>CM068550.1:27917214-28443899 GCA_035048495.1 Euptelea pleiosperma
CACATGTCATCCTTCCATATTCGCACGTGCCATGCAAGTGACACGTGTCACTGTTTTACTTGCTGGAAAATACGGCACCCACAATATTATAAAAAATCAAGGGTTCAAAACCCTACTCTCAAACCATAAGGAACCAATCCTCAAATAAAAAAGCTCTAATTTTTTTAAAGGAAACTTGTTTAAAATTTTTCTTCTAGTGCCCCCACGTTCTTTTGTCGAGCTTTGCTTGACATCCAAGAAAGAAAACAAGGAATTCATAAATCCAAATTGTGATTTCTAAGCATAAACATGCATATGAATAATCAAAACACAAACAAAGAGAAGGTTTAATAGCGATTACTTGTCTGTAGTTGTTGGTTTTTTTAATCAACGAGAGAGATCTATTGAGTCACCAAGGGTTTACCCAAACCCTAACCTTAAGAGAGAAAGGAGAGATAACGAGAGAGTTTTTCTAATATTGATGAATTAAAAGTGATTTTCGTTACTTTAAAATTGGCTTATATACTAACCTTAAAAACCCATAAATTCGCTCAAGTATGGGCTAAAAGATGGGCCTAAGGCCCATAGGTGTCAAGTGGGCAACAAATTAAATCATATCTAGGTCCAAACAATTTCTAACATGGTCCTAAAAGCCCATCCAACAAAACACAACGCAAAGAAATACAATTCATGCATTATTAATAATTAATTATTTACTATAATACTTAATAGATAATTATTCCGGGTATTACAACAATTATCACAATGCCTCTGACTACATAAATGAGAATAATATATTATAAAATTATCAAAAAATACCCTAAAACATTTAAACTAGTTTTAAACATTAATGACTTATTAGAATACATTTCTATTTTATGAGTGGTGATTAAAATATAATGAAATTATTAGACTACACCTACACCTACATGGTAAAATTATCGAAATACCCTTAGTCATGCTTAGCAAACTTTTCAAGTCTAGGAAAAATCCGTAATGTTATATATCATCCCTTTTGTGGGCCCCATATAGGCATGTCAAATTAGGTGTGTATATATATAGGCTTTCTAGAGTGACACTCCAAACCTCTTCACGTGTGGTACTGTCTTTCTTATACGTGGTAGCTGACATGCCCAAAGGTAGCCAAATGTTTTACTACCTTAGTATCTATCCATGTGTCAAGTTGGGTTTGAGCATTTTTTATGGGGGTGATTTTGGCTGTTGGATTCAAACATTATTTGAGGTACTCAAATCCAACGATTGTAAATTACCAATCAGGCTATTTTTGGTGTGTGGATCTACCAAGGACCGGGCCAAATATCCACAATTAGTAGGCCCAACAAGTGTGCCACACGACATTTTGAGAGGGGCAACATCGACACACGCTATTTAAACATCCATTTTTATGTTGTTTTTCATTTCAGTCAATTGATACTTTAATAGAGAATGATTTTCTAGATAAGCTACATTGGATGGTGCCATTTTTCGTGTCATGCATGTATTTACCACATATTGTACTTTTTTCCTACCAAATATCAGCCAAAAGTTTTTAAAATGAAAAAAGTGGCTAAAAGAAATATGGTTCTTTTTTGCCACATGGAGAAGTGTTATTGGGATAGAACGTGCCAAATGAGAGATGCTGATGTTGCAAAATGGACAAGCCCATTTGGGACTGACACCTCAACTGCTATATGTAAAGAAACCTCACTCACTCTTGAGAAGAGTTGTGAAGTGTAGCACAGAAAATGAAGAACATTTTTTGTGACTTGATGACTTTCACTTCCTCACCACAGAAAGTTAAAGTTGTGTTGATGGAGAATTTAAAAAAAAATTGTATTATGGTAGCAATATTGTGTTGATGGGGGATCATATCTAGAGAATATCTCGTATCAAATGATCTTAAAGTGCATT
The DNA here is from genome assembly GCA_035048495.1 of Euptelea pleiosperma. Lineage (NCBI taxonomy): Eukaryota > Viridiplantae > Streptophyta > Magnoliopsida > Ranunculales > Eupteleaceae > Euptelea > Euptelea pleiosperma. The sequence goes on from CM068550.1 coordinate 27,919,105, forward strand.
GATTTTGTCAACATGCGCTCCTCACCTTTCAAAGGCTCATCAAACAATAAGCAGAAGTGGAAATTGTTACCCTTTTGATTTAGCCATCATGTCGTGCACCGCACAATCCGTTTCCCCAAAACAAGCCAATGTGTCTTGATGTATATCTTTATCCAAAACATTGTCTCAACCTTTATTTTTGGGTCCCATATCTCCATTTTTGTCCTCTAAGCAAATATTTTTATATCCTAATTAGTCAATTGATATAATTTATCATTAAGAAAAGAGAAAGTCTCTATCTAAGTTTTATACTAATTAATAAACTAATAATGTTTTTACAGTCAAAAGGACACGAAATGGTTTGGTTCCGGATAAGATCTAGGTAGATCTTGATTCTTAGATCCACCGCACTTGATCTAAATCTGGTCAAGATCCATATATGGATTTACGGGTTGGATCTTCTACAAAATAGTTTCATTCTATAAGGATTTAATGGGTTCCAAACCAATTGGGTTATATTCTTAGAACCATACCCGACCCATTTTAGATTCCGATTCTATTTTAATAATCCAAAAATGCAAATATGGGTCAGATCCTCAGCGCTTGATTTAAATCTGGCCAAAATCCATATGTAGACCATATACGGATATATGGGTCGGACCTACTACAAAATAGTTTCATGTAGTAAGGATTTAATAGGTTCCAAAGCCATTTGGTTAGATTTCTTAGAACTATAATCGACGGACCCATATAGATTCTGATTCTATTTTAATAATTCAAAACTGCAAATATGTGTCCAATCGGGTTGATCATCAGGTCTAACTCGTAACATTTCATGCCCTAGCCCTACATTTCCATTCATCAAGACAATCAAATGAGGTTGTAATTGAGCGGGTATGATCTGGGTCAGCCACGATTAGGATCCAGTTGAAGTCTAATCCAACAGGTTCACAGATTGACTCGAACAATTCATTCATTGTTTGATAATAATTATAATAAAAATGGGTCTGTTATAAATAATAATAATAATAGAAATGGGTCGGAGTCTGGGTCAACCACCTGACCCTGGATAATTGATTGACTCGAAAACAATTCATTCATTGTTTGATAATAATTATACTAAAATGGGTCTGTTATGAAAAAAATAAAATAAAAATGGGTCGAGTCTGGGTCAACCATCTGACCCGGATAATTGTCTAGTTGGTAAAGTTTATTTGAGGGCCACAACGTAGTCATCGGATAGCTTGCCTGCTATGGCATAGACTATAAAATTAAGTCCAAAAGTCTTGATTGAATTGATGAAAAGATATATATCCAAAAAGGAATGATCCAATGGAGGTCACCTACATTAACCGCTTGATCAACCCACCTGCAGAGGATTCAACACTAGAACATAAAAAATTAGATCGATTTATCCAACGGTCCAGGTGTGATCTTGGGGTTATATCATCCGCTCCAAGATCTGGTACACCAGATGAACGGTCCAGAACAATGAACTGATTCGACTTAGCTTGTGATGGATCGCACGCTTACTACAGCAATTCTTTCCCAAAAAAAATTTAGAAGTTGGAGACAGTCCCGCCTGATTCAAACCTGTCCAAGCGAACAGACCCGTTTTATGGTTCACGCGATATTGAAATAGGGGTATTTTCGTCATTTCACTAAACAACGAAAGTGGCAATTTCCGTAAATGTAGACCTTAATCCAGCTCTGCCGAGATTAAACGCGGTGGCCGAGACTAAGAAGACCATCGGTGAACGCAGAGAGGGAGAGAAAAAGAGAAAGAGAAAGATAGAAAGAGAAAGAAAGAGAGATTTTTCCAGTCTCGTTCGATCTGTTCATCTGTTCTGGCGATCTTGAATCACCCAGCTTTTTTTTTTTCTTTTCTTGCGATCTTGAATCACAACTACTGTTTTGCTGTTCTTGCGATCTCGAATCACCTTGATTAGGGCACTCTGGATCACCTTTTCGATTCTTGATCTGGTGTTTTTGAAAACCCTAGAAATGTTCCGATTCGAGGAAGAGAAGATTCGTAAACGTTGTTGAGTATCTTCACATTCTCAGTTGCCATGGCCGACGCTCTTTCGATAATTCCAGCATCAGTTCTTAGGAACCTCGCAGACAAACTATACGAGAAGCGCAAGAACGCCGCGCTTGAGGTTTGTGGATCTTTTCCTTCAATTTCGATTTTCTGTTTTTTCTTTTCTAGGGTTTTAACTGGTTTGGGGTTCTTGGAAACGCGAAATGGTATTTCAGATTGAAGGGATTGTAAAACAACTCGCTGCAGCTGGTGATCACGAGAGGATTACTATTGTGATCAATGTGTTGACTACGGAATTTACGTACTCGCCGCAGGCGAACCACCGGAAGGTTTGTTGTTTAATCTTCTTGTTGTTCGGATTTAAGTTAGATATTCTAAGCATGATGAGTGATTTCTTTGAGCATTTGTCTTGCAGGGAGGATTAATAGGACTTGCTGCTGCAACGGTTGGTTTGACTACAGAAGCTGCTCAGCATCTTGATGTAAGGAGTATTACATTGATGACTATGTCGATTTTATGTGTGATTACATATTAAGAAATGTACAATTTACATAGTTGGTCTTTAGATCTCTAGATTGTCATCTATCGAACTGTTTGAGCATTTTGCTTCAGTAGTGACCATGAGAGAGTTGATTGCTATGTTTATTCACTTTACAGAGTATTCTGTTGAACATCTAAGATTCACAGCCCTTTGTGTGCTTCCATTTGTCGATGTATCTTGTCCACTCTGCATCCCTGTCGTGTGTCAACTTTAGCTTGGATCAGGAAGTCAAAACATTCTGCCTAACTGAGACACTAACATTCCTATGTAACTTTGGGCTGGATATTTTTGTTGTTGTCAGACGTATTATGGTGTGTCAGACAATAACCCAGGAAACTGATGTGTTGATATATCGTAAAATTTTATTATACGAGTGGGATATATATTATTATTTTTAGCTATATTACCTAGAAACACCATTTGGGATGCGGTATCATTTTATTTTGACACATCTGTGCTTGGTACTGCACTATTGCAGACCTCCCAACTTTGGTTTCTAACATTTTTATATTATTATTGCTTCTGCAAATTAGTAACAAATAACTTTTAAAACACATTACAGATTGCCTAGAAAATGAATATAAGGAACTGTATCTGTTTTGGAGGTTGGTGTACTCAGTAGTCAGTACCTGCCTGAGTAACATAGATTATATGTGATAAATCTACCAAAAATTTAAAAATTGGAAAAAATTTCTTATAGCATAGGTTGCTCACACGTGAGAAGCATTTTTTTGGCATGGTTTACAGTTTCGGTCTTGATGCCTAGGTCAGTTGAAAAGTTGACATGTCTTGGCCAACCATGGTTCAAAATACACTGTGTTCATGGGCGATACCGAAACATATCGGAAGTATCGTTCGATTTCGTACGAAAATTCGTGCAACCGAATGAAATGTTAGTGCAAATTTACACACAAGAAGTATCTTTGGTTTAGAACGAAACCAATTGAAACGTATGTAGTTTCGTCCTATAGCGAAACCGAAAGGAAACGAACAAAACGTTTTGGTTTCGGCCGAAACTTTGAACCATGTGACCAACAGTACGATACAAATGGACAATAGTGAATATAGGGTTTTCCCTAATTTTCAGAAGTTTTCAACTAAAAAAGACAAGATTGTGCATGCAAATCCAATGTAAATTCATCAATTATCCATAGATATGATATATTTACACCTTTTAATCCCGTTCCTGTACAAAAACAAGAAATTGTGGTTCAACTGTGACATTTCAATAATATATTGAAATTGGGAAAAAAGTCCCGAATTTGACTTTGATCTGCTCTACCAATCAAATGAACACATTTTTTTTTTAATCCAGTAGATTAGTCATATTTGACCCTAAATACACTTGTGATCAATTTTCGAAGATTGAATGGGGTTTGGATGGGTTTTAACGAATAGAAGGTTTGCCCCCTTATAATATCAAAAATTTTGTGGAAAAAAATGCATTTTATAACTACAATAATTTAAAATTTTGGTTGAAATTTACTACTCACGAAAATTCGGTCGAAATGAACAATAATTTCAACCTATTTTGCAATTTTGAGTGTAAGTGACTTTTAATTTTGTCGTTGCTGCAACTGATTTTTTTTTTGCAAGATTTCCGGTTTTTGAACCTTGTTACTACTAGTCGTTACTACTAGTCGTAACAAACATGTTAGACTCCTGTAAACATGCCAACCTACTCAAGCCTTTGGTTTAAGGCCTAAGTCATATTGTTTTTCCATGGAGTCCTGAAGTTCAACAACTTGAGGTGAGAAGCTGATGCCTAAGCCCTTGTTTTCAACCTTTGTTCAGCTGCGGATTTGAACCACCAAAGGACCCTTTGATCAGGATCAGCTCTCCTTTGATCAAGTTGGGGACATAATCCATGGAGGAATTGCTGTCAGCAAAGGTCCTCTGCAGTTATTTATTTATTTATTTCTGATTATACCTTAGAGGATCTTACCAGAGAATCAAAAGATTTTTGTTTCGCTGATGACCTCCTTTCTTCGACCAACATCTTCCAGGCTTTTTACTCCCTAAACATTCATATTTAGATTTGACTTATTGTATTTTGTGTGTCTTCAGCCGATCTACAACTTGGTCAGATTAAGTGTTTTTCCGGGAAAAGGAAATACCTTTTTTTGACAGGTTTTTGATTTATCCACTCTGCCTATGTTTTAATAATTTTTTTAATGAAAATACTATTCTCACTTGGAAAGAAACAAAGGGTAGTTAAAGCATTTCAAACATTAATTGGAAATCCCTTTCCACGTGAGAAGGGTATGTTTGTCCAATAAAATGTAAAAAACATTGGAGTTGTGAATGAAGCAAAAAAGGGGAGTGGAAAAAGCACTCCCTTTTTATTTTTTAATTAAAATAGTTATAAAATGTTTTATAATTATGAAAAATATGCATGTAAATTTGACATATAATAGGCAGTCAGGGTCATATGCTTATGACCTCCTTAGGTCATAGATAAGTTTTTTTATGCTTCCACATACATTGATGACATGACTGAGAGCAATTAATTGTGCATTTTTGGCTCTTAGAGCCTCAGTATTTTATATACCTATGTCAGTATGCATTGAGGGCTATTAAACGTATTTGTTACTCAAGACGGTTATTTGTCGTTATACAATGTAATGTGTTTTCATGCTTGTTTTATCATTTCCTGAAATATCAGTGCATGTTTCTTATGTTTTTATAATAATTCTACAAACTTCCCTAATTTCCAAATATTTTGCAATAATTCTTAACTTCCTTAAACTTCCTTGAAGTAATTTTGATTTTTTATTGACCAAAGGTTACAACAAAACAGAAGTTTAGAACCTTGATTTTGACAAGGTTTGGTGTGATGTCATAGCCATGATTGTGGGACAAATTTTTTTGGTTAGGCCATGTTATATCGGCATGTGATGCATGATCTTTGGTAGAACACTTAAGTAAAATTGTGTCAAGAATGAGCTGTTTTCTACATCGAACCGGTTTTAATCATAAGAAAGATAAAGAGGAATGCAAAAGCTAAAACGACTGATAAGGAAGCACCTCCTAATCTGATTTCAGAAGGGCTAGTCAACTTTAGGAGAAGTTGAAGGACGTTTCAATCTTTAATGATGCGAAAGTATGTGGAACTAAAGAGTAGGACAACGGGCTTTCTAATTTGATATGGTTTAGTTCTCTAAAGCAGGGCTGGTTGATGCTACCCGGTAGATCATGGGACCAAAAAAGGTCTTTGTGTGAAGCCCAAGTATCCAGCAATGGTGGATATATGAGGAGCCACTTTTGTTTAGTTTATAAATTTTAGGTCAAAGCTATTTTTGTGCTTTGGTACTTATCTACTTGTAGTAGATCTATAGTTTGAGTAGGATAGGAGAATCTTTGGGCCTGGTGTCCAGCACCTCTATAAATTCTGTATTTACTCCTTTATTTAGTAGTTGGAGTTTTTGAGAGTTGAACAAAAGTTTAGTTGTATGCTATTAGAGTTGTGTGAAGCCTCTCAATAGGTGGTGAGATGCCATCTACAAATTGCTGAAACTCCAATTCCCATTCTTTTCCTCTTCTATTACACACCAAAAATGATTACCTCCAACATCAGTTGTGGGACAGATCTTGCTGTCCTGCATCAGTTATTCATAAATTTGGACCTTTTTCTAGTTCCTTTTTCCCCCTCCATGTTAGACTTCAAATAAGATTTATAGAATTTGTGTTTTATCATTCTCTTACAAATAGAGTGAACTGAGTCTATTTGTTTAAAGGAAAAGAACAGTGGAAATCCAAACCACTGCAACCCTAGTTGTGCTACTGTTTGCAGTCAAGTTGGCTGGAGTCTTGAATAAATTGGGTTGATATTGAATTGTATGTTCGGAATTTTAGTTGATTTCACGAATTATGGATGTGCATTGGTTTGTTATAATGTGTATAGAACTAGGAATACTTTCTTTTCGAAAATAATAATATTGCAATATCTCATTGTAAATCCATTTCCATGTGGGTTATAATATTAAAAGCAGAACACTAGGCTCTATTCTTAATGTTCTCAAGTTTATTGTTTGCTGAATCTTTTGTTTCTTCTTCTATTCTTCATTTAATATTCTATTGATAATTTATATGTTTTGAATCCAACCTGTCAGCACATTGTACCACCCGTGCTCAATTCCTTTTCTGACCAAGACAGCAGAGTTCGTTATTATGCTTGTGAAGCGCTGTATAACATTGCAAAGGTGAGATTGGATCAGTCTCAGCTTTTACTGTTAGTATATTGTATCATCAATGTGTTCTTGTTGTTATACTGGGCATAACCCATTCTCTAGATGCTGTGCAGGTTGTAAGGGGAGACTTCATCGTATTTTTTAATCAGATCTTTGATGCATTGTGTAAGCTCTCAGCAGACTCAGATGCCAATGTGCAGAGTGCTGCTCATCTTTTAGATCGGCTCGTAAAGGTAGACTTTTTCCCTTATGTTCTGAATTGTCTAATCATATTCTGAAAATGCATATACTAATTTTGATACTTTGGCTAATGATAAACAGGATATTGTGACTGAAAGTGATCAATTCAGGTGCACATCATTTTTCCTTCTATTTACATAGCTGCTACTTTTGACTTTAGAGGTCAACTGTTTTGCCTACAAGTCTAGAAATTTGACAAAATTGGATGTGTAACTTTATTCTATTGTTTTTCTGATTTTCTCAGCATTGAAGAATTCATACCATTGCTTAGGGAGCGTATGAATGTCTTAAATCCCTATGTCCGCCAGTTTTTGGTTGGATGGATCACTGTATTGGATAGTGTTCCTGATATTGATATGCTTGGTTTCCTTCCAGATTTTCTTGATGGTAAATATGCCTTAATTACAAATTAATAAACTTTCATTAAGCCAGGTCTAGTTTTATTGTCGGAAATTCTATGCTAGCTCATGGGAATTGTTTAACTTTTTCAGGGTTGTTCAACATGTTAAGTGATTCTAGCCATGAAATAAGGCAACAAGCTGATTCGGCACTCTCTGAATTTCTCCAAGAGATCAAGAACTCTCCAGTAAGACTTTAGTTAACATGGCAGGACACTTCTTTGAATTTTTCAAAGTAGTCATTTTTGAAACTACCTTAAAGAAATATTTTTCTTGGAATACTGGTACCAAACATTGATGTTTTTGTTCCTTGGTTGGGAATTTGTATAATGTATTTAGTTTGAGCAAGAAAATAGGTGCTAGAATTCAGCATTTATATCAATCAGAAATAAAAAAAAAAAAAAAATTGTTATGGTTCATTTGTCTTTAATTCTGACTCAAACAGTGTTACTCCGAAGTCTGTAGATTATGGTCGCATGGCTGAAATATTGGTACAGAGAGCAGGCTCTCCAGATGAATTTACCCGGCTGACAGCTATTACATGGGTAAGGAGTTTGATGTATTAAATCAGTAAGTTTTCTAGACGTTTGTCATCTCAAAGCATTTGTTGAATGAATTTTGCCCTCTGATCTTATCGTTGTAACTGATCTTCTCTTGGTAGAAAATGGACATTTGTTTTTATTCTATTGCTATTCTTTGTTAGAGAAAGAATACGTGTTAAGGTTATATATCAGTCAGAAGTCAGATAATCATTTTAAATACATCTACTTCACTCTGCAGATAAATGAATTTGTGAAACTTGGTGGCGACCAGCTTGTTCCTTATTATTCTGATATTTTGGGAGCCATTTTGCCCTGCATTTCTGATAAAGAGGAAAAAATAAGAGGGGTAAATTAATCTTTTCTCCTTTATCTCAGATGATGAAATTGGCTTAATAGTTATCTGACTTCATTTTTCTTCTGAGCCTCACCTACATCTACACCTACACCGCACACGTAATTCTTTTTATTTTCCAGGTGGCTCGTGAAACCAATGAAGAGCTTCGTGCGATAAGGGCTGATCCAGCTGAGGGATTTCACATAGGAGCAATCCTCTCCATTGCAAGGAGGTGCAGTTTTTGCCACCTGGGAAAACAGCTAGGTTTTAAAGGTTACTGATGCATCTGTAATTTATGGGTTAATAGCTATTGTCCCTCTAAAAGAGCATCAGGGGAAAGCTGTACAGAAGGGTTCCTTGTTTCATTTTATAAGCTATGTAACAAGGACACTAACACGGGTGTCGGTGTCCGACACGGATACGAGGTGTCCAACACGGCAACCTAAAAAAATCCGATACGGAGACACGTCTGTACATATATTTATTAAAATATATGAATGCTTAAAATTATTAATAAAATAACAAAAAATAGAAAATAAAGCAGAAAATATTTATTAGTTTATTATTGTATGGACGATGGAACACACCAGCCCTCTTTTAGAAATCAATTTTATATTAAAAATTATTAAAACAAGGGGTGACACGGCCATAAGTGTCCAGATGTGTGTCGGGAAGTGTCGACACGCATGTCCGGGTGTTGAGGTGTCCGACATGGCACAAACCCTAAAAGTGAAGTGTCCTTGTTACATAGTTTATAAGTTAGTTTATTGATAATGTTTGTCCTGAATAGATTACCACTATGTAATGTGACTAGATGGTGATTATTGGGTCATTTTCCTTCTATTAGGGAATTATCTAATGAATGGGAAGCTACTCGAATTGAGGCGTTGCATTGGATTGCAACTCTTCTGGCAAGACATCGTGTTGAGGTAATCTAGAATGATCTGATGCTCTCTAATAATGTTACGATATGCAGGTTACTTTAGACACATATTGATCTCTCTTCTTACATGTCGTTTTGATATCTCATTTTGGGTTTGCAGAATAGTCTCTTTGATAATGTGTGCTTTTTTTTTTTTTGATAAGTAAAAGATATATTGAAGGGGCCTAAGCCAAAAGATACAAGCAACCAGAGGAAGGCAGGTCGAGATGACCTCCGCAAAACCTTGGAAAGAAAACAGAAAAGAGATCGAAAAACTATCCACTCCTTTCCCTAGTACAAATATGCTCCCAACGGAAGACGAAGTCTTCAAAAAACTATTCTTGTGAATAGTAAGTTTTTTTTCTGATTTATTGAAAATTTAAATGGATCATAGTAAAAGTTCGGTAAGAAACAAAACATAATTTCTGATGGGATCATGGTTTTAGGTTTCGGTCTCGGGACTTAAATTATCCGGGGCCGAGACCGAGTTGACTCAGGCGGGGTGCTTTGTTTTTGACTGGACAAATTAGCATCAATATGGGAGTGCATTGGGTTTTTGATTTAAGAAGATGGAAAGTTAATTTTGAGTTGCATGGTAGTACTTTGCAAGTTGATGACCTGAGTAGGGCCTTAAAAACTGTTCTATGATAGATTTCAGTGAGGGAGGCTCCCAAGAAAGTTTATGAAAAAATTGATATAAAGCTAATATTTTACAATCATCAGCTATAATTGACAATGTGACGTACCCACATGCTTGTCCACATGTATTAACAAGCACCTTGATATGCACAAATATATTTTCTAGAGGGTGAGACTTCTTTTTTTTATATGTGTTGGGTTCAAGGTTTAAAATTTCGTTTCGGAGGAATGTGAGGTCAAGTGAAAAACTAAAGACAAACTCCGAAACGAAACGAAACATTCACGAAACATTGAAAAAACGAAATTTCCGAAACATTTCTGAAACATTACGAAATATTATTCAAAATCGTTAAATTATATTTATTTTTATTTTTATTTTTTTGGATTGTATTGGATTGTCTCGGTTTGTTTCGCTAACATTACAAAACATTCCGAAACGAAACGAAACATACGAAACATTGAATTTTTTCGTTTCGGTTTCCTTATGAAACGAAACGAAACATACAAAACATTACGAAACATTCCAAAATTTTAAACCATGGTTGGGTTGAGCTAGACAATATCAGTGGCCAAATCTAGTTTGCTTACTGAAAAGAGAATTACTTATACTTTCTTCTTATGTTTCTTCTGCTTTGTTTTTTTATTGTTTGTTTTTTCAAGGTCATTTTTGTCTTTTTTTTTCCAGAAAAGAAAACTAGAGCTTCTTTGTCTTTTCCAAGCCTTTTTTCTTGTTTTCTCTTAGATAAGGACATAACTGCTTCTTTTCCAGGTTTTCTATTTTCTACGCACAAAATGATTGCTTCTAGTTTTCCTCATCTCTCTCTCTCTCTCCTCCCCCCTCCCTTTCTCTCTCTGTAAGTGAATCTGTGTTCTTCCTTCATTGCAATTTATTTGTATTTGTGTTTTTTTTCTTCACTACGTTGCTGTATATACTATGATTATAATTTATCAGCATAGCTTAAGTGTGCATGATTTATAAATTGGCACTTTTTTCCCCTGGTTTGTCCTTGTTCCAGTTTTCTCTTCTTATCACATTCTTTTACTATCTTTTATGATAACTCTCACTATTTCTAGATTTTAGGGGTTTCTGTGTATGACACTTCATATTCGTCCAACATATGACTCGTGTGTTTGTCTCCCCATCTCTTTCTAAGCTTAACTCAGCCAAGTCAGTACAACATTGCAAAATAGATATTGAATATATTTGCGTGTGTGTGTACACATCATCATCATCGTCACCTTACCCAAGTATTTGGGTACTAAATCCTAAGTCGCCATTCAAATCTATTTAGAGCTATATCTTTTGCCAAGACATGTCTTCAAATATTATCTTTCTAAATGCCGAGGGAAAATCTCTAAAAAAAATAAAGTTCGAGTGGAGGCAAAGCGCTTCGTCCTCTACGAGGTGCCACGAGGACAACTGAAGCTCTCGCGATTGCGAGAGATCAATCGCAAGAGGTCAGTAGATCTGCTCTTGACGGAGAAAGCACTAAGATGGCATGGCCAGGTTTTCTCCGATGCGATTTCATCACCTAAGGAGGTATTCTGGAGGAAGTTGGACATGCAGGGGAGCACTTTGGTGGGGGACATCCAGTCCAACGCCCAGGGGAGATTCCTCTGCCTGATGGAATTCTTTGATGTGAAACAGAATGCGTCCTTATTCATGTCGGGGGGTACTCGATGCAACGGGTGTAGACAGATGGCCTCTCTAGTGGGGGATTTCTTGAAACAGAAGCAGCCTTCTCAATCCACGCTCGGTTCCAAACCCCCACCACCTCCGACAGTCCCTCAGGTTACAGGGGAGGTATCTTTAGTGCAGGGCAAACTAAAAATCCTGTCGAAATACCATTATCCTTCTTCCGGAGTCTTTGGCATGTGGTCGTCTGCGCTCATTTGTGAATCAGAGGTGCCGGATACTCCTTGGGAGAAGGTTCGGGTTGCTCTAGCTAGGAAGGTTGGTAGACAGGTTCCATTCAAACTCATACCTTGGGCGATAAACAGGGGCTTTTCTTCGTACCGGACCAAAATAGTTTCAATTCCATCCGGGGATTGGGGACAATCCTAGTGGACCGCATTCAGCTTAAGATCAACCGGTGGTGGCCAGCCTTCAATGCGGTTAAGGGAGCAGAGGTGTTGCAACCAACCTGGATCAGAGTGTTGGGTTTGCCGTTCTATCTGTGGAATGAAGCCATCTTTGACACTATAGGGTAGCTTGTAGGAGAGCTCTTGGATATAGACGTGAAATCGCTGTACGGTGAGGATTTTCGGGAGGCTAGGTTGCTGGTCGGAGGTAGCGGAGATGGCATTCCCAGAGCGGTGGAGATTGTTGATAGGGGTTGCTCTTTCCAGGTTCGATTAGAAGCAATTGTGGGAGAACATCGTTTCACCAAGGACGATAGGGACTCTTCTTCGCAGGTTAGTCCACTCAGTTGTTCATCACCTTCGTCTCCTGAGACGATGGAATCTTTCGTCCCTGAGTCGGTGTCTGCTAGGATTCCCATCCTCCTCATTCCTTCCCCATCGAGCAAGGGTGACACTGCACCGGAGGAGCCGTTAGTAGTCCCATTGGGTGGGAGAAATCAGCTAAGTTATCGCGTGAACTCCAGAGATTGGCCTGCGACTTTAACACAAATATGGAGATGGACAGCAGAGGCCGTAGAAAAGGGAGGAAGATCAGTGGTTGTTAATGGCGGCTAAGATTCTGTCTTGGAATGTTCGGGGCCTAGGCAGTAAGGAGAGAAGGGCAGTGGTCAAGAGCATCATTAACAAATGGGGAGCGAAAGTGGTTATCCTTCAAGAGACCAAATTAGACAACATGGAGGAACCTATGATTAAAGCTTTATGTGGGTTCAGGGATGTAGGGTGTTACAATCTCCTGGTTATTGGAACTTCAGGCGGCATTGTGGTCCTTTGGGATAAGAACTTCTTGGAGGTCAAGGATGTTCTAGTGGGAGCCTTCTCAGTCTCAGTTCTCTGTAATTGGATTGGTGATCAATTTTCTTGGGTTCTGACTGGGGTGTATGGACCATCGGATAGGCATTACAGGGACAATTCTTTGATGAACTTGACGATGTGGCTGGCTTTTGGTGTTCTCCGTGGTGCTTAGGGGGGGACTTCAACTTTATTCGTCATTGGCATGAGAAGAATAAAGGTAGAAGGACGACCAGTGGTATGAGAGCCTTCGGAGAGTTTATCGATCGGCACTTCTTGATGGATCTTCCGTTGGAAGGGGGAAAGTTTACCTGGACTAACAACCAGGCAGACCCAGTCCTCTGCAGACTGGATAGATTTTTGATATCGGCCGATTGGGATGATCAATTCCCAGGGGTGTCTCAGGTCGCTATTCCTAGACCAGCATCGGACCATGCACCACTTCTGCTTGAATGTAGGGGGATCAAAAGTCGCCCCACTCCCTTTAGATTCGAAAATATGTGGCTTCAAAGTCCTAATTTTAAGGACAAGGTCGCGGCTTGGTGGAACAGCTTCTCGTTCTCTGGAAAGGCTGGGGAAATATTCCGGCGTAAGTTAAAGGCTCTCAAGGAAGCTATCAAAAAGTGGAATAAGGAGCACTTTGGGAGACTAGATCAGAAAAAGTTGGTCATTCTGGAGAAGATTTCTCAGCTCGACAGGAAGGAAGAGGAGGGTGGTCTATCCTCGGAGGATCGGGGCAGGAGAAATAACCTCAAGGCGGATTATCAACACCTTATCAATCTGGAGGAAATCAGCTGGAAACAGAAATCCAGGATTAGGTGGTTGAAGGAGGGGGACCACAACACTCGGTTCTTCTATAAGATGGCCAATGTACACAGAAGAAGAAACCATATAGCCCGTCTAAAGATTAATGGTATAGTCTTGGAGGATGAAGAGAATATTAGGAAAGGGGTGGTGAACTTTTACTCCGGATTATACTCTGAATGTAGTCAACAAAGCTCCAGCTGATGTGATCGACGCTTTATAGACCCCTCCTCGATGGCCTTCATTTCGATCGTATCAGACCGGAAGACAATAATTGGGTGGAAAGACCATTTTCAGAGGAAGAGATTAGGATCTCCATAGCCGACCTTGTTGGTGACAAGGCTCCTGGGCTGGATGGGTTCACTATAGCTTTCTTCAACGAATGTTGGGACGTGGTGGGCATGGACTTGATGAAGGTGGTTCAAGAATTTTACGATGAAGGCTATCTGGATTTTTCGTCTAATAGCACCTTCATCGTGCTCATTCCCAAGCGTCAGGGGGCGGAAGGCATTTCTGGTTATCGACCTATAAGTTTGGTGGGGAGCCTTTACAAGATCTCTAGCTAAGACTCTCGCCTCCTGCATTAGCAGAGTGCTCACTCCGGTTATTTCCCCTACTCGGGGTGCTTTTGTGAAGGGTCGGCAGATTCTTGATGGCGTCTTCCTTGCCAATGAATGCATTGATTCTAGAAGCAAAACCGGAACCTTGGGAATTGCATGCAAAATTGATCTGGAGAAAGCGTACGATCACATCAGCTGGAGCTTTGTTGACTACATGTTGGATAGGATGGGTTTCGGGCTCAAATGGAGAAGGTGGGTTGCTAGATGTATCTCCTCAGCATCTTTCTCCATTCTGGTTAATGGAGCTCCAGCGGGTTATTTTCGCAACTCCCGTGGTTTGAGACAAGGGGACCTGTTGTCGCCTTATTTATTCATTGTGGTTGCAGAAGCTTTGGGGAGGATGCTCAGTAGGGGGACTGAGTTTGGTCTCCTTGAAGGGTTCAAGGTTAGCCACAACATGGAAGGGGTTTCTCATCTCCAGTTTGCCGACGACACTTTGGTCTTCCTCGGGGACTCCATTCCTCAAGTCCGATTCTTGAGGGATCTTCTTATATGCTTTGAGGCTGCTTCGGGTCTCAAGATCAACATGGCCAAGAGTACTATGTATGGGGTGGGAGAAGTTAACAATTTGGGAGAGTTGGCAGCAGTTTGGGGGTGCAATGAAGGCAGCTTTCCTACTTATCTAGGGCTTCCTTTGGGAGCAAATTACAGATCCAAAGCTATATGGGAACCCGTGGCTGATAGGTTTGGGAGTAGACTGGCTCTGTGGAAATCAAAGTATCTCTCTAAAGGGGGTAAATTGGTGTTACTGAAGCATTGTCTCTCTAGGTAGCCCCTCTATATTATGTCCCTGTTTGACATGCCCTGTAGCATTGTGAAGGCCCTAGAAAGAATCATGAGAATTTTCTATGGCACGATCGAGAAGGAAAGAGGAAGTTCCACCTGGTGAATTGGGAGACTATTTGCCGACCTAAACCCGAAGGGGGCCTGGGGATTAAAAGCCTTTCTCTTATGAATCGTGCGCTTTTGGGCAAATGGCTGTGGTGATTCGGAGAGGAGACGGATAGCCTACGGAGAAAGGCGATGGCAGGCAAGTATGGGGTAGTAGAATACGACTGGGATGGGAGAACAGTCCATTCTGCCTACGGTTGCAGTGTTTGGAGAGGCATTATGAAGCACTTTAACAAATTTTACAACGGGATCTCCTATAAAGTGGGCATTGGTGATAGAGTTCAATTTTGGGAGGGTCGTTGGTGCGGAGACAATCCTCTCATTATTGATTTCCCTGAGTTGTATTCCATTTCAGACCATAAGAACCGAGCGGTGAGTTTATGTACGGTCCACGAAGGGGAGAACATGGCGTGGAATTTTGGCTTTAGAAGAAGACTTAATGATTGGGAAATTGAAACAGTATCCTGCCTTCTGCTTCGGTTGCAAGATTGCTACTTTCCTTCTCAGGCGCCGGACAGACGCATTTGGAGATGGTCGAAAGACGGCAAATTTTCTGTGTGATCCATGTACCAATCTCTTCTCCCGCCTGTTGCGAACGAGTTCCCGGCCCCTTTCGTGTGGGGAACCAAGGTCCCATCCAAAATTGCTTTTTTCTATTGGGCTGCGTCCATGAAGAAAATCTTGACTGTGGACCAATTGAGAGCTCGCAAGATGATCATTGTTGATTTCTGTTCCTTATGCAAGCAAAGCGGGGAGTCGATCGATCATTTCTTCCTTCACTGCATAGTGGCCAAGGCGGTTTGGGCAGCCTTCATGGTTGATTTTGGCATGACTTAGGTCTTTCCCCTTACATTGATGCAGCTCACCCGTAGTTGGACTACTTCTTCCTTCTCTCGTAGAGGCCGCATATTATGGCACTTGCTTCCTTTCGCGATATGCTGGGGTCTATGGAAGGAGCGCAACCTTAGGATGTTTAAGGATAGAGAGACCTCGGTGGAGGATATTATTCTGAACATCAATGGCCTTTTATTTTTGTGGTCCAAACTTTTCAAGGACTGTCGGGGTCTATTCTTTGAGGACTTCGTTTTCCGGTGGGATGTCATTTGTAAGAGAGATTTAGCCTAACTTTCTTCTTTTCTTTTTGCTTTTGTCGCCGATGTTGGCGTCTTTGCCTTAGGTAGGTCTTCTCGACCTCTTAGGCCTTTTGTATTTCTCTCTTATTTCTCAATACATTCCGACTTATCAAAAAAAAAAAAATATTATCTTTCTAGTTCAGTCCATGTCATTTTTGACCTTCCTCTCTCCCTTTTAAGAACCATCATATGCACATGTTGGGCCATTTTTGTTTTGATTAGTAACTAGGTATATATATTGATTATAAGAAAAAGGAAAATACTGAGTTAGCAAAAAGCATTTTGCACAAACAAAAAATTCTCTGTGCACCTCCTTCGGCAAGGGTATTGGTTAGGTCATTAGCTCCTACATGAGGATAAAAAATAGGAGTGAACCTCTAACAAGCTCTGTACTATGATCAATTGCAAAAGAAAGTCTCCAAGGAGGGCCTTCTTCGCTATTAGCTCATGTGATGACGTTTGCCGAGTCTCCCTTTATCAAAAGTAATCCCGAGAAATTCTCCTCGAAGACTTTCAGGCCTTGAAGAAGAGCTTTCGCTTCCGCTATGTTTGAATTGCAGTCCCCCACTGGAATTGAATAAAACCTCAATCATTTCATCTGGTCCCCACTGGATTAGGCATTTTCTCTTTCGAAGCACTGGCGATAATGTCATTCCAATTAGCAAGTAAAGCGGTCCTGTTTAACATTATAAAATCTTTCAGAACAACCACAGATTCGACTAATAAGAACCAAATTATGTTGCAAATATCTGGAAATGATCTGTATTTGTTCTCATTTTTATAAACCCTGACAAATGTCAAAGGGGAAGGATGCGCCAAAGAATCGTGCTTCTAGGATCAAAAGGACCTGTCGACCAACTATCAAGTAAATCCTGTATATCTCTTGGAAACCCAAGAAATATAAAGAGCAAAGGACTTTCCACACTTCACGGGTTACCCTGCAATGCATGAAAACAGATTGACATTCCCTTCATGATCTAAGCACATAGACCATCTTTTAGGGTAAAGTGTCTACAGTGAATAGGATGATCCACAGCAAGATTCTTTTCTGAAGCAACTGTCAATGCAAAAAATTCTACTCTAGGTTGTATAGGATGTCCCCGAATCTTCCAAACTAGAGTGTCCTCTTCAAACCTTCCAAAAATATGATAAAGGGAATTAATCAAGAAACGCCCGAGTCCATTTTGTTCTCCAGAGAGATAAAAGCATCTTCTAGCCTTCTAGGAGCTTGAAAAGATTTGAACACTCCCCCATCTCTCATTTCAAAATATTTCTTCTAATAATGTGCATTTTCGTTGCATGCCCATGCACCTGCTTCCACTTTTCATTGCTTCTGTTAACAAAGGTTTGGTATCCCATGCCAACTCTGTATATTTGTTTCTGTTTTATTAGTATTTGATACATAGGCTAGTATCTTTGGGACACTATAGCAGTGTCTGGGGGGACATAGCAGTATGATCCATTGAAAAAAGTGAAATATTTTTACCAAATTGTAGCTTGAAAGTATGTTAGATGGCAGTATTTTAGGTCAACTTGAAATATGTACTGATTCAGCATGTGGAACAACATATTTTATGATGTTGACTCCGTACAATTCTTTATTAATTTTTTTATGCACCTCTTTCTGTTTTCGAACTCTGGATCTTATCTTTAGTTGGAAAGCATTTAAAGTTCATGCTTGTTACTGAAACAGGTGTTGACTTCCTTGGATGACATATTTGACACACTTCTTAAAGTACTATCAGATCCTGCTGATGAGGTAAATGCCTTTTCTTGGTTTCTTTTCCTTTTCGAAGGTGCCTTTTCAATTCAATTGCCTTGAATGTCCAAAAAGTATCTGTTTGTTACAGATAAAAACTGAAAATTAAAAAGAAAATAATCTGTTCTGTAACACATGTTCTAGTTTTGTACCACATGCAACTTCTGCCATAAATAAGTAAAAAGTTAATGAAATGTCCCAATGTTTGGGACTTATCTCTTGAGAATGTGATACCGGATTACCATCTGCTGGTTCGCCCTATTTTAAATGTTGCATTGGAGGAGATTTAGATAAAACCTGACCAAATTCTTTAATCAAAGTTCTGTACCGCCTTTTGTTGTTTTGAAATGGCCTCAGTACCATCTATAGGCTTATTCCTGTCAATATTAATTAGCAGCGGGTGAAGTGAGCACACATGGATAAGAAGATCATTTGGAACTATAGTATTAAAATTAGCCTAATTTGTGGTGAAATTTGTTGAATTATGACCTAGTAAAACTATTTTATGATGTAATTTTATGTTTCTTTCATACATTAAGCTACATTAGTATTGCAAATGTGTAAATGCATTAGATCTCCAAACTTATCTGAAGTATTTTTTTAAACTTAAATTTCAGCATTTAAAATTAATTTAAGTACTGACAGCTTAAAGTACTGAATTTTCTGTGATTTTAGTTGTTTGGTAAAAGTTCTTATGTCTTGAATTAAGACAAGGGCATATTGGATATTTTGAAATGTTTATCGGGGCGATTTTGTAAGTTTTTGGTAGAGAAAGCTTTGAATATAAGGGCATATTGGGTGTTATTAGGAGAATCTTAGAATCTTTTTAAAGATGCTATCACTTACCACATTAAGTGAAAACCACTTAAAAAAAGTGGAGGTGGGATGACTTGAAAAAAGGCTACCATTTTTTTGAGGGGCAAACAAATTGCACTTAAACTGAAATTTGTTGTTTTCAGTCTTAAAGTACTGAAATTAAGTTTACCAAATGGCCCCTAAGTTGGCGATTTTCCAACTCCATTTCGAATTAAACTAACTCTAATTAATTCCAAATTTTGACTAATCAAAGTTTAGTTCCTTGTTTGTAACCTGCACCCATCCACCCAAGCACACTTCCCCATCTAATCTATTGTATTATTTGAAGCATGTAGATCACTTTACATGCTAATACATTTGCATGCTTGTCAAAAGAGAATTCCATGTTTGGAACCTATTATTGAATTGAAAAGGGTAATATGTGGTATTTGTTAGAGACAATATAGGAAGAGAAAAAACCTTTGAAAGGTGTAAAATTGCTAAAGCTGAAGTAGATGAGGTCAAGCATAAGGTGTGCAATGACTTGTATTGTAAGTTGGGAGAAGAGAGGATGAGAAGATGACTGACTACAAACTTGCAAGCACGATGAGAGAAAAGTGGACGCTAGCTACTGCTAGAGGATCTTGCTAAAGGATAGTGAGATTAATTATTTCAAGGGAGATCTAAGGGAAAGTACACTAGAAAAGTGGGCACCCATCGTCTCTATTCTAGCTTAAGACCCTAAGAGTACTAATGCCCCGTATGATTATTGACACCATGTCTTTGGCCCATTACTGTAAATTACAGTATTGGGCCCGAGACATGGTGTAGTTGTAAAATACATGTTCAAAACACATGCTTAAAATATTGCATACTATTAACTACTATGTTCTCACATCTTTAACTTTTTTTTTTAAATTTTTTAAAATTTAAGTGAGAAAATAATAATATTTTTAACTAATTAGAACATAAACTATTAAATGAACATGCTAACATGTTTTTAATTCATCATATTTGCACGCATAAGATGCACTTGTTTTTTCTTTATTTTATCAAATAAAAATATAAGAATTATGTACAAATTTAAAAATAAGACCATAAATAGATAGCTAATCAATCATAATTGATTTCTATAATGAATGAATATTATGTACAATTTACAAGTACTGTCTATAATCAATTTTTAACATTTGAAATTTTTTTGTAAATTTTTCTAAATATATTGTTTTGAAAAATTTAAAAGTAGAGTTCTTCTGGAACTAATTAACCCAACCAAGTTGAGCCTAGGCAAAGATATACCACATATAATTCATTCATGCACAACCATGGATATTTAGGTTGAAAATTTCAAAAGTTATCAATAAAAATTTGGTTTTCCCTAATTTTGAAGATTTTCATCCCAAAAATCTTGATGGTGCACACAAATCTGTTGTAAATGCATCATATATCCGTGGATATGCTGCAATAACTTCTAATTTAATCTATAAAAAACTACAAATTTTTTTGTTCAATAGAGACATTTCATGAAAACCTTGAAATTGGGAGAGATATGGTTCAAAGTACATGGTATGGTTAATAGGCTATACCAAAATGTATCGGAAGTATCGTTCGGTTTCGGACGACACTTCGTGAAACCGAAACGAAATGTGTGCAAATTTACACATAAGATGAAGTATCGTTCGGTTTCGGACGAAACTAACCGAAACATATGTAGTTTTCGTCTTATAGCGAAACTGGAACGAAACGGACGAAACGTTTCGGCCGAAACTTTGAACCATGGAGAAAACCCCAACTTTGGCTTGTTTCACTCTACCAATAAAAGGAACAAGTTTTTGATTTGAGTGGATTGGTTATTCTTTATGTTAAATGTGTAGGAAACTAGGAATCAATTACTAAAAGAAAAAAATGGGGTATGTATGGATTTCCTCTCCTGATTTTCTTAGGATATTATCGTAGTACGATATCTCTTCAGCAAAGATTAAGGTGAATGGAGAGAAGTTTGCCGTGTCAGATAGGATCTCTGTACATTGGGGAACCTTTCCTATTTATTCTTTATACATACCTTCACTTTACCTTTCAAAAATGGAAATGATGATAAGAAATGTTAAAATAGTTTTTGGTTGCTTTGTTCCACTTTTGTTGTTCTACACCCTTTTCAATATTTATTAAATTCTGCTGTGTTGCAGACAAATTCATGTTTATTCAATTATTCGTTGATCATTGGAGGTTTTGAGGAAGAATTTTTTTCTTTTAAGACTGATTTGGTTATAAAATTTGGTTAGTATTCTTTTTGTCATTTTATTTATTTATTTGTTCCTTTTGCCTTTCTTTTTACCATCAAAATGATAGTTATGAGTGGTCACCGTGGCTTGGTGACAGTATTAATTTAATTGTTGCAAATTATGACCTTAGTATCATTTTGGGATTTATAAATTGGCATGATGGTCGACGACAGCAGTGAACGAAACTGGAGTCCCTCTATAAATATCTGCATTGGAACTCTAGGAGTGTCATTAATCCAGCAGCAACCTTGATGAGTTTTGGGAGATGAAATTGCTAATCTTTAAACTTTAAACCTAATTCCTAGCATTCTTTTATTCTGAAATGACATTAGTGCTCTTAGAAATGTTTACTCCTTTGTCTTTCTATGGGAACCATGTTTGAGATGAGTCAGGGATAAGAATTAATTTACTAGTTTGTTTCTTGTACTTTTTTTTATCTTGATTTTGCAGTAATGCATACATCATTTTTGCGCTGTCAAAAATAACAATTGGTGCTCCAAAACTTTATGGTTGATCCGTTTATGAATTTTGAAAAGTTATCCTCCATCTTGGGGATTTGTTAAGATTTAATGAAGCATTTAGTTATTTTGAAAACTAACACTCTTACTGTGTAAAAGATTAGATTTTAATTTGACAATATTTGCAGGTAGTACTCCTGGTGCTTGATGTGCATGCATGTATTGCGAGAGATGCACCACAGTTCCGCCACCTTGTTGTTTTCCTAGTGCATAACTTCAGGGTTGACCACTCACTTCTTGAGAAGTGAGTTTTTCCTATAAAATTTTAGAATTGTGTTTAAACTTTTTCAGTTTCAAAGCAATTAGGAATGTGTGTTCTGGAACTGCATTCAGTGAACTTTTTTCTCTTTTTTCAGGCGTGGTGCTTTGATAATCCGTCGACTTTGTGTTCTTTTGGATGCTGAACGTGTTTACCGGGAATTCTCTACAATCCTTGAGGGAGAAGCTGACTTGGATTTTGCGTCCATCATGGTTCAGGTTTTATCATTTCTATGACTAGAACACAAGCATCCAGTTAGATCCAAGAACACAATTTTTATTGACCTATTCACAGCATGTTTACTTATCTGTTTCAGGCTCTGAATTTGATTTTACTTACTTCCTCTGAATTATCCGAGCTGCGAGCACTTCTAAAGCAATCATTGGTGAATCTTGCTGGCAAAGACTTATTTTTGTCTTTGTATACTTCTTGGTGTCATTCGCCAACGGCAACAATCAGTCTTTGCTTATTAGCTCAGGTGGGTATTTGTCATGGACATTGGGTCATCCATTCATCATTGCATTAAGCTCTTCAGACTTGGTGTAAATTTTCTGTGATCTTTCCTGACAGGCATACCCGCATGCTAGTACTGTGATTCAGTCACTGGTGGAGGAAGATATCAACGTCAAATTC
Organism: Euptelea pleiosperma; assembly: GCA_035048495.1. Classification (NCBI taxonomy): domain Eukaryota; kingdom Viridiplantae; phylum Streptophyta; class Magnoliopsida; order Ranunculales; family Eupteleaceae; genus Euptelea; species Euptelea pleiosperma. Next base: position 27,941,556 of record CM068550.1, read on the forward strand.
TTGGTTCAACTGGACAAGCTGATTCGCTTGCTGGAGACTCCAATCTTTGCTTATCTTAGATTGCAGGTGCACAGCCTCCACCAAATTTATCTATGCATTTTAAATTTCATATGCTCTAACCTTCACGTGCCTTACGTTTGGACCATATTATAGGTTCCAAACTTTAACCAAGGATTAAAACCGACTTATTTCATATATGCCTGATTGATAACAGAACTGCAACAACATATGCTGTTTTATAGAAATTGCTTAGATTACCCTCATTATGGAGTATGGGTAGTGAGGCATGTGCATTGGTTCCTTTAAACCTTGGAAGATATACTGCACTCTTTTATGCACTCAATTGAGAATAATCACATTGTAGTATGAATCAAGTAATCAAGTTGTTGAAGTGACTGATGAACCTAAAGAAACATTGCTCTCAGGTAGAAATAATTTCAGAAGCAAAGACTTGTTCAGGAACAGAAATATAGGTTCTTTACAAGTGGCATGAAATTAGAACATTCAAGGAGCATCCCAAGGTTGCAAGCATATTAGAGAAGTTCTATAGTTCTATGCAAGTAAGTCCTATTTTGTACATGTGAGGCTCATTTTCTGGAAGCTAGAGTGATGTCTAGGAGGTCATACGCATCATCAAACTCGATTGCTGCAGCTCCAGTGGTGCACAGGCTCTAATCATCTGGGCGTCTTAAGAAAATTGCAGAAAGCATTGTTTGTTATGTAGCCTGAACCTTTATTAATTTCTCATTAGTTCTCAAGGCACTGCTGTAATTAGCTTCCATTATATGAATTGGAGTTTGGTAGTTGGACATCTAGTATATTTTCTTAGCTTTCTACACCTTACTCTCTCATAATGTTCAATCTAATAAACACACCATAGCAATATAAGACTGATACTAAATCACTAATCATGTGGGATAAAGCCTTAAAAGTAAGAAAAATTTGCGGAATTTATGTCAGATTCCAGGATGGATTAATATTCTTTTCATTGATGCTTGTTTTCCCTAGAGTGATGCTTTCTTACCTCCTATGAATGTTGTCTAGGATTTTACGGTTATTCTTGTCATTGATGCTCTTTTCCCTAGAGTGATGCTTTCTTACCTCTTATGAGTATTGTTCATGATTTTACAATTATTATACATCTTTCAGACTGCTGTTTTACTTCCGTGTCTGTGTTTTCCCTTTTTTGGTGGCCTTGTTATGATAGGGCAAAAGTACCAAACAAGTTTGTTGCCTCCAATCTAAAAGAACGATTTAAATATTTTAGTATAACACGTGGTCTTGCAACTCATCATATTGGATCCGTCCATATTGTGGGTTGAACCATGGTTCTAGGAATATCTCATCAAATTCGAATACTAGTAATTGCTAGTTACCAGGCGGTTAATGGTTGGTAAGAATTGTTGAGAAATTCTCATAATTTCTTCTTGCATTGATTTTTTCATCTAATTTTGTGGGTGTTGCAGCTTCTTGAACCTGGAAGATATATATGGTTGTTGAAATCCCTGTATGGTCTTCTGATGTTGCTGCCCCAGGTATGTTTGAATTAAATACATTTTTCATCTGTGTAATTTTTTTTACTTTTTGTGTGCGTCTATTTGGGAAATTGGCAGATTTTCCATTATTAAGTTAATGCAGTGGAAGGGGCTTGAAAATGTGAATTCTTCTTCTTCCCATTAACAAATCTAGGATGGGAAATTCTTGAAAATAGAAACGGGCAATCTTGGCACTAGACTTGACGAATCATGAAATTCTTTTTACATCCAATTGAGTTTTTGTTAGCTATCATGGAATTTCATGTACTATATAGATATATTGGATTTAAGATAGATTTTAGTTGTACTATTTAATTAGTAACTGTTTTAAAAATGCTCCCAATGTTGCTAGAATGCATGTATAGTTGTTGACGTTTTAAGTCCCAAACACGAAGTCATTCATAACTAGGTATTCTGTTGCCAATAATTCTTGCATTTTTTTTTCTCTCATTTACTTCTAGTTTTACTCGTCAATGCAGCAAAGTGCAGCCTTCAAGATACTGAGGACTCGGCTGAGAACTGTACCTTCATACTCCTTCAATGGTGAACAATTCAAGCAATCATCTATAGGAAGCCAATACTCACATGTATTACATCAGCCAAGTGGATCACAAATCATAGAGGATGGTGACAAGAACCAGGATATGGGGAATGTGTATAATGGAATCAATTTCGCTTCAAGGCTGCAACAGTTTCAGCAAATGCAGCACCAACATCGCATGCATACAAAATCACAGTTGCAGTCACGCAACTCCTCTTCATCCACCTTATCACAGGTTTGCAGCATTTATACGTGGCCACAAATACACCTACCACTATACTGCTTGATAACCATAGAAAAATCTAGTATTCTTTGTTCTTTCCATGTCCTTGCAATTTTTTGATTTCTATCAATGTTTCAACTCTAGTAAGATTTCCCATGCTGCACTTGGATACAAGGTTTTCAAAAGTTTGGTTTCAGTATACATTTCTGTCAGCTTGGAAGTGGAGCTATTATTTCCATCAGTGTGGAGATACTGTAAAAGTTCTGGAAACTATGAAAACATTATGAAAATCATGACAGAGCATGGAAAACACATTCATAACTCATCATACTAGAATAAAAAACCATTTGGACTAAGAAAAAGCAATAGCGTTTGTTACGTGTTGACACATGTATTAGATTCAGCCTCTTAAGAGTTGGACTTGCATATTTTAATGTTCGTGAGCTCATCAATTAGGTATGTATAAGCAAAATCTCACTGCCTTACAACCTGATTTCAACAACCTATGAGTGTCATTGTAAATTTTTAATTGCAAAAAATTAAATTATACATATAAGTAACCTCTAGGAGTTCATAAATGCTAATTGTGAAAAATTATATGTAATGGATTCTCCATTCGAAGTTTTATTTACTGAATTTATTATTGTCCACATCTTATTTATAATAATTAAAATTTTTAGAAATGAAAATATTCCAGTAATGTTTCCTTTCGGTCTTTGTGAAAACAGAAATATTTCAGTTTATTGTGTGAAAATATATCGAAATATAGTATCATTGCTTTGCAAACTTGTTCAAATGTGCAGGAGGTGCAAAGACCTGAAGAACCCCGTCGATCTTCACCGATGCCAGACCTAACCCGCCCTCCTTCAAGATCATCATGGAGAGGCCCAGGACAATTACAACATTGACCCTGTTGCTTCTTCTCTTTGGTTCAGACGACTACTCTCCACATATCCGACTGTTTCTGAGGGGTATGTGAATCGATATTGTTTGTGAGCCATGAACAAGATCTGCTGTAACTGTAAAATTGTATATCTTAGTGATTTGTATGTGTCGGATTCCTGGAGGTTGGGATGCTGTCATTGGGGTTAAATCGAGATAAGCTTGGGATATTCCTGAGCTATTCTTTTATAAACAAGGTATGCTCATGTGGTTCTGTGATTTTTTTTTATTGAAGACCATATGAGCAGGAGGGAGAATTTTAATTTAGGAGATGCAGTTGGTTGTACTGTTCAGTTAAAGCAATCTCATAAATAAAGCTGTCAGGGAATTGTGTAACAGCATGTCGTTCGGATGCACCACATATTGGTAAATTATTTTTGATTCATGTATCAGTCTGACTGTTCAATTCTGATTCGCAATATGTTTCGGTTATATCCCATCTGGCCATGGATTATGGAATAACCTCTTAAGTTGGTCTTAAAGGTTTGATGTTTGGAGGAAAAAAATATATCAGAGTGATGGGAAGTAACCACCAGTTGGATATTTATTTATTTTTGTCTTTGGGGAGGTGATTTTTTATTTTTTTCCAAGGGTTAAAAAAAAAATTTATGATAGAGAATTCTGTGTCAATTTTGATACAGGAAGTCCCTGAATGAAAATATGTTGAAGGATAGAATGAAAATATTTCTAAAATCTTGTGATGGAAGAGCTTCGGAATATGTTGGGATGGACTTTTCCCAACGAACTTGTCGTTGAATGTGACTTGACCTTTATTACAAATAAGAGAAAATAAATGGTCTACTATTGAAAAAAGATGCATATAATCTATACTATTATAAGGTAACAAACAGTAGTGCCACCCACCCATGTGACACAATTAAAGGTCTCTCTACTTTCAAAAGGTAAAAACCTCCCCTCATTCCCTCATTAAATCTCTCTTCTAAATAAAAAACTTGAGTTGGAGTACGCCGTGCACAGTCCAAGATGTCTGGCATGTCCACATCCCTCATCAATGATGATGAGGGACAATAGTATAAGACACATGGTACACATTTAGGAACTACTGACCGTGTGGATGTTTGTCCCATCTCTAGGTGGATCTATATAAGTTGTGATTTCAACCTTTGGATCTGAATAACAATATAATGCTCAAAATCTACAGTTAAAAATCAACCTATGAAAACGACTCCAATCATATCCTTAAAAATCATTAATAGGTTGATTTTTTGCATGTAGGTCCATCTAGGGATGATCCAAATATCAATACGGTGAGTGATCTCTATGAGTGTGCTACGTGTAAGGTGCACGTGCATCGCACGTTGTGTTCCCCCAGTGTTAATGATAGAACTCTGAATGCTATTTATTGTGCTTTATCCCCTGTTGAATTTAAAAGGATTATTGTATGTGATATTGCTAAACAAGTTAGGGAATTTTTAGAAACTATTCATAAAAGAACTAACTTTGTAAAAATTTCAAAACTTTAAATGTTTACTGCTCAATTTGAATTAATTAATATGAATGAATATGAAAAATTTATTGAATTTTATACTAAGCTAAATAACATTGTTAATTCTAAGTGGGTTCTTAGAGGAATCATCCCTAATTAATTAAAAAATTATTAGAAAGATCTTAAAATCTTTTAACTTATAGATATCATCCTAAAATAACTTCTATAGATGAAAGTAAAGATATAGATAACATTAAAATAGAACTAATATGATCATTCAAACTTTTGAACATAAACTTCAACCTGTTAATAAAAAGGGAATTGCTTTAAAATTTTCTAAAATTCAAATAAGGAAAAATGACTAATAACACTAATGAACTAGAAAAAGTTGCTATAATAACTAAAAGATTTAAAAATTTCTTTAGAGAAAAAGACAAGAATATTTAAATCTGAAAGAAACTTTTTACGAAAAATCTAATAATGAAGAAATTTTTTAAAAAGTCCAATGCTACAATTGCAGAGGATTTGGTCACATTGCAAGTGAATATGTTATCAATATAAAGACAAAATTAAGGCTATGAAAAGCCACTTGGGATTATAATAGTGAAAGTAAAACTCATTCACGTAGTGATAATGAAGAATTTAAACAAATAAAAGCTTTAATGATAAAATCTAATCTTAATAAAATATTAAACTACAATAAAGATAAATATAAAATAGAACTAAGTGACAATGATAACGAAGAAATCTATAAGATAATGAAAAAATTCAAGAAGCTTACAATAATTTATATAGAGAAAATTTAAACTTGCAAAAATTGTGATAATTAAAAACTTTAGACTAACAAAGTTAATGAAGAAAAATCTTCTTTAACTATGGAAATTTATGATATCATTGGTAATCTAAAAGTTAATGAAAACGAAAAAGAGCAAATGATCGAAAAAGAAATATCTCTTTTAAATGAAAACTCTCAACTTAAACTCAAGATTGATAAATTAGAATTAAAAAATAAAAATCTTGTTAAAAACATTACTCAAGTTAGCTCTACACTCGAAAATATTTTAACTATGAAAAGAGCTTATAATGATAAAAGTGGATTAGGATACGTCGGTGAAACTTCTAAAGCCTCTACCTCTAAAACTATTTTTGTAAAACTTAAGAATAATTTAATTCAAAACAAATAAACAAAAACTGAGATAACTTATCATTGTAAAAAGATTGGTCATATGAAATTTGACTGTAAAATCCTTAAGAGGAAAAATGACTATTGTTCTATTTAGATAATTACTAATGCTTCCGCTTAGTTTAAGAATGTACATTTTGACTTAATACCTTAATGGGTTTAAAGGGTAGATATTAAGTAACCGGTTCACTCATTAGGTTAGATTGGCCCTATGGACAATCTTATTCTCATGTCAAGGTTCGGGTATGGGTCAACTCACGGCTATTTGGGTCGGATTCGGGGCGTGACATTTCTAATGGTGATATGGACCTTATTGACCATAACCTTGACCTAATTAACTCAGTATGAACCTATATCCCTTAAACGAATAAACATATCATAATTGGACTTGATCGACGTATTGTTGAAGTGAAACATAAATTTAGTACATTGTGGAGATGACATTTTTACATTTTTCTTCTCATGTCTCAACTTTGGGTTGCAGGTCGGCCCATGTATACAGGTCAGTCCTAGACCACAGGATCGGGGCGTGACACACATGGTTCAGATGGAAGCCCCTCCATTTGCTCCTTGCATGAAATGCTTCTTGTTCTGATTAGAAAATGCACCGGTGAGATGACAATGATTTCTAACAATTATATTTTAGTATCCCAAAAAATTGCTCAAATCCAACGAACACAAACCACATTATGAAATGCTAAATCTAATAGCTAGAAATCAACAATTAATCAGACTTTTGATGTGGAGGTCCATCAAAAGTAGACCAAACATCCATAAGGTTAATAGGACCAAAAAAGTACTCCACATGGCATTTTGGGAGGGGGATTTCCAACGCGGGCTCTTAAATGGTTCATCCCATTAGTATACCTACTGTCAAAAGTTTGACTACGTATTTACAATTACTAAAAATCAGCAACAAAAGCAAATATGTTGCAACTAGTGCAGGTATTTCAGTATCCATAGTATGGCATCACACTCTATTCCAATTTTCTTGTAATACTGCCTTTTTCGTCGTAGCAATCATCAAGAAGAAAATACTCATTTTAAGTTAAAATATGGGTGTCCCATGTTACCTGTATTGGTTTTGGATAAAAGGAGAGAACCACCCCAGCAGTTTGTAATTCGCCAAGTGCACGAGAGCATCTTCAACCAGGCTCTTCAAATTTTGGCTTAAAAAAAGCATCTTTTTCAACGGAAGAGATAGAGACACCTTCCAAAAAGTGTTGAACTCAGCAAGCCCTAGTTTCAAAAAAGCATCTTTTAAAAAAAAGGGCACAAAAGATATTTAAAATTTTTCAAAATGACACAAAAGGTATTTAAAATTTGTTGGTAAAAAATAGATGTTTTTCAAAAGGATACAAAGTTTTATAAAAAGACATGAAAATGACAAAAATTGGAATTCAGAAAGTCAAAAGGATGTCTATATTTAAAGCCAAAAAGTAGAGGGCTCTTTATTTGAAGCCAATAATCGAGAGACCCTCTCTTCAAATTTGAAGCCAGAGATAGATCCCTATTGGAGGTGGATTTTGCATATTTAATCATCAAATATGAAGATATAGCCCCTCGGTTGGAGATGCTCTGAGAATTAGTGTCATCATAAGCAAGTTATTTTAATTTTTAATATGCAAACGAACAGCTTGGAAGAGGGCAGGGTTACCTCAAGTATATATCTAGCACATCTGATCTGGGCCGTTCCATAGCAGAAATTGCCACTAAAGGACCTACTGCAAGGACGTTTTTTTATGACTGATAACTAAAAACTTATGTCATGCAGTTGTTGAGTTATAAAAACTGTGGGTTCCATTGACTGTTCAATCGGACAGCACGACACAGGTAAGTCACCATCATCATATCCAATGGAATGCAAGTCCTGACAAATTATACACAAAAAATTATTGAGTTCCGAAGACTGAGTAACCATTTCAATTGAACTAAACCAACAAATTTGCCCAAATGCATCAGCGAAGCCATCACCTGGACTGGCATGTCTTCTCCATTGATTCACTGATATCATTAGTCCCTGAATAGAGGCATGCTTTGCTATGAGCATCTACCACAATATTACTATCCCTAAATAAGTAGTCCAATTGCTGTTGGTCCATGTAATGTTTACCTGTGGCAATCACTGACTCAATTTCAATGAAAAATAAATCCAGTGTCCAAGATGTAGGTCAGATAACTAAAAATCAGGGGAAATCTGTAACAGCTAAGAACTGCAGCATCTATTAAAAACTTGCATATACATAAAATTACATAGGTTCTCATTTTTCTCCATTATGAAATAATCCTAATCCATCCAACCAACACTCAAAAACCCAAAACTGCATTTCTGATGGTTGAAGTTCTCAAACAGTAGTGAACAACCAATGCTCTACTGCTACTTATGCACCAAAGGAAAATATATTTACAACTCAACCACACTTTTACATGCTTAATACAAATTTACAAAGCGTAGATCTTCTCTTGGTCAGAGTTATAAGCATCAGGATCTGAAAAGGCCGAGTACCGAGACCATGAGAAAGATTTGCTGCCACTTGCCCTCCTAATACGTCTTTGAGAGTCGTCACCAAACATCCTGAAATGTCGTCGGAAAACAAAGTAGCACATGCTAGCGAGAGTTCCAACAAGGATTGCCATGCCCACTACCGTTATAGTAATAGCCATCCATGATGCTCGGTTTCCCACAACAACAAAAGCTAATGACAGAAAAGCCCCACAAGTGCTAAGGCAGGCTGCCCACATTAGCTTGTTCACCACTGAAACAACCTGTTTCTGAGCCCTGGTATCCCAGGCAACCAAAGTGATCTGAACCACAACAACAGCTAGAGATATGAACAGAGCTGTAGCATTCAAGAGGCAGAATATACGAAACCCAACATTGTCAGCTATTTTGGCTTCCCCGGCATCTGCTCCGGACTGAATATACTGACCAGGCAAATTGAATATAGCCATAAAAGCCGTGGAAGCAAACAGAACAGCAACGAGAGTCACAGAATTTGTGGTGTTTTGAACAGCTTCTCTGTGCAGTTTCCGTAACTCTTTAGCAATTCCAGTCACTCGCTTATTGGTCTTTGCATTCTGTATGAGTTGCGTGTGCACCTCGTGCTTTATATCACTAACAGTTCTTTTCAGCTCCATAGCTTCATCCAATTGGCCTACATACCTGGCATTCTTGGCACCAGCCTCTGCTAGAGCTTCTTTAATTTCAAATGCAGAATCTCCATATGGGAGTTTTTCTGCCAAATCCATTGCAGTTTCATTCTGATTATTAATGGCATTGACCTCAACAGATGTATAGATCAGTAGAAGGCTCACTATCTGAAAGACAAAAACACCTATTCAGTATGGGAAATATGTAAAACTACGATTTTTAAGTCATTGAATTCCACTTATATTATATTAAGGCAAAAAGATAAACAACACAGATGAGCTCTGTTATAGAAAAAATTGTGCCCTTACAACTTGTGAAGTAGCACCTAGAATAACATAATTTTGGATGTAAGTTAATGTGTTCACAAACGAGCACTAACTTTTATGGTGAAAAATCGAACTTTCGTTTCATTGTATGTGCCTCATCCGATCATGTGTGAAGGAATTACAGCAGGGTTTTCCACCTAAGCATCAAGCCATCAGCATCTCTATAATAAGCTAGTCCAAAAAAACAGTCATGAAGGATAGCTTGTTCATTATCTCATAAAAGAACAACTTTCTTCCAAGGAGAAAATTGGAGTTTGGTTGTGCACTCGTACGCTATTATCATCACCATAAATCAGAAAGAGTCATTTTACCAATCTTTGCAACTATTAGACCCACTTTTAGAGCCTTTGGTTCTGTCCCAACAGAATGCATCTTCTCAGAGGGCATGAAAAAGGAAATAGGTTCACCCTTAGTCACCGGAACTGTCCTAGAGGCTCATCATTCCTGCGCTCTGAGACAATGCATATCTCTAGAACTAGCGAAGGAATCCGATTATTCCTATCTGAGCATGAAACCCATACAGAATCACTGAATAGCTCATATCAGAGCATTAGGGTTTGTTCCGACTTCTGAGTCCTCAAATGTTGAAAAATCTTTAAAAAAAATTACTTGCAAGAAGCTAGGTTATATACCACAAATAAACAAGATCGAAGCTCTAACTACATAAAAAGGTTATAATTGGGGAGTAAACATAGATCTGAAACATTTACAAGCTTCATAGAAGACGAAACGACGAAGAACAAAATAATTGGGGAATTAGGGTTTTCTAAACGTACCTTGCGATTTGCAGAGCTTCTACTTCTATAGTCTATGTTTGTTGTGGGGACCTTTTTCTGGATCGAATGCTTCAACTGTTTGATGTGTGATTACGAATGAGCTTTTGGTAATAAAATAAACTTGTGAGGGTTTCTTGGTCATGGGCTTTTTCTAGAACCCTCGATTTTGAAAGAAGATAATTATGAAAACTTGTTAGGGTTGTAAAGTGGAGCTTTTGGTAATAAAATAAACTAAAATGGTCTCGTACAAGAATTTACAATCTAATGCCCTTCTATAAGGTTGGGGGGATATGGTGGTCCTTGTGGTGTCTAGAAATACTTATGCTTCTAGAGAGATCTTTTGGTTTTAGGTTTTATTAGGCAAAGAACCAGAAATAAAACAAAATAAAGCAGCCTACTTTCGGTCTTTAACGGGACTGGGCCAGAGAGAAAAGACCAGCCGGTCCATTTTACATGGGTCATGTCCGCATATCTCGGTTCCAACTCTCTCTTATGAGTTTTAATTACTTTTTTTTTTTTTTAACTTTATTTAGTACTTGAAATTGGAGAATATACGCGTGCTCTGGACATTAAGAACTTTTTGAATTGGGCGCTCTAGTGCTCCCGCATTCGCACCCGCTCCACGCTCTGGTGACTTAGGTTTCACCTGTCTCGGACTACTATGTAAAAACCAGCATACCTAGAGCCATCCCATCAAATAGAATTACACATTGCTGTAAGTCTCAATGACAAACACTGGGAGCAGGTGACAAGACTACAAGAGCATCAAAACGCTGAATGGGACAGATAAATTGACAGGAGCAGGAAGAAAGGACAGCAGGACTGGCCAGTCAAACAAAAAAGGTAAAATATGAAAAGACAAGCGGTTAACAAAGTTAAGCTTGAAAAATAGAGGTGAGAAGGGCTTCCTTGTCCACACACACAACAGAAGCTCGATTTGTGGATGGTTGGAGTTGATTTATACATCCACCAATAGAATATGATATCAAATATGAAATTAACCTAGCATTATATACCACAAAAATATCAATTTTTTCTGTAACAGACAAGATGTTATTTGATGAGGGATAAAAGATAAATAAAAATAGATCAGCCAAAAGGGCCATCAGACACAAATCTGGCAAGAATAATTTCCAACTTTCCTTCTTGTCAGTTGATAATTTGCCATAACTCATCAGGCTAACTGGTCTTCCAGTTCCCCTTTTGCATTTTCCTTCGAGCAATGGCCACCAACAAGGTCCCTCAATGTCCACAAGCAACATATGCTTCAAACAATTTAAACGAGACCATTTCTCTTAGTACAGCCAAGCTATTACTCCTTCCAAGCAAAAGCTAGGATAGCATTGAGCAGCTAGGATTAGCTGCTATAAACTATGAAATTTGCACCAGTATCAAGCTCAAATTGAGAAGGTCACATGAAATTGTTTGAAGCAACATATGCTTCAAACAATTTAAACGAGGCCATTTCTCTTAGTCCAGCCAAGCTATTACTCCTTTCAAGCAAAAGCTAGGATGGAGATTGAGCAGCTAGGATTAGCTGCTATAAACTATGGAATTTGCACCAGTATCAAGCTCAAATTGAGAAGGTCACATGAAATCAAATCTCCTTATTTCTTTTAACATTAGTCATTCACTGAGTTCTATACTTAACTGAGAATTGTGTCCCTCCCAACTTTGAGACCTCCTATGGGACTTGAAGAGAAAGATACAATGATGCAAAAAGGAAGAAGTGCACACTCAAATTTCCCAAAAGAACATAGTGGGAGATATGCCAACCAGGCCAAGGGTAACTCCTTTCCATCCAAGATCAACCCAGTTCTTTTGTGAGGGACAGAATTTTTGTGTAGCCAAATTTATGGGTGCAACCATATAAGCCACCATTTTTTTTTTTTTTGATAAGTAAACTTTATTAAAGAAAAAACGCAAGCTAATACAAAGCAAAGCTAGTGAGGTCGAGGTGACTAGCACTTAGCAAAACACCCAAATAGCACACTAGAAGAAAAGGAAAACTCCCACTCATCAACCATCCTTGAAGCATAAGGCATCCCATCTAACAACTAAGTCCTCGAAAAAGAGGCCCTACACTCCGGAAAAAATTTTGACCATAAGAAAACTAGCCCCTTGATGTCGAGAACGATCGTGGCCAGTTTTTCGCTTTTTCCTTCAAAAACTCGCCGGTTTCTCTCCTTCCACAACCCCCAAACGATCGTAAACGTAAGAAGTCTCCAGAGGATGCATCCTCTAGAAGATAACTCAGGAAAGCGTAGCTAAGCAACAAATCCATGAGTGACTCCGGCATCACCCAATACATCCCAACCTCCAACAAGAACGTGTACCACACCTCCCTGACCAAGTCGCAATGTATCAAAAGATGGTTGACAGTCCCCCCGCTGTGCTTGCACATGCAACAGTAATCCACAATAACATACCCTTAGATCTCAAGTAATCAACCGTCAAGATCTTATCCAATGAAGCTGCCCAGACGAAAAATGTTACCTTGGATGAGATCTTAGATCTCCAAACCACAGAAATGGGAAATCCCGTACTATCCAAGCGGTGAAGAATCTCATAAAAGGATCTGACTGAAAAGGAACCGCCTTTATTCCAGCTCCATACCCGTTTATCTTGTACCAGGGTTGGCAAATGGACATCATGTAGGTGAGAGAGGAGTCTAGATAGGGGCTCAACCTCCCAATCATTAAGATTTCTCCTGAAGCCAAAATTTCACCCCATAACATCCCCCATACTAGATATACAATCCTGAATGGACCAGTTCTTCCTGTCAGAGAAAGAATAGAACTCTGGAAAATCCAAACTCAACGGCACCTCACCGCACCAAATGTCCTCCAAAAATTGGATTCTATTCCCCTTCTCAGCGGCATACCGAATCCCTTTATCAAAATCCCATGATACCTTAACAATACCTTTCTAGATGCTACAACCATACGGGTTTCGGACCCTCCCGTTCTCCCACCCAAAAGTAGAGATCCCATACTTGCTTCCTATTGCCCTTCTCCAAAGGCTAGTGAGCTCTTCTCCAAACCTGCATAGCCACTTGCCCAAAAGGGCTTGATTCATAGCACTAATCTTCTTGATCCCTAGGCCTCATTTATTCTTGGACTTACACACTGACTTCCATTTCACCAAGCGAATCTTACGATTATCCATTCTATCATGCCACAGGAAATCTCTCATGAGCTTTTCCAGAGAGAGTGCCACACTACTCGGAACCGTAAAGAGTGACATATAATAAATATGCATGCTAGATAGGGTGTTGTTAATCAAAACAAGTTTGCCTCCTTTTGAAAGATATTTAGATTTCCACGATGAATGTCTTCTCCTGAAGCATTCCAGCACTGGCTCCCACAGTGCCTTTCATTTCATTTGTACTTCGCCCCTAATGGGAGGCCCAAATACTTAGCTGGCAAATTCTCTATACGACAATTTAGAGTGTCGGCCAAAACCGAAATATTGTCCACCTCTCCGACCCCATACACCTTGCTTTTGGCTAGGTTCACCCGTAACCGTGACACTGCTTCAAAGCAAGCAAGGAGGCCTCTAAGGAATCTCATTTGAGGGATTGTAGGACCAATAAAGATAGTGTGTTGTCGGCAAAATGGAGATGAGAAATAGCGGGTACTCCCAGGGCTACAATGAAACTTTCCATCTCACCCATGCTAATGGCTCGAGTGATCATGCTCCCCAACGCCTCCACCACCACAATAAACAGAAATGGGGATAAGGGGTCCCCTTGACTTAGGCCTCGAGAACCCTTGAAGTAGCCAACTGGCGATCCATTAACTAGAATGGAAAAAGAAGCCGTCAAATGCACTTTCTCATCCACAACCTCCACCTATCACCAAAACCCATCCTCCCCAACATAGTCCAGAAAGTTCTAGTTTACATGGTCATAGGATTTTTCCATATCAATCTTGCATACGATCCTCGGTTCTCCTTGCTTGAGTCTAGAATCAATGCTCTCATTGGCAATGAGAACCCCATCAAGAATTTGGTGTCCCCTCACAAAGGCCCCTTGGGCTGGAGATATAACCAAAGGCAACACCCCACGGAGTCTCGTAGCCAGTCTTAGCTATGATCTTATAAACACTACCCACCATGCTTATGGGTCTAAAGTCAACGATGTCATCCACCCCTTGATTCTTCGGGATCATAGCAATGAAAGTGCTATTAGACGAGTAATCCAAAAAGACCTCCTCTTGAAATTCCCACATCACCTTCATGAAGTCTGCACCAACTGTGCCCCAGCATTGCTTGAAAAAAGCCAGAGAGAATCGATCTGGTCCCGGTGCTTTATCTCCTGCCGAATCTGATACGGCATTGAGCACCTCATCCTCAAATGGTCCCTCCAGCCTCTCTCTATCCTCCTTGCCGATGCTTCCTGTATGAGGGAGAGCTAGAATAAAGTTGTGAGTAAAACCCCACTACTCCTCTGATAGCATCCTCATCCTCCACAGATACCCCATGAATCTTGAGACGGGCCAGGTGGTTATTCTTTCTATGAGCATTGGCCGTTTTATGAAAGAACTTAGTGTTGTTGTCGCCCTCCTTCAACCACCTAACCTTAGATTTTTGCTTTCAACTAATTTCCTCCATCTTCAGCAGCTTCTGGTACTCTGCCCTAAAATTGACTCTCCTAGTACGATCCTCTGCCAATAAAGGATCATCTTCCTCCTTGCCACCCTTCTTGAAAAGTCTTTTTTCTCCGAGAAGTTCAATGTTCTATCCAACACATAATCTACCCACATAGTAAGCACTAAAAAAGAAGGGCCAACGAGTGGGAACCTATAATTTCCATCTCAGTCTTTACTTTTTATTGAGCTTGTGTAGTGTCTAAACGGTTTTGATTATATGCTTTTACTTCTATTACTAATAAAGTAATATCACATAATACTGTACATATTGCATAGGTTTATAATTAAGCCAATTTACTGTCATTAGGTCTCCACAAAAATGTTCAAATTTCCCAAGTCCAACTGATCTTCATTGAATGGTTTGAAGTGAAAGAAACACAAGATCAAACCTTGAAGGAAATATATAACTTTTCTCCTCCAAGAAAATGCTAGAATGAGATGCTCTTGGAGATAAGAGGGCTCAAGATGAGATGTAAAATGTTTTAGGAGGCTTAACAGAGCCCCAAACATATTCCACTCAATAAATGGTAAAATGAGCATAATATCCCAACTCGAGGGTCAAATAAACTGTCAAATTTGGAAGCAACCAAATGAAAAAAGAACAAAGAAAAAGAAAAAGAAAGGAAGCAAATATAGCATTAGTGAAAATCACAACAGTGAGAAATCTATTTTCTCACCTCCCTACAACTTCCCTCCATTATGACCAATGCAAAGCGATACAAGTCACAATTGCAATCATTTGACTGCTTTTGATAAGTGACAACAATGATCTGCACTCGTCAACTTGTTGATGAATATAAATTTGGATACCAATATGGAAAGATTGTTGGGGAATGTTATACAATCTCTTTATGAAGTATCAAAAAGGTTTGTTGTTAATGAAAATCACAATAACACGTAAAAGCGAAAGAATGGATTTTCTTTTTCTTTCTTTATTCTTGATAATTAACATTTTCCTTGCACCCATTATGGTTTACGAGCTGGCAAACTTGAGATCACATCAACAATTACGAGTAGAATGAACTTCTGAATCTCTAATTAAAAGGCGCATATGATACAAAAAAAGTAACCAAACATCATAGATTAGCAATCCTTTTAGCAATGCCCTAATTTCTATTTTATTGTAAGCCTTTGAGCCAATTAGACGGGGAAAATACCTTATAAGTTTACTTATCAAAAAAAAAAAAAAAAAAAACCTTATAAGTTTGTCTTTATCATTCCTAAAACTGCACCATTTCCCGCCACCCCGGGGATATAAAGAAAGATAGTGGTGTTATTTTAATGAGATTTCTACCTCCACTCAAATAAAATTCATGTGGATGTAAATAAAGAACTCTTGAAAAATAACATAGAATGTTACAAGATATATCCCTACTTGCAGACAATTGACTCTTTGTAAAGTTTGGAACAGAAAATTTAGTAACATAATGATTACATTACATGTGAAGTGAATAACATATTAACATATTTCCATTTTGTCATGAAGAAAAACCAAGGAAAAGCAAGAACTCATAATGAATCCAAAAAAAAAAAGGTTCTTGCAAAACAAGGTAAGAGTATATAATCTACTCTCAAATTACGAAGAACAGTTACAGAAATTACCAGTGGACGGCATTTCCTTGTGGCTATATGCACAGCTGTATTTCCCTTCTTGTCGCGTTCATTGAGTATTGAGGGATCAGCGGACAACATCTCCTCTATCACAGAAGGATCCTGACCTTTTGCGGCCATATGAAGTGCAGTCTGGCCCTTCTTATCTTTGATGGAAACAATTCGTGGATCTTTATCTACAAGTGCTTTTACTATTCGGAAAACACCATACCTAGCAGCAGTGTGCAATGCAGTTTTCCCATTTTTTCTCACAATTCTGATAGAGCTTTCATCTGCATCTAAAATGGCATTCACTACATCCAAGTGGTCCTGAACAGCAGCTGAATAAAGGGGGCTAGTGTTTGATGAGTCGCATGACTTACAGAGTTCAGGCCACACGCTCAAAAGTTCTTTCACAACCCCTGGGCACAAATATCAATCCATGTTATACATGTTGCATCCTATTGTAGATGTTTCAAAATGATTAGAATAATACAAAATTGAAAAATTTGGCAATTTATATCATACATACTCATAATCATACATATTTTATTATAACCCTTCCCTCTTTACGAAGCTCAATATTAAGGACTGATATGTATAGGTTACCTTTGGTACTCATTACAATATAAATGCCAAAGCCTTGAAGAATGCAGGGCCATCATAGTAGTATTTGGTCACCATGGGGCAAGATATAATGAACTTGTCACATATCATGGCCGACATCCTTGGAGGCTTGTGAAAGTCATCTTGACTCTAAAGTGACAATCCATGAGTGGTGTTCCACAAGTTAAATAACAATCAGTGAATTTGTAAATTGTAGAAGTCTTTAAATTAATTGAAATGGATACATGGTTTTGGAGATCATCTCATGATTCTTGGAAATCGATTCATGAACAACAATTAAAAGTTAAAGACATAAGCTAGGAGTAGGAACTTATCAACGTTGGACGACAAACTCATCAATATATGAAGGAAAGATCTTTTGAGTATATAGACAAGACTCTATTGAGGTAGGAGCATGATTCAAAGTCACATTCCCTACACATTAAAATGATTGTATTAACATGTAATATAGGGTGTCAGAGATATGGGAAAAGTAAAGGACACGTACACATGTTAATACGATCGTATGCGAACTATTAATGTTCCTTATTAGAGCACTTACAACACTTTTTGATACGAACAAGGTGAAAGTAAATGGAACGAAATATGAGAGACAAAGATAGTGATGGATTGCCAATATCAAGCGCAATGATCGAGGTAGGTTGTGTAGTCGCACATAGACTAAGTCTGCTACAAGATGGATGAGAGACCCTCTCATTTAGTGGTGCTAAGAAGCCCCCAGATCCTTTTGGGGGCTCTCTTTTGACTATTTGTTTATATCTTTGCTCCAAAGTGAGCCCCTTGGAACAATAAATACATGAATAAACTGTTATTTAGGAATTTCTATCTCTAGATTAAAAATCCCAAAAATTTGCACAAATAGCAATAAGCTATTAGATGAAAACCTAGATGAGATCTGCATCCCCCCACCCCCCATCCCTCAAAATTCTTTTGGCAGCATGAATTCTGTACTTAGCTGCAATCCTGCAACAACTCCATTGAACATTTTGCCTCCTTGACAAATTTAGTTTAAGTCAACAAAATGAAGATATTGAGCACCTCAAAAATTTGAATAGGCAAGATCTCTACCATGTCCCCAACACATGATGATCCCCAGATCCTAGTATCTCTAGCTGATAACTGATCTGCGAAATGGGATTAAGATGCACACACTGACCATGGACTCCAAATTTGTGGAGGTCGAAAGAGAGATGCATCCTAACATTGGGAGTACAATGTTAGGTTGCATCTACATCATGATGACATCATCCAACAAATCAAAGGCGATCGCTTGTAAATTCTTTTTGAGCTAAGGTCTGGTAGGGGTCCGCCTAACCCCAAGCTTTCCGTCCAAAAACCAAAAAAAAAAAAGGTTGAGAAACCCACAGATGAACAAATTAATCTAAGAACCGCGACGGTGTCCTCCAGACCTAAGGTTCCACACTGTTGGATAGTCCTCGGGATTTGCGAGGTACACACCACTATATCAAACTTTGAATCTTTAAATTGAAACAAAATCCGACCGAATTTCAAAAATTGAGTAAAGAATCAGAGAATATCGTCGATTCATAGAATCAAAAGATAAAATTAAAAATCCGAACCTAAATTCCCGCGTTTGGCAGCAACATGAAATGCGTTCATGTCCAGTTTCGACCTGATCATGACCGTATCGAGATCAGAGAACTTGAGCAAGTACTTGAAGACCTCTTCGAGATTGTTGTCAGCGGCGATGTACAGAGCTGTTTCGCCCGCGTCGTTCTGCAACGCCATAAGAGCAGAGATAGAAGCTCGATCGTCTCCATCGGATCCTCCGGTCGATCCTTCGAATAGGAGTTTGAGAGAGTCGAGATCACCTGATCGAACGTCGGAGAAGAAGGATTGATGAGAGATGAGTCGAAGTGATTTGGAGTCCATGACCATGAGAGGAGAAAGTTAGGGTTAGGGTTTGTGTTTGGTTCTCTCTTTCTTTCTCTCTCTCTCTGTTGTTCTTCTTCAGTTGTTGTCCGAGAGGGAAGGAGAAGGAGAAGGAGAAGGTGCCGGTGCAGTGGCGTGAAGCGTTAAGGATATGGTCATATGGGGTCTCTTTCTTTGTATTCATTATCTGAGGCTTTGAAAGCAACTCGTATGGCTGACTGAGATTCCTTGACTTACTAATACAGTTGTAACTGTGCCAGTTAAGCCGTGAGAGACTAACGGAAAAAACTGACGGTTTTTTTTGGCCTTTTTCTTCCTGGACTGTCAAAACAGATTAGTGATTTACAACCTTTGGATCTTTGCACCCAAATAACGCTCAATAATGCTCAAATTCCTACCGTTAAAAAATAATGTCAATTGAATCCCTTAGAAATCACTAATCAGGCTGATTTATGGTTTAGAGGTCACCGAGGGACTGGCCAAACATTTATACGGTCAGTGTACTCTAAGAGTGCCACGTGGCTTATATTTTACGCTGTGACAGAAGTTTTACTCCTTCCCTGCTATATTTCTTACCCTTTGAGGATGACGTGGTAAATCCCAGCCTTCCTGCTGACAGAAGAGTTTCTTGATTGGTCGTATGGACGGTTGGTTGAGATCGTCTGATCCAAATCATGTTACAAAACTTGCTACTTTTAAAAGGGTGGCGATGTAACAAGCTGTAGCTTAATCTAAAAGTGTAAGCTGGCACCATTTCTGTTACTCAGCACTGCCATCTGGGCCCACTGACCGCATGGATGTTTAGCCCACCGCTTGCTGGATTTACACACCAAAAATCACCATGATTGGAAATCTCTAACCATTAGATTTTAGTGCTTTTTAAGACGTGATTCTAGCCGTTGAATTCAACCATTGTTTTTCTGAGTACTAAAACCAACGGCTAAGAATTTTCAAACAAGCTGATTTTTTCTATGAATGTCTAACAAGGGGTAGGCTAAAGCCGCTAAACATCATACGGTCAGTTGGTCGCAGATGGCAGCGGTGAGTAACAAAAAGGGTTCTAACTTCCGCTTTTGGATTAAGCTAAATATCTGGTTTTTGAAATAAAAAAATACACATTTTGGGTTTTAGGTCCACCTTGGGATTGGAAAAAACATCTATACGGTCAGAGTCCTCTAAGAGTGAGCCACGTGGCTCATATTATGCCCTGTCATCAAAGTTTTCCTCCGATATAAGGGGTTTTACAACAGTTGGTTGAGATCATCTGATCCAATAAATAGATCTCTTAGATGGGGCCTACCCAACAAGGGCCAGTACGTAACACTTACTAACTACAGAATACCATGAGACTTAGTGGGCCCCATCAACTGATTGATCCAATACAATACTAGTCCGTTGAATGGACTATGATTGAGGAAGGTGCATGGAAGTATCATGCTGCTGCGGAGTACGGAAATTTCAGGCCATTTTTTCATAACTAGGAGAGAGACATGATTGGGCCTTGGACTTTGTTAATACGATAAAACTAAGTAATCTGACGTGGGATACACTCAACCAAAGGGCCAAAAACTAGATACTGCAGTGCAGATTATAAAATGTGTACTAAGTAAAAAGCACCACGTGCACGTGTTAGCGGATTCTTCCTTTGGCCAATGCTGTCATAGCCCTGGTGTCACTTTAAGTATGATATCACCACAAGGTTCTGTCCTACGATTTAAGAAGGAAGAGATGAAATACCAAATTCAACGATCTCACCTTAACGTACGTAATATTAAAATAAAGCCAGGGCTATGATATCAATGTCCTTCCTCTTTATCGTTTGGCGGTGTGAGCGCGTTGAATCTTTTGCTCCATTAACAAATGAGGTAAATGAGTACTTTGACTTCGTGATTCCATCGTCCGCGTGGAAAATAGTGATTAATTAATTTAGTTGTTCTCCAGTCCTCAAATCATGCAATTTTTAAATCTAATTGTCCGATTCACTTTTCTTAACTTTGAAACGCAAAGGTTGTAAATCGATTCACAAAATTGGGGAAATATATTGACATGGACCGGGGCAAGTTTGAGAGCGAGAACAAGTAGGGAACCTTTGGATTATGGCAAATTTTTGTTGTTCCGTCAAATTCTCTTATTATCCTATACTAAAGCTCAGTAATCGATCAAGCTTTTGGCTTTGATTTAGAAGAGGAACAAGCTCACAAGATGTTTATTAAATAAAAAGCTTCTTGTTCTTCGAATGGACACTCTAATAAATAAACATTTCTTCTCTCTATTCAATGTATATAGAAGTGTATTTAGAGAAGGTATAGAAGGGTTATATTTATAGAATTTGTAACCTTGAGCCTTTTAGAACGTGGGAGAGTGGAAACTAGAACTTCGGATCTGAGAAAGACTCAATCCATGTGAAGTCTAATCGATTGTACTCTGGGTCCAATCGATTAGGCCAAGTCCAATCGATTGAGTTTTGGGTCCAATCGATAAGCTTTGTACGGATGGATTTTTTCTTCGTAAATCTGATCAATTGTTCATAGTTCAATCGATCGGACTTAAATAAGTTTTTATCCCGTAAGCTCTAATCGATTTTACAGAGGTCTCCAATCGATTGAGCTTTGATCATGTTCTGTCTCGTAAACTCTAATCGATTTTACAGAGGTCTCCAATCGATTGGACTTTGATCATGTTCTGTCTCGTAGACTCCGATCGATTTTACAGAGGTCTCCAATCGATTGGGCTTTGTCTAATTGATTGGACTTTCCCAGAAGTCAATAACATTGACTTAGACTTGGGTCTGTCCAATAACTAGGTTTGACCATTATATTTTATTCATTTAAACCTATTCCTCTGGCTCTAAGTCACTTACCTTCTTAAGCGACGTCGCGATCTATAACCGACAAATGGACAGTTACTTAGATGACTCATGTCGTCAACCATCTGATTTTTGCTGTCTCTGTCTTCTAATCTTTACGTAGTTGACGAAGTATACGTACCACGACATCTTCACACTATACTGGTGCTCGTAGGAACGGTTACATGAATATTTTTGTCATACAAAATCTTTGCCAAACTAGAATATGAAAATATTCCTTACAATCTCCCCCTTTGATAATTCCGTGATAAAAAAACCATAAAATCATATAGAAGGTAAACACAAATTAATTACAATCCCACCTTATTACATGATTCACTCACTATCTCACAATCTCTCGGAGATAATCGAACAGATAATAAAATAGTAGCTTTTGATATGTTCCCCGCACATTCTGCAAACACCACATACCATGTAATATCATCGACAAAAATAATCAATAAACTAATATAATGTAGTGAGTTAATTATGTAAATCACAGATAGAGAAATTGAAAAAATAATGTAAATAATTTTTCTCCCCCTTAATTTCTCTCCCCCTATCTCATGTATCTACTTGTTTTTACCGCTATGATTTTCTCTCCCCCTTTTTGTCACAGAATGACAAATGTATATAAATATAAACAGATAATAAACATGCATTGGATATCATTATGAAAAATAGGTGCATAAATCTATCAACATAATACAAAGAGTACTATTGCATAACCATAAACAAACTGGTTTATACTCTGTAACAGATAATCAATAAAAATAAACAGAGTGTAACCATAAAGTAATTGAGTTTATCTGTGTACAATAGATCCAAAACTAAACAGAAATCTCTCACCAAGAGACTAGGAAGATGGTCCAGTACCATCATGCGAATCTCGAGCTGGATGCTGTCCAAAGCCTAGCTGAGTAAACTGGTACTCCATGTAACGCTGCATATCTGACAAGGTGCCCGTCATCCGATCGAAACCTGCATCCTGTCGCTCCCCCAATCGTCAAAAGCTCAGAGACGTCCACTCCTCATGAGAGCTGAGTCTCTGATCGAATCCAATCGTTTGATGATGAAGAGACTCTAAAGTATAAAGCGCATGCATCTTAGGTGGCTGGATATACGATGGTTGTGGCTCAGGAGGATGCATCTCTGTATCGGTCTGGTGTGTTCCTAGCTCTGAGTCGTCTCACAAGTCATCATTAAACAAGTCATCGAAACTAGGGGAACCTCAGTAACCCTACGAACCTGAGACATACTCTTCCGAATAGTAGATGGTCCAATGGGTCCCATGGGAGAACAGACCTCCTCTGATTATGAAATCGGTACATCTAGATGAAGAAGAATAGAGCTCACAAGTAGAGGAAAATGAAGACAATGATGATTAGCCAAATGGCTACCAGCTCTGGCCATGGCCCTAAACATGAATCTAGGAAGATCAATGACAAACTGAAATTCATCGGTCTGTTCTCTTTAACTCAATATACATAGAAGGGGGGGGGGTTGAGGTATTTAAAATTATTTATACCTACACAATTTTACTGGTCTATGGAAAGGGAATAAAATCGCATGCCTTAGTTGTTTGATAAAAGGTTATCACAATTGACTCAAATCGAATATTCCTCGTGATATATTTTCTTTTTGTCGTTTGATCTAATCAGAATGGATTGCGGAATACAAACAAACAATCGCACAAGATGAGATTTTTACGTGGAAACCTTAGCCAAGGAAAAAACCACGGGACCACGTCCAGGCGAAAAGTATTATTAACTGAAAAGTTAAACGAAACAAAGGTTACCTACGCAGCACCGTTGTAAATACAGCTTCCAACCTTAGCCAAGACCTACTGCCGATGCGTCCACGTCCTCTGAATCAACGCTACGAATCCAAGCGCGCCCTTCCAGCCAAGAAGCCTTGTTCGCTTGTTCAGTTTGGTACACTCCAAACCTATCGTCGATCGGCTCCTCCAATCTTAATTCTCAACACTCCCGCCTTTGCAGAAGGTGAAGGACTAGGTTGCTCAAATGGTGTTGAGTCACATTGGTATACTCAGGCAACTAGGTCAAATATAGAAGTGGAAGACCTAAGCTGAGGAAATGATCAAGCACTTGGCTTTGATCAAGAAGAAAATAAGCTCACAAGATGTGAATGGAAAATAAGCTTCTTGCTCTTCGAATGGACACTCTAATAAATAAAACATTTTCTTCTCTCTCTTGAAGATTGAGTCACTCTGTGTCTCTGTGTGTATTTAGAGAAGGCATAGAAGGATTATATTTATAGATTTTCATGACCCTGAGTCGTGCAAAACGTGGGATAATGGAACCAAGAATTTTGGATCTGATAAGGACCAATTCTGTGCATGGTCCAATCGATTGTACACTGTGTCCAATTGATTGGGCCATGTCCAATCGATTGGGGATAAGTGTCCAATTGATTGGGCTCAATAAGATTCCTATTCCGAAGGCTCCAATCGATTTCACAGAGTCTCCAATCGATTTGACTCAGATAAGTTTCTGTCCCGAAGACTCCAATCAATTTCACAGAGTCTCCAATCGATTTGACTCAAATAAGTTTCTGTCCTGAAGACTCCAATCTATTTCACAGAGTCCTCCAATCGATTGGGCTATGTCCAATCGATTGGGGATAAGTGTCCAATCGATTGGACTATCCCAATAGTCAATTTTATTGGCTTAGACTCGGGTCAGTCCAATGACTAAGTTTGACCATTATGTTTTGTTCATTTTAACCAATTCCTATGGCCACTAAGTCACTTACCTTCCTAATCGAGCGTACACGATCGTTAACTGACAAATCGACAGTTACTCAGACGACTCATGTCGTCAACCGTCTGATTCTTGCTATCTCTGTCTTTTAGTCTTCACGTAGTTGGCGAAGTATGCGTACCACGACATCTCCACACACTTGTGCTCATAGGAACGGTTACAAGAATGTTTTTATGTCAAATGGAATCTTTGCCAAATTGAATATGAAAATATTCTTTACAATCTCCCCCTTTGGCAATTTCGTGGCAAAAACATTTAGTCATATAAAAGGTAAAAAAAATACAATCCCACCCTTTTACATGATTCACTCACTATTCACACTCTCTCGGAGATAATCGAACATATATAATGGAATGACTTTTGATCTGTTCCCTGCACATTCTACCAACAATACATACAATGTAATATCATCGCCAATCAATAAATCATTAAAATGCAGTGAGTTAATCATGCACATCACAGGTAGAGAAATTGAAAAAATAATAAAAAAATTTTCTCCCCCTATCTCATGCATCAACTGATTTTTACCGCTATGACTTTCTCTCCCCCTTTTTGTCACATATTGACAAAGGTACATAAATATAAGCAAATAACAAGTATGCAATTAATATCATCATGAAGAACAAGTGCATTTATACATGCTAACCATAATACATACTGGTTTATACCTTGTAACACATAAGTAACACAAGCAGAGTATAACCATACACAATCTGAGTTTATCGGTGTACAATAAGAATAAAATAAAACACCCGACAACTCTCAAGAAGTCTCTCCCTAGGAGACTATGTCGATGGACTAGTACCATCCTGCTAATCAGGGCCATGAACTGGTGGATGCTGTCCGAAGCCCATCATAGTAAACTGATACTCCATATAACGCTACATATCATACATGGAGCCCGACATCCTCTCCTGACCCTCCTCTAGACGGCGAAAGCTCTGAGCCGTCCGCTCTCATGCGATGTGAGTCGCTGGTCGAATCCCACCATCTGATGATGAAGAGACTCAAAGGAGTAAGGGGCATGCATCTCTAGAAGCTGGAAAAATGATGGATGTGGCTCTGGAAGATGCATCTCAGTATCTGTCTGATGGCCGCCTGTCTCGGTATCATCTCCCAAGTCCTCATCGAACATTTCGTCAAAATGTGGAGGAACATCAGTCACTCTCTGATATTCGCTCAAAAGTGCTTATTTTAAGCAATTATCCTTTTAGCGTTATCGCACTCTCCTATGTAAAACTGCTCTATTTATCCACTTTTCTATGTAGAGTTTCTTCTGTTGCGTAGAACACACTTTTCTGTACGAAATGGTATATTTGCATGAATTAAACACATTTCTGGAAGTCTAGATACAAAGCCGTTTTGTAAAAATCTCATTAAGTGTTTTCACTATTGTAGGAAACCCGTTCGGACGTTTCATGAGACTGATGGGTCCATGATCAACCACAGAAACCTAATCTCCAAGCATAAAGAGCCAGTGTGCTAATACAAGAAAATACGGGCCAAGTACAGGTTGGGCCAAAAGATCGCAGAACTGGACCAAGAACCAAGAAGCCGACTAATCCGTTAACCAAGATAAAGATGACTGCAAGGTATCAAAACATTTTGATAGTCAAGTTGATGTTGCACGAGAGTATAGGGATCCAATTAGGAAATTTCCTAAGATCTGGGAAGCATCGGCCGAGTCAGTAGACCATGGGCCAAATGTTGACCAAGTCAACGTTCAGCTAGAGCATGAAGAAGCAGACACGTCAAAGCAAATATGATCGACTGCATTGATTCAAGACGATGGGTCATGATTTCTAAAAAAGCTCCACAATGATAAGTAACATGGTGTTACCAAAGAGGTGGACCGTTTGATCAAGAAATCAGCGGTCGATTACAAATGAGGAGGTTAATCTCAAGTTGATATGATGGACCAGCACGTGTGATTGGACCATGAGCTAACAGTGTGGATAATTCAAGGCAAGGAAAGAGAAACATCAACATGGGCCAAATTTGTTGGGCTTTGGACCAAGTTGAGAACAAATCAAGGATGAAGGGGCGGTCCAACATTTCAAACATAAGGTTGAGTTTTAAAGAAATTATATCAACAAAAAGAAAGTTGCTAAAGAGGTGAATTATTCTATGGAATAAAGAATTAAATGGGCGGTGGTGCATTTCAAAGAAGATGGCAGACTTACCAAAATAAAAGAGAGCAAGTTGCGGATTGTTTTATGGAATGACGCTGGACGTTTTAGCAAGATGAGGGAATTTTGTTTCTTAAAAAGAATGAGCAATTAATGAAGAAAAAAAAAGAAGAAACTTGCTGGCCGTGGGGGGTAGATAAGAGATATTCTCTCCTTGATTCCTCACAAAACTACCATCCACCCCTCCCATATATAGCCTTCCACGTTTTAGAAAGTGGGCTCTCTCTAACCTTCCATTCTATCTCTCTCTCACACCCCTTTGTTCCAAAACCGTTCTCATCCCCTCCATTCTTGAGCCGACCTCACTCTCCACCGTCTCTCAAAAAAAAAAAAAAAAAAGAAGAAAAAAAAAAAGAAGATAGAAGGAAGAAAGAAGAGGGGAGGAACGCCTCCTCACTTGGTTTGTGCGCTCGTCCCCACCTACTGGATCTTTTATCCCCCACGCCTCCTTGTTGCTGCCCCTTCCACGCCTCCACCGTTTCTGCTCCAGCCGTCATCCTCTACAGGTGCGTCACCAACCACCAACGCGCCAGCCACCTAGGGCTTGCTAACTTGCAGACCGTCCTCTCAACTACACCTGCCGGTCCTCATTACAACCACCGATAGTTTCTCCAGCAACCGTCTTCTCTACCTCCATCAAAGCCGCTCCATTCTTCAACCTGCAACTCGCCGGCGCACCACCACCCAACAAAGAAAGAAAGAAAGAATATAAAAAAAAATATAAGATAAGAGAAGAAGAAGAAGGAAGAGGAGGGTGGACCCTCACCTTCTCGCTGCTGGCGCTCTCCCCTTCTTCCTCCAATGTGAAACTTCACCGTTGCTGCCACTTGCAGGTCAGTCACCACCAAGCCGTCATCCTCCACCGTTTAATCATGGGAGAACCATCGATCTCGCTTCAAACCAATGCATATTCGTTCAACCTACAACATTAGTTAGCCTCCCTCACGATCAGCCCTTTGATCTCCTCTTGAACCACAATGACCTTCCCCTTCACATCACCCATGGTTCGGTTGTGAACCACCCTGCCCAACTGCTGCACCTACGATGCGCCCCTCTAAGCCACCATTTCCACCATCTCTTAATGTGGTAGCTCCAAAAACCTATACGGTTGCTGCCATCTCCCATGATCTCCACAATGCTGCCCTTTTCGTTGACTAGGTTGAACGGTAAGTCTATCTTTTTCTCTCACTATGATCTCCCTCTCTCTCTAGGTCATTTTAGAATCTTATATTTTCTCTCTCTATCTATTTTCTTTTATCTTTTTCTATAGTTTAAGAAAGTAGTTTGTTTATCATTTTTTTTAACTCTGATGTCGTTTTCGTTATTGTAAGAATTTTCCTATGAAGAATGAATAAATTTAGTTTTGTTTGTGCATTTGTCTTTGTTTTAGTTTTATTGTGAGTGATTGATGTTATTAGGTTTTAATGATCTCTAAAAAAAAAAATGAAGGTTTTTAAATCACTTCCATCCCTCTCATCTCATCACCATATTCTGTAGCACTTTCTTTGTCGTTTCATGTCCATGAATCGCGCTAACTAACCTCGAGTGCGGATAGACATCCGACACGAATCCCTATACAAGAGTTCATATTTTGCAGGAATTAAATCGGATTAATTATAAATGTGTTGGAATCAGGGTTTTCGTAACCAACGATGCGGAAAAACCCTACTTTCAAATGGCGTCGCTCCCGCTCGGGTGTACGGGAATGCGAAAAAGGACGTAAAGACGGACTTAGAAAGTTGCCAAATCGGAGAGCTGCTCAATTTGGACAGCCCGACCTTTTCGGAAAACTTTCTATTTTTGCTTTTTAGTGATTTTTAACAGTCTTTTAAATTATTATTTTTAATGCCTCGGAAGGCCGAGTGTGATATTCGCTTAAAAGTGCGTATTTTCCACTGTTATCTTTTAAGTATTTTCACACTCTCCTACGTTAAAATGCTCTATTTATCTACTTTTCTACGTAAGTCTCTTTTGTTGCGTAGAACACACTTTTCTGGACGAAATGGTATATTTGCATGCATTAAACACATTTTCGAAAGTCTAAACATGAAGTCATTCTAATAGAGTCTCATTACGCGCTTCTTCTGTCGCAGGAAACCCCGATGGGACAATTCTCGAGACTTGCGAGCCCACATCGATCAGGAAAGCCCATTATCAAAGCTTAAAGAGCCCACATGCTATGACTAGAAGATATGGGCCAAATATGGGCTGAATAAGAGGACCAAAAAGCTGGCCCAAAGAACGAAGAGAGCAGGAGAGCCAAGGACCAAGAGACGGACCAAAGCGTTTAAAGCCACATGAGTCAGCAAGGA
Source organism: Euptelea pleiosperma (assembly GCA_035048495.1). NCBI lineage: Eukaryota > Viridiplantae > Streptophyta > Magnoliopsida > Ranunculales > Eupteleaceae > Euptelea > Euptelea pleiosperma. Next base: position 27,970,571 of record CM068550.1, read on the forward strand.
ATGATAGTCTACTCTACTGGAGAAGCATGAGGATGGTCATAGTGAAGACCAGGGTTCCAGACCCTCTGCTAATACTTTTATCTCCATTTTCTGATATTTTCTCTCCCATCTCTCCTTATTCTCTCTCTCTTCATCTCTCGGTCCTCGAATCTACTGACCTAACCCTAGAACTCCTGTCCATTGGCTCTGTCTCATCTCCTTTAGCTTTTTGACCGTTGGATCTTCAATCGGACCGTTGGATCTCTCTAGATCCGTCGATCTACCAATCTGGGTCCCAATCAAGTCACCATCCATCCAATCGCCATCAGATTGTCTGTTACATTATCTTGTGAGACGATTGACATCATCATTCCATGTGGGCCAGTAGCCGGGCCCATCATCATCGACCCGCTGTCCGACCATTTAGTGGACCCCGTGAATTTCAAAATAATTTCAATTAAATTTTAAAAAATGGGAGGTCCACTAAATGGGGAAATTCCCCTAAGAAAAGTAGTGTTTTACTTTAAAAAAAAAAATTATTATTTTTCTTATTTTTTATTTTCAAAAAATCCCTATTTCCATTAAAGGAATTATGGAGCTTTAAAAGGGGAAGGAGAAGGGTTCGTTCGAACCCTAATCCCCCTCCTTTCTTGTCCTTGCTTTCCCCGAAAACTTCCCCCACGTTTTCCCTCCTTCTTCTCCTTCCTTTTCTTCTTTCTCTTCCTCCTCTTCTTCATCTTCTTCATCTTTATCACCGGAGTTGCAGCCTGCAACTGATATTCGCTCAAAAGTGCTTATTTTAAGCAATTATCCTTTTAGCGTTATTGCATTCTCCTACGTTAAAATACTCTATTTATCTACTTTTCTACGTAAGAGTCTCTTTTGTTGCGTAGAACACACTTTTCTGGACGAAATGGTATATTTGCATGCATTAAACACATTTTCGGAAGTCTAGACATGTAGTCATTCTAATAAAGTCTCATTACGCGCTTCTTTTGTCGCAGGAAACCCCGATGGGACAATTCTCGAGACTTGCGAGCCCACATCGATCAGGAAAGCCCATTATCAAAGCTTAAAGAGCCCACATGCTATGACTAAAAGATATGGGCCAACTATGGGCTGAATAGGAGGACCAAAAAGCCGGCCCAAAGAACGAAAAGAACAGGAGAGCCAATGACCAAGAGATGGACCAAAGCGTTTAAAGCCACATGAGTCAGCAAGGAATGATAGTCTACTCTACTGGAGAAGCGTGAGGATGGTCACAGTGAAGACCAGGGTTCCAGACCCTCTGCCAATACTTTTCTCCATTTTTTTGATACTTTCTCTCTCATCTCTTCTTATTCTCTCTCTCTCTTCATCTCTCGATCCTCTAATCTACTGACCCAACCCCAGAACTCCTACCCTTCGGCTTTATCTCATCTCCCTTAGCTTTCTGACCGTTGGATCTTCCATCGGACCATTGGATCTTCAATCAGACCGTTGGATCTCTCTAGATCCATCGATCTACCAATCTGGGTCCCAATCAAGTCACCATCCATCCGATCGCCATCAGACCGTCTGTCACATCATCTTGTGAGACAATGGATATCATAAATCCATGTGAGCCAGTAGCCGGGCCCATCATCATCGACCCGCTGTCCGACCAGTTAGTGGACCTCGTGAATTTTTAAAGAATTTTAATTAAATTTCAAAAAAATGGGGGGTCCACTAATTGGGGAGATTCCCCATAGAAAAGTAGATTTTTACTTTAAAAAAAAAAAAAAATATTTTTTTATTTTCAAAAATACCCTATTTCCATTAAAGGAAATAGGGAGCTTTATAAAAGGAGGGAGAAGGGTTCGTTTGAACCCTAATCCCCCTCCAATCTCTTCCATTCTCTCCCAAAACTATCTTGCCCCCTTCTTCTCCTCGATTTTTGGCAATTTTTCCATCTTCTTCTTCACCTTCTTCTTCGTCATTGTTTCTCGCCGGAGTTGCAGAACTCCGGCCATCTGCAACTCCTTCCTTATCCCCCTTAGCTCCATCTCCTAGCATCCTCCTTTCTCTTCTCCTAATCCCCCTCCCTTCTCATCGATCTCGGCCCCCATCTCTCCCATTCTCTAAGAAAACCCAAGCCGTCATTCCAAGAAGGGGAGAAAGGAAGACCGTCATCCACCGTCCACAACCGTTGCAGCCCCACCAAGGGTCTGGGCAGCGGCTCGATTAGAGCCACCACGACCTGCAACTCCACCTGCCACAGCCTCTCTCACTGTCGGATCTCCCTCCATTAACGCCATCCCAGACCAGCCAGCAACCGTCTTCCACTTCAAGGTGCTGTTGCACTAGCCTGCGCCACCAGCAGCCGCCCTCTCCTTCATCTCCAAAGGTCGCTGGAGTTGCAACCTGCAACTCTAGCCCATCAAGCCGCCTCCCACACCGCTATCTTCTCTCCCTCTCAAAAGAAAAGAGAACAACAAAAAAAAAAAAAAAAAAAAAAAAAGAGAAAAGAAAAAAAAAAAAAAGAAGATGAAAATAGGAGGAGGTGAGTGCCGCCCCTACCTGCAACTCCCATAGTGTTATTGATCGAGCTCCTCCAAGCCCCCAAGTCATTCATGCTGCCATGCACAACTCCTCCACCAACAAACCAGCAAGTTTCACACACCACGAGCTGCAACCCTTTGCATTGCATGCACCGTTCATGCTCCACATCTCGACCCATTCATTGGCCGATCACCCAGGCCGAACCACTCACTGGGTAGATCCGATCGTTCATCGGTAAGTCTATGGTGAGATTCTTCTCCTATCTTTCCATAGTTTTACACTCTCTTTAATTTCTCTCTCTTTATTTTTTTACTTTCTCTCTCTAGGACTTTCTCCCTTTCTCTCTCTCTCATCTCTTTCTCTCTCTAGATCTAAATGTTTTAGTTTATTTTAAGTAGATTTAAATTTCAATAAATGTACTAGATTGCTTAATTATTAATGAAAAGTTTGGTTTTGTTAATTTTCAATTACTTGATCTTTGTCATTTTTATTCTTTTTTTTGTTAGTAATAGCGGTGTATCTCTCTCTACAATCATCAAATCAAGTTTTAAAAATCACTGTCACTCACCATTCTCACCTTTCCATCCTTTAATTTTTAGCAATTTCTGTGATAAAAACTGTCATTTCATGTTCTCGAGTAGCACAAACTAACCCCGAGTGCGGATCGACATCCGACACTTCCCACTGTGCAAAGAATTGTTTAAATCTTGCAGGATAATCGAAAAAATTACAAATCTTGTTGATTCTAGGGTTTCCGTAACCAACGACGCGGAAAAAAACCTACTTTCAGCAACTCTGGCCATCAACACCTTCTTCTTCTCCGGTTCACTCACCGGATCTGTGCACCTACAACCTTCACCAAATCAGCAACAAACTAGCACATCCCAATGGACAGATCTTCATCACGTGCTGCCCTTCTCCATCGGGTTGCTCATCACAATCTCCATTGACGGTGATCTGCAAGTTTTGATCCTTTTCACGGATCTCCACCGGACTGGATCTCTCCCGTGCGCACCATCTTTGTGCTTCAACCTGCAACGCTGGTAAGTGATTCTCCTCTTCTTCTCCTATTTCTTCATCCTTACCGGAGTTGCATGTTTGCAACTTCGGCAACCTTTTGGACTGCACCACCTCCACGTCCTCTTCTCCTATTTGCCGCTGATTCCTCCACCAAGTGTACCTGCAACTTCCATAGGAAGTCCAGCAACGTTCTGTTGCTCTTCTTTCACTGGCCACACACTTTATCACTGCTGCAAGTTTGCCGGACCTGCAAACTTCGGCTAGCAGCTCTACGGCTTCCCCCCTCTTCAACATCCACGTGGAATCCCATCGGCCACCCTGTGTGCAAACCCTCCTCCCATTGGTCAATAACGAAACAGATCTGCATCACATGCAGATCTGCCCTTCTCCAACACCGGTGCATCTCCACTACCTTCAAACTGGCAACCTATAGGTTCATCATCGTCTTTCACTATTGTCACCACCAACAGCGCTTGCACATCAACAACCACCATCTCCATCACATCTACACCACTCCTTCACCACGGTCTTTCACCATTGCTTCCTCAAGACGTTGTAGACAGATCTGCAATTCACCACCCCAAGGCCTGGCCTGACTTGCAACCAGCAGATCCTCCTCGTGGCAGCATCCTCATAAACCACATCGGTCAACACCCTCACCATCATACGGGCCCTCCTTGGCCGGTGCACCTTCCATCTTGCTGTTCAGACTGAGTGCCCACATCATCTTTTCTATATTATCTTTAACATGGGCCGATCCTCTCCGGTAAGTGTTAATGGTGTTTCTCTCTCCCTCTCTCTCTAGCTTTTCCCCACTTTCTCTCTCTACTTTCCTCTCTTTTCTCTCTTTAGATCTTTCACCTCTTTTCTCTCTCTAAATCGCTTTTTCTCTCTATTTCTATGTTCTCTCTCTAGTTTCCTCTGGTTTCTCTCTCTAGAACTTTTTATCTTTTATCTCTTTTAGGTCATTTTCTCTCTCTAATTTTTCATTTTTTCCAGTTAGGTTTATTGCTTTCTAATGTAATTTGCTTCTTTAAAAGTATTGTACTTCCCATGGTTTTTAATAAAAGTTAGTTTGATTTTTACAATTGTGATTCTTAGTTCCCATTGAAATCAAAAGCATGTTTAAACTCGAGTTTCACCTTTCTCACCTCACCATCAATTTCTGCAGCATTTTCTGCTATTTTATGTTCTAAACTTGTGCAAACTAACCCCGAGTGCGGATCGACATCGACACGAATCCCTATATAAGAATCTCTAAAATTTTGCAGGATAATCGGATTAAATTTACAAATGTGTTGAGATTAGGGTTGTTCTCTCAACGACGGAAAAACCCTACTTTTAAATGCCCCTCTAAGCCATCGTTTCCACCATCTCTTAATGTGGAGGTCTAGCTCCAAAAACCTATACGGTTGCTGCCATCTCCCATGATCTCCACAGTGCTGCCCTCTTCGTTGACTAGGTTGAATGGTAAGTCTATCTTTTTCTCTCACTAAGATCTCTCTCTCGCTCTAGGTCATTTTAGAATCTTATATTTTCTCTCTCTATCTATTTTCTTTTATCTTTTTCTATAGTTTAAGAAAGTAGTTTGTTTATCATTTTTTTTAACTCCGATGTCGTTTTCGTTATTGTAAGAATTTTCCCATGAAGAATGAATAAATTTAGTTTCGTTTGTGCATTTGTCTTTGTTTTAGTTTTATTGTGAGTGATTGATGTTATTAGGTTTTAATGATCTCTTAAAAAAAATGAAGGTTTTTAAATCACTTCCATCCCTTTCATCTCATCACCATATTCTGTAGCACTTTGTTTGTCATTTCATGTCCATGAATCGCGCTAACTAACCCCGAGTGCGGATCGACATCTGACACGAATCCCTATACAAGAGTTCATATTTTGCAGGAATTAAATTAGATTAATTACAAACGTGTTGGAATCAGGGTTTTCGTAACCAACGACGCGGAAAAACCCTACTTTCACTCTCCGAACCTGAGACATGCTCTTCCTGATAGTGGAAGGTTGAATAAGCCCCAAGGGAGAGCAGACCTCATCAGAAGCTCGAATCGGTACATCCAGGTGAAGTAGAATAGAGCTCACCAGCAGAGAAAATGGAAGACACGGATGGTTAGCCAACTGGCTACCTGCTCTAACCATGACTCTAAATATGAACCTTGAAAGGTCAATGACAAATCCAGTACCAAGATGCTAAAGAAGCTGAAGACGATCAATGTTCACCTATGCCCCATGGCCAGGTAGATCAATGTTGTACCCACAGATGAGGTGCAACAAACGATACTCAGGGAGAAGAGAGGTAAGAGGAATTAAAGTACCCCAATCAAATAACTGCCCTGTGAGAGTCTTGATCAAGGTGACTCTAGCAGTTGTCATCTCACGAGTCCTAGGAATGTACTCATATGAAGTAGGAGGATGAGGTATGTCTAACAAAGTAGAAATCAGATCAGGTGTAATAGTTAGGTGAGCCCAGAGACATAAGTCTGAAAGGATAGCTCACTCGGGTCATCACACTGAATAGAGTACATGTTGGCATAAAAGAGTTTAACAAAGACAGGGTAAAATAGAATGGTCAACCGAGTGATAGGAACTCATACGCGAGATACGAACAACGAATGAACCATAGTACCCAAAATAGTGCTAAATTCAACTACTCGCTCAGTAGTGAATTTGCGACCAGAGAAATGCTCAAAATGATCTCTAGCAGAATCGGAAATGAACGGGGAGATGTGAGTACTTACCGAGCTCTCCTAGGTCCTCTGGATGATTCACCCCACTCTGAGTGCCGTGAACCACTGAGTCGACCATCTCGTTTTGCGCGAGATTGGGTCCGTTGAGTAATAGGTTCATCATCGGCACTTTCCTCTTCTAAGACCACAATAGCTCTTTTACGGCGAGGATTTGTCGCCATAAGCACCAAAAAATAGAAGAAAATACCAAAATAACTCCATTTTTACCCAAGAACTTTTCAAAAACCCAACGAAGAGGATGAAGTAGAAAACTGGGAAATTGAAAGAATCGCTCCACAAAACCTTATGAAAATAATAGATCGGGCACCTGCAATCGATTTGGAGTAATTTGGGAGGCGATTGGATCGATTGGGGTTGAAAATGACCCATTTTGGATTTTATAAAACCGAACGTCGCACTGTCCAATTGATTGGACTGTACTCTCCAATCGATTGGAGATGTCCGATCGATTGGTCTTTAAAGGCCAATCGATTGGACTGGTTCCGGGAAGAAAAAAAATTTTAAATTTTTTAAAAACCAATAGACTCATTCTCCAGGACCCCAAATAAATCTTTTCAAGCCAAAAATTATTTTTTAAACTTCTCAAGAAAAGATAATATGCCCAAAAATGTTAGAATTCAATTCATGAAGTCAATCTTGATAACTAACACTTAGTTCAATATTTTGCTTCATCGAAAATATTAAGCCCTTTAGACATTAACGCAAGTCACAAATCACTAGTAATCATAGATTCAAATATCAATAGTAATATCATCAAGTGTAAGTGATCTGAGTTCATCTGTGGTACCGGATAAGATTTCAGCAATAATTTCTCATAAATATCAGAATTTGGAGGTATCCTGTATCCGATCATAAAATTCTCATTAGAATTATTAAGGGATCTCACATACGCTCATGTATATGAGTATTTGCTGATGGATAATAATTTTTTTAGTAAATTGGCTGTCTTTTACGCCCTTTTTATTCACTTTGAATATAGGTAACTTTCACTCTCCATGTAGGTAACCATTTTCTGCAGGAATGAGAATCAGATTTCAATTTCAAACAGGGCCATAGAGATAGCTTTCACTATAATTTCTGTAGAGGTAGCTGTTTCCTTAGAATAATAACTCTCATTGGGAAGCCAACAGTCGACTATAGTGCAGTTTTGAAATCAACTAAAGGCAGGAACACTACTAATTTGAAGTTATAATCAGTAAAGGTTTATTCATAATTCCAATAATACAAGATCTCACTGATATTCGCTCAAAAGTGCTTATTTTAAGCCATTATCCTATTAGCGATGTCGCATTCTCCTACATAAAACTTGTCTTTTCGTCGACTTTTTCACGTAAGAGTTTCTTCTAATGCGTAGAGCGCAATCTTTAAACAAAAATTGACTATTTGCATAAAATATACGCATTTCGGATAGTCTAGATATGAAGCCATTTTGATTAAGTCTCATTACGCGCTTTTCTCTCGCAGAAAATCTGATCGGGTGATTTTCGAGACTTACGGGCCCACGATCAACCATAGAAGCCTAATATCAAAGCTTAAGGAGTCAACAAGCTATGACAAGAAGATACCGGCCAAGTACGGGTCAAGTCAGAGGACCGTAGAGCCAGATAAAGAACCAAGAGAGAGGCAAAGCTGAAGACCAAGAGACAGGCCAAAGTGATTCAAAGTCGCACCAACTGATATGAAATGACGGCTTGGTGAAGCCGACGGAAGATTACATTGAAGATCAGGGTTCATGACCCTCTGCCAGCTCTTTTGCCTTTATTTTGTATTATTTTCTCTCTCCTCTCTCCTAATTCTTTCTCCATCTCTCTAGACTCTAATATCTAACCCGTAGATCGTCTCATCCTACCATTAGATCCCCAGATCTACCATCCGATCCCCCTCTCCATGATCGAATTGCCTATATCTCACCATCTGATCCTTAGATCGATCATCCTAACCCTCCGATCTCCATCATCTAACCTCAGATCTTCTCTCCTTTAGCTTTATTCCATCTCTCATAGTTCTTCTACCATTAGATCTTCAATTCGACCGTTAGATCATTCATCTGACCGTTGGATCTTTTCAGATCCTACGGTCCGCCAATTGTGGACTGAGTCAAACCGCCACCTCATCTCATCCAATTATCATAGTTTCATCATCTAACAGCCCCCATGGCCAAGTGGCCCACAAGCAAATTGGAAGCCCACGGCCTTGTAACCTGTCCTAGAGCCCATGGTGTTTTGGGCTCATTTACCATTTTTTCCCCTGTAGGCCAAACGCACCCTAACCTACGACCTCGCAAGAGGCCCATATCCATCTGGCCCATTAGCCCGCTTATCCTTGAGCCCATGCCCATACCCATTGACACATGGTCACAAGGCCCACGGGCCAATTATCCTTGTAATGACCCATGTCCTACTATTTCTCATGGGCTCCAAAGTTCGTGGCCCAAGTCCATTGGTGAAAGTAGGTTTTTTCCGCGTCGTTGGTTACGGAAACCCTATAGTTCAACAATATTTGTAATTTCCTCCGATTTGGTTCACTTAATCTGCAAAAATGCAGACTTGCACAGTGGCTTGTATCGGATGTCGATACGCACTCGGGATTAGTCGTGTTAGCGCAATAATGACATAAAATGACGGGAAATTTGCAGAGAATGGAACATAATTTTATTCAAATCAACTTCATTCAATCAAAATTGTCTTTTACAGCAAAAATCTAACAAAATAACTAAACTAGAAAGCATTTTAATAAGAGAGGGATGTAGAGAGAGAAAGAGGTTTTGAGAGAGAGAAACCAGAGAGAGAAAGTTAGAAAAATGTTAAAGAGGAGAGAGAGAAAGTGGTAGAAGAATAGAGAAATCTAATCCTAGAGAGAGAAACAAGTAGGGAAGAGAGAGAGAATTACCTCTTGAAACTTATCGGAATGGATCGAATGAGATCAGCCTTGTGAGTCGGCCAATGAGGTTTGGCCATAAGTGATCGGCCCAAGGAGAGAAGTAGAGATGCACAAGGGAAAAGTGCATGGATCTGCCATGTTGCTTGATGGCCACTTGGTGGTCAGATTGTGATGCACGTGTGGGTGAATGAGGAAGGACATTGCTTTAATGGAGAAGATTTGTTGGCATGGTGCAGCAACGTGTGGTTGTTGTGGTGTTGTAGATCCAATTAGCAAGTGATGAAGATCGGCCAAAGATGTTGGAGCTCGAAAAGGTGGTTGTGAGGTACAACAAGCTTTGCTGATGTGTGGTCCCAGAGGAGTGTTGATGGCGCACCAGTCCTGCTAGCTATGGACTTGCAGGTTGCTGATCGTGGAGCCTGATCTTCGTTTGGAGCTTGCTCACATGGTGGTCTGAAGAGAGAAGCGTGACGTGCTGGCCTGTGGCTTGTAGATGCAACAGTCAAAGAAGATGACACCCGGGGAGAAGAAGTGGAACCTTATTGGTTCAGGTGTTAGGAGGAGGAACTAGGTGGTGATGATGACGGTGTATTGGTGGTTGCTGCATGCACAGCAGATGGGAGGCACTAGGAGGTGCTGACATGGAGGAGACGACCTGAGAAACCGGTTGGAGTTGCAGCGGTGAAGGACACACAGGCAGCGGGCGCTGCTTACTGTGGGCGGAGCAGGCAGGTGGTGTGCAGGCGGAAGAGGCGGAGGCGAACCAGTCCGGTGGAGAGAGGAGGTACTGCAAGTGGAGTTGCAGACGGTGGCGAGGTGAGGTGGTGGTAGCAGCGTTGGTGCTTGGAGTTGCAGGCGGTGGAGCTGCAAGAAAACGGTGGAGCCGGAAGAGGTTCCAGGCAGTAATGGAGGGGAGATGGCCGGAGTTTTCAGCACGCACAGGCGGTGGTGGAGGCGGTACCGTTGGTGCAGCGTCAAGAGAAGGAGGACGCGGTCGTGCTGCACGCAGCAATAGGGAGCGCAGGCGAGAGGAGGGAGAAGGAGCAGAAGAAGAGAGTAGAAGAGGAAGAAGAAGAAGAAGGAGGACTGGACTGGTGGGGGGGGCGCTGTCGGCTGGAGTTGCAGGCTGCAACTCCGGTACAAAACAGAAAAACGAAAATAAAAACAAAAAAAATGAGAAGAAGAAAAAGAAGAAGAAAAAGAAGAAGAAGAAGAAGAAGAAGAAGAAGAAGAAGAAGAGGAAGAAGGAGGAGGAGGAAGAGGACCAGATGGCCGGAGTTGCTGCCTGCAACTCCGGCGAAGATGGAGGAGGAAGAAGAAGAAGAAGATGGAAGAAGAAGAGGAGAAAGAAGGAAAAGAAGAGGCAAAAACGTGGGCAGAAGATTAGGGGAAGGAGAGGAGAAGAAAAGAGGGGGATTAGGGTTCGAACGAACCCTTCTCCTTCCTCTTATAAAGCTCCCTATTTCCATTAATAGAAATAGGGTATTTTTTAAATAAAAAAATATTTTTAAATTTTTTTTTTTTTTTTAAGTAAAATGCTACTTTTTCTTGGGGAATGTCCCCATTTAGTGGACCCCCTATTTAATTAAAATTATTTTGAAATTCGCGGGGTCCACTAACTGGTCGGACAGCGGGTCGATGAAGATGGGCCTGGCTATTGGCCCACATGGATTGATGATGTCCATCGTCTCACAAGATGATGTGACAGACAGTCTAATGGCGATCGGATGGATGGTGACTTGATTGGGACTCAGATTGGTAGATCGACGGATCTAGAGAGATCCAACGGTCCGATTGAAGATCCAACGGTCCGATAGAAGATCCAACGGTCAGAAAGCTAAGGGAGATGAGATAGAGCCGATGGGCAGGAGTTCTGGGGTTAGGTCAGTAGATTCGAGGACCGAGAGATGAAGAGAGAGAGAGAATAAGGAGAGATGAGAGAGAAAGTATCAGAAAATAGAGAGAAAAGCACTGGCGGAGGGTCTGGAACCCTGGTCTTCACTGTGACCATCCTCACGCTTCTCCAGTAGAGTCGACCATCATTCTTTGCTGACTCATGTGGCTTTAAACGCTTTGGTCCGTCTCTTGGTCATTGGCTCTCCTACTCTCTTCGTTCTTTGGGCCGGCTTTTTGGTCATCTTATTCAGCCCATATTTGGCCCATATCTTCTAGTCATAGCATGTGGGCTTGTTAAGCTTTGATAATGGGCTTTCATGATCGATTTGGGCCCACAAGTCTCGAGAATCGTCCCATCGGGGTTTCCTGCGACAGAAGAAGCGCGTAATGAGACTTTATCAGAACGGCTTAATATTTAGACTTCCGAAAATGTGTTTAATGCATGCAAATATACCATTTCGTCCAGAAAAGTGTGTTCTACGCAACAGAAGAGACTCTTACGTAGAAAAGTAGGTAAATAGAGTATTTTACGTAGGAGAATGCAATAACGCTAAAAGGATAATTGCTTAAAATAAGCACTTTTGAGCGAATATCACAACCCCCAACCAGCATATTGCCAATCCTTGGCAATTGGTGCGAAATAAATGAGCTTAAAAGGGCTCTGCACATGCTGCACACTTTTTCATATTAGCTCCGGGAAAACACCGTTCGTCAAATCATTGAATGGATGCAAAAACAGTTACATGCTAGCGAAGAGTTGGAAAGTTTTTGCAAGACTATAGACTGATAATCATGACCCAGAATAGTCAGACTCTGCATGTGTGTGTGCTCAACATTCTCATCATCCGACAGTAAAGATTTCCAGATCACCTCTAAGTTTTTTATGCCTCGACCTCAAATCTCACATTTTTAGCACTCAGAATAGAATCACACAAGAAGGGTTTTCTTCTTTTCTCTCAATTTATATGTGAGGAGATGTGTTGATGAAAGTAAAGATCTCACATATGTATTATTTGAAGGAAGGACATCTTTAACAGAAGAAGATCTCATGATTGGAATACCACTTCACTCGGGAACGTCAGATCAAACTCTATAGCTTCTCTTTTTTCCAATCTCCACATTTTATGATCGTACTATCCTAGAATCAAGTAGGACTTTCCTGGGTTATAATGAGGCTTAGGTCAGGTGTGGAGAGATAAAGGAATGCAGGATTTCAAAGATCTTGAGAGGATATTGCCCTTTTCTAGAATTTTTCCTGTGGCGTAACACCATTATCTGGTTCTTTTTCCTTTTTTTTTGTATTTTTCTCTTTTTCTTGATATTTCTGAGACTGCTCAATTTCTTTTCAGCTCTTCTTCATACTTTCTTTCCATATTTTGTTTTTGGCTTGAACCACTTTCTTTTCCTTTTGATTCTTCTTCTTTACTTTTCTTTTTCACGGTACACCCACATCAGTTATTCTTTTGTCCATCTCAAAATAAGGGTAGCCAGTCATGTTTCGTAGCTGGATTGGATTTTAGGTTGATGGGTTTGCAAAGAAAAGGCTTTTATAGAAATGTTCAAAGGGTTTCTAGTGAAGTATAATTCAGGTGAGTAAAAAGGCTGAATGGTTAAGAAAAATGGCCTAAATCATTTTCTAGGGTTTGCACTATCATGTATACTGTCTTGATTGGATATAGAGAAGGTTCTGTCGTAGTAATCCAATGTTGATGTCGTTCCGAGTTTTATGATCGAAGCAAAAGATAATGAGATCTCTCAACGAATATTGCGGGCATGAAGAATAGTGAGTCATCTTGTGACTCAGAATTAATGTATAATTCTCTAAAATGATTAAAGGCTCGAAAGCTCACTGGGTTAGGTCTCCACAATTCTTCTCACAGGATCTCTAGAATTTTTAAACTTGGGATAACTCTGATGTTGATAGTGTACAATTGTGCCGAATCTAAGTTTTTCTAAGTTTTCAAACCTGCTGTAGTCACGCTCAACGCTAACTTTAAACAAAAATTGACATCCTCAATACTGACTTAACGGAGGTTTTCAGCTAATCAAAGTCAGGGTATTTGACACATTTTTGAAATTCTAGAAAATTTTTGGAGAACATCGGAAATCACCCCAAAAACAACCTTCTTTTTTTTTTTTTTTTATCTATATCTATATTTATCAAAAGGAATACATGAGTTTTGGTAAATACCCACCCCCAACCAAAATATAGCACCGTCCTCGGTGCTCATGACCGGGACATAAAATGATAACAAATCAGTGATGATGATGCAAAGATTCAGGAAGGATGTTACCAAGTCGGCAGAAACTCGACAGTGTGTGATACCTAATGATCGGAAGAATGAATGTACCTGCATTGCCAAAGATATAACAATAATCACAAATGCATGAGACTCATGTACTCTAGGAATACCGGAATTGCCTTTCCGAAAGCGCTAAGTTTTACGTCTTCAGCCAGACATGACGGGGGTATATAAAGTACCCCCAACCAGGTTAAAACTCATGGAGATTGAGTGAATCTGTAGTCTTCCTAACACCTAAGGTGGAACGGAAACAATTATCCTATCCCTTGTCTAGGTATACCTGTGTAGAACAGGTCTTTCTCAGTGTAGACTGAGAGAAGGGCATTGAGCTCTCTGAGCAGACCGGCAAAAGTACGGAGTTGATCTGGGAGGGATCGAATCTTCTCAGTAAAGATTGAGAGGAGAGTAGGAGTGGTTTCTCTGAGCAGACCCGCAAAAACATTTAGTTCAGTGGGGAGGGATAGAAGCTTCTCAGTAAAGACTGAGAGGGGAGTAGTAGTGGGTTCTCTGACCGTGGTTAGCAGAGCTGCAAACTCATTGAGTTTTACGGGAATGTATCTGAATGGAGCAGACTCCTGCAGATCAGTAATACCAAAAATAGTGGACTTCGAGATGAAGTCAGACTCATAGTGTTCATGACACTTGGATAATTTATCTTCGGGAGAGTCCTGAATTAGACTCTCTACGGCACACGGGTCATCGATAATATCGACGTAGGGTGACGGGTGAAAATTGTTGACCTCTCCATCGATGTTTTCAAATTTGAGAGGGATGTTCCAATCCCTACATTCAATATGTTCCTCCTCGGTGGGGAACGGTAGGTCCAGGACAGCGGGAGGCCTATTTTTTAGACACGGCTCTACGGTGGGAATGTCTGCAACTAGTGCAGAGGTAGAATCATCAGAGATAGAGATGGAACTGAGTTCCTCTGTGCTCGGTCTAGAAGTTGGTGCTGTTACGGGCACCAAAGATTGAGACTCGGGTTCATCACAATTATTGCACAATCCAAGGGAGGTGGGGAGGAACGGTAGATCTATGACAGTAGGGATCCTACGATCGAGACAAAACTCAGTGTCATGATGATCATCTTCAGGGTCCAGGTTAGAAGCAGCAGTGGGAGAATGAGAAATAGGCTGCTCTGAGGTAGGTTCAGGATGTGGTGCTTTTAAAGGCACCGAAGAAGGAAACACTGGCTCCTCAATAGTCTGGCTCGATCTAGGGGTGGGTACAACTTCTATTTCTTCCTCACAATGGTGGTACTGGTTCCAATTGTGCGGCTCTTCATTATAGACAGTGGCCATATCATTCTCCTCAGGATAGGCTATTGGTGGACTAGTGAAGTTGACTTCTGCTCTCTCATTTTCTAATTGAACTAGACGTTGCTCGAAGCTCTCCATAGATTGCTGTTGTTGGTGCTCTAGCTGGGCAATGTACTTAGAGAGAAGGGCCTCTAGACCAGGGTTAGTAGCCAACGGAGGTAGTTCAACCAAGGGGAGCTGAGGTGCCACCTCTTGATTGTAGTCCGACTGGGTATGAAAGTTGTAAGGCAAAGTGGAGTCTGGGACTAGTTGCTGACTCTGAAAATCCTGAGGGGCCCACTGTTGATTAGAATAGTCATTCTGTGGATATGACGGGTACTGGGATTGCGAGTATTGCCAGTCATACTCTCCATTGGGTTGATGGAACCCGAAAGGATAATTATCCTGCGGCAGTTGCTGCGGGAGGGCAGACTGTTCCCAACCAAAGTTATGGTGACTCCTATTATCCTGATAATAAGTGTTGTCATAGGATGTCTGCATTGGAGATGGAAAGGTACAGACATCTTGCTGGATGGAGGGTAATATCCTACAGAGTGGGAATGGTACACAGGTTGCTGAACTGCGGCAAGAAGGGCAGAGACTGAATTTTTAAGTTCTTGGAGTACAGAATTGTACTCCGGATCTCGGTGATTATCATACCCTGTAGAAGTGTGCGAGACTGGAGTATCATGATGATACGCAGAATTGTCATACTATTGTTGAGAGTGATCACCTCGATTCTCACAGAAACTGTAGTAGGTCTCATACAGAGGCCGTTCATCTGCCATTAGAGGCGATAGAGGGGTGCGGTGGACTAACTCTCAGATCGAGTCAGTAAAAGGTTAGGACAGGTCCAACCGGGCTTCTACTTGAGAAAGCAAGCCCAAGGTTTGGCAAAAAGTTGCCAAAAGGAGACACTGGAGTAGTGATTCTAAATGATGCACACCAAGCACAGATAATCCTATTCTAAACAATCAGGATATATTTTAGGCATTATCTTGTTAGTTTTGGGGCTAGAGTAGATTATGACAGTGGGCGGACCACTGGTTTATCTTTTAGCCGCCGGACTAACTGTATGCACTCAGAGGTTCTCACCAGGCTACACTCTTCAGAGCGAATCCGTTAGTACTAACTCTAGTTAACAACAAGGCAATCCGAAGCCTAGACAGACGTGCGGCACAATGGCTGTCTTAAGTACGTCCCAGACTAACCGGATTGGTCAAGTGTATAAGAAGAGTGTTCCCTCGGGTTAAGCTAGGGTTGGTGCGTGTTCCTAGTCCACACGCAACTAACCGCCGAATAGTCCAAGATGCCATGTCGAGCTCAGTGTACTTGAGTAGCAGGGACTTATGGGTGTGTTAGACAACAGGGACCCGCGCTCGTGGTCTTATTTCGATTGGATGTTAAGCGGGTTTGCTTTGTGTGGATTTTTCCTCGAACACCGGGCTAATTGGCTCTACTTCTTGATTCTTTTTATTATAGATGGATCCTAGGGATCAATTTCAGCTGGAGTGATGAGGTGGGTGATGAAATCCCACCAGTTGTAAAAGAGCTGGGTCTGCTCGATTAATGTTCAATTATTAACGGCCATGCCATGCAAGTCGAATAATATATATGCGAAAGCAAATAGACAAGCGGCAATGATTCACCCAAATTGCTCTGTATCGCACTCAAGGCGAGGATAGAGACTTACCTCCCGTGGGCCACGCCACGGGGTCGCCTCCGTGGGTTAGAGAGGGGTATCCTAATGGGCTTGGGCCCGACTCCACCTCTTTGAGCTTTCGCTCCCTACCCACACTGGATCGTGTTCCTGCAGAAACAATTAGATCGGACGGTCTAGGTATGTGGGATTCTGTTTGGAAGATCCTTGCCTTTTTAGGGTTCACAGAACAAGCACTGGATTTAGGCAAGTTTTTGAATTAATTTCCAAATTCGAGATGGGTTAAAATTTAGGAATTCCCAGATTGGAAAATACCTAGATTGGAAGGTTTCCCGAACTGTGGAGATCTTCCAAGAAAGAGTTGATTGCGAGATCCCTTATAATTTTGGGAAATTTCCCAAAATTGAAATTCTGCTAGATTTGGGGTGTTTCCTTTTGCAGACTTTTCCAAATTCGGAAGATTTCTAAAGATAGAAATTCTTCTAAAGAGGAAACTTCTAAGAGGGGAAACCCTAATTAAGCAGAGTTTCAAGATTTTGGAATCTTTCCAAAAATCGCAAATCCTTGATTGGTGATTTCTAAAAATCTGCAGAATATAAAACCCTAATTTTTTGAATTTTGAATTTATTATTTTTTTGGTATTTTCCACTTAATCTAGGGTTTCTAAAAAACCCTAGAACAAGATCTAGCAGTTATATGGAAAGCAGTAAAATTCCTAAATTATTACAACTTTGCACTCGGCCTTTCGAGGCATTAAAAATAGTAATTTAAAAACTGCTAAAAATCACTAAAAACCAAAAATAGAAAGTTTCCCGAAAAGGTCAGGCTGTCCAAATTGAGCAGCTTTTCGCTTCAGCAACTTTCCAATTCCGTCTTTACGTCCTTTTTCGCACTTCCGGTCACCCGAGCGGCAGCGGCGCCATTTGAAAGTAGGTTTTTTCCGCGTCGTTGGTTACGGAAACCCTAAAGTTCAACAATATTTGTAATTTCCTCCGATTTGGTTCACTTAATCTGCAAAAATGCAGACTTGCACAGTGGCTTGTATCGGATGTCGATACGCACTCGGGATTAGTCGGGTTAGCGCAATAATGACATAAAATGACGGGAAATTTGCAGAGAATGGAACATAATTTTATTCAAATCAACTTCATTCAATCAAAATTGTCTTTTACAGCAAAAATCTAACAAAATAACTAAACTAGAAAGCATTTTAATAAGAGAGGGATGTAGAGAGAGAAAGAGGTTTTGAGAGAGAGAAACCAGAGAGAGAAAGTTAGAAAAATGTTAAAGAGGAGAGAGAGAAAGTGGTAGAAGAATAGAGAAATCTAATCCTAGAGAGAGAAACAAGTAGGGAAGAGAGAGAGAATTACCTCTTGAAACTTATCGGAATGGATCGAATGAGATCAGCCTTGTGAGTCGGCCAATGAGGTTTGGCCATAAGTGATCGGCCCAAGGAGAGAAGTAGAGATGCACAAGGGAAAAGTGCATGGATCTGCCATGTTGCTTGATGGCCACTTGGTGGTCAGATTGTGATGCACGTGTGGGTGAATGAGGAAGGACATTGCTTTAATGGAGAAGATTTGTTGGCATGGTGCAGCAACGTGTGGTTGTTGTGGTGTTGTAGATCCAATTAGCAAGTGATGAAGATCGGCCAAAGATGTTGGAGCTCGAAAAGGTGGTTGTGAGGTACAACAAGCTTTGCTGATGTGTGGTCCCAGAGGAGTGTTGATGGCGCACCAGTCCCGCTAGCTATGGACTTGCAGGTTGCTGATCGTGGAGCCTGATCTTCGTTTGGAGCTTGCTCACATGGTGGTCTGAAGAGAGAAGCGTGACGTGCTGGCCTGTGGCTTGTAGATGCAGCAGTCAAAGAAGATGACACCCGGGGAGAAGAAGTGGAACCTTATTGGTTCAGGTGTTAGGAGGAGGAACTAGGTGGTGATGATGACGGTGTATTGGTGGTTGCAGCATGCACAGCAGATGGGAGGCACTAGGAGGTGCTGACATGGAGGAGACGACCTGAGAAACCGGTTGGAGTTGCAGCGGTGAAGGACACACAGGCAGCGGGCGCTGCTCACTGTGGGCGGAGCAGGCAGGTGGTGTGCAGGCGGAGGAGGCGGAGGCGAACCAGTCCGGTGGAGAGAGGAGGTACTGCAAGTGGAGTTGCAGACGGTGGCGAGGTGAGGTGGTGGTAGCAGCGTTGGTGCTTGGAGTTGCAGGCGGTGGAGCTGCAAGAAAACGGTGGAGCCGGAAGAGGTTCTAGGCGGTAATGGAGGGGAGATGGCCGGAGTTTTCAGCACGCACAGGCGGTGGTGGAGGCGGTACCGTTGGTGCAGCGTCAAGAGAAGGAGGACGCGGTCGTGCTGCACGCAGCAATAGGGAGCGCAGGCGAGAGGAGGGAGAAGGAGCAGAAGAAGAGAGCAGAAGAGGAAGAAGAAGAAGGAGGACTGGACTGGTGGGGGGGGCGCTGTCGGCCGGAGTTGCAGGCTGCAACTCCGGTACAAAACGGAAAAACGAAAATAAAAACAAAAAAAATGAGAAGAAGAAAAAGAAGAAGAAGAAGAAGAAGAAGAAGAAGAAGAAGAAGAAGAAGAAGAAGGAGGAGGAGGAAGAGGACCAGATGGCCGGAGTTGCTGCCTGCAACTCCGGCGAAGATGGAGGAGGAAGAAGAAGAAGAAGAAGATGGAAGAAGAAGAGGAGAAAGAAGGAAAAGAAGAGGCAAAAATGTGGGCAGAAGATTAGGGGAAGGAGAGGAGAAGAAAAGAGGGGGATTAGGGTTCGAACGAACCCTTGTCCTTCCTCTTATAAAGCTCCCTATTTCCATTAATGGAAATAGGGTATTTTTTAAATAAAAAAATATTTTTAAATTTTTTTTTTTTTTAAGTAAAATGCTACTTTTTCTTGGGGAATGTCCCCATTTAGTGGACCCCCTATTTAATTAAAATTATTTTGAAATTCGCGGGGTCCACTAACTGGTCGGACAGCGGGTCGATGAAGATGGGCCTGGCTATTGGCCCACATGGATTGATGATGTCCATCGTCTCACAAGATGATGTGACAGACAGTCTAATGGCGATCGGATGGATGGTGACTTGATTGGGACTCAGATTGGTAGATCGACGGATCTAGAGAGATCCAACGGTCCGATTGAAGATCCAACGGTCCGATGGAAGATTCAACGGTCAGAAAGCTAAGGGAGATGAGATAGAGCCGATGGGCAGGAGTTCTGGGGTTAGGTCAGTAGATTCGAGGACCGAGAGATGAAGAGAGAGAGAGAATAAGGAGAGATGAGAGAGAAAGTATCAGAAAATAGAGAGAAAAGCACTGGCGGAGGGTCTGGAACCCTGGTCTTCACTGTGACCATCCTCACGCTTCTCCAGTAGAGTCGACCATCATTCTTTGCTGACTCATGTGGCTTTAAATGCTTTGGTCCGTCTCTTGGTCATTGGCTCTCCTACTCTCTTCGTTCTTTGGGCCGGCTTTTTGGTCCTCTTATTCAGCCCATATTTGGCCCATATCTTCTAGTCATAGCATGTGGGCTTGTTAAGCTTTGATAATGGGCTTTCATGATCGATTTGGGCCCACAAGTCTCGAGAATCGTCCCATCGGGGTTTCCTGTGACAGAAGAAGCGCGTAATGAGACTTTATCAGAACGGCTTAATATTTAGACTTCCGAAAATGTGTTTAATGCATGCAAATATACCATTTCGTCCAGAAAAGTGTGTTTTACGCAACAGAAGAGACTCTTACGTAGAAAAGTAGGTAAATAGAGTATTTTACGTAGGAGAATGCAATAACGCTAAAAGGATAATTGCTTAAAATAAGCACTTTTGAGCGAATATCAATTGGCCCACAAACTTACGGGCTCTCACAAGCCCGCATCCAAGCCAATGGGGGACCTTGACCACTTCTCACCAATCCCCAATTTTACTCCCATAGTTTCTCTCTTCCTTTATAAGAGAAAGAAACCGTGGGTTTCTTTTTGGTTCCCTCCCCCTCTAAAACTCTCTCTTGTTTCCCCTCTCTTCCCTGATCATTGTTTTGCTCATTCTTTTCGCCTTCTCCAGCGAAAATCATACCACCATCCTCCATTGATTCCGGCGAGAAGCTAGCCAAAATTGATCAAGAGCACCGTCTCCTTCTTCTTCTTCTTCTTCTTCTTCTTCTTCTTCTTCTTTTCTTCTTCTCTTCCCTTTCATCTGTTTGTTGCTGCCACGGGCAGCACCACTCTTTCACGCCCCACCGGAGTTGCAGCCTGCAACTCCGGTCACCACCACCAGCATCACCAGCCTTAATGAACGCTGGCGACCCTGGTTCAGTACACCAGCAACGGTTGCAAGTTCCCCCGCCGTTTCCTTCTTATTCTTCTTCTTTTTCTTCTTCTTCTTCTTCTTCTTCTTCTTCTTTTTCTTCTTGTTCTTCTTCTTCTTCCTCTCCTACCCTTGCTCCTCCTCTTCTTGTTCTTCTTCTTCTTTCATTTTAGCTGGAGTTGCAGGCAGCAACTCCGGCCATCTGGTCTCCTTCTTCTTCTCCAAATTACACACCAAACTACACCCACAGTCCGCCTTCATCGACCAAACCGGCATCTCCTGTTCATTCTCAGCAACCCACGGGCAGCACATCTTCACGAGCTCCTTCCCCCAAACTCCGGTCACCTCTGTAACTTTCGGCCAAGGATTTTCTCCCCCTGCCATCATCTCTCCTGCCAACGTGAGTTGCAAACCATCTCCACCACCACGCTGCAATCAGGTAGCAAATAACGGTTGCAGTCACGTCTGCAAAATAGAGATTCACGGTCTCCTTGACCTTGTGCTGCATCGCCATTGCAACCACCTGCAACCAACCTCCACGGTCACGATCCCCTTCACCCAGCCTTCCTCCTAGTTGCACATCTGCAACTCCATGATTCAGACCGTGTCCATCTTCTTCTGTGCTCTTCACGCTCGCCTGCAAGCTACCAACCTCACCACCGTTCCCTCCTTCCACAACCGCTGGTCTGCTTCACCTCCAAGGAGCACTTGCTGCTCTCAGGCCAACCTCATTTGCAGGCCGTGTAAAATCTCCCAGGCCAGCAGTTCTGCTTCTGCACCTCCTCCTTCAAGTGCAGACAGCAGCTTCTGCAACACACTGCTCTTCACGGCTCACCTTCAAGTGCAAATCAGCAACCGTTTGCACCTTCTCCTTGCTGGGTCTGCTCCTCAACGTGCTTGGTTGTCTTCTCCTCAACGTGTCTCCTAATCCCCTTCAACGTTGGACGGTTGCAACTACTGTTAGCTGCATCTCTTCTCCAATCCTCCCATCAGTCCAACACAGCCACCCTCTCCATGGCTCCACCGTGGCCCTCACCAACAAGTGCTTACCTCACCAGAATCACCACCGTTGGGATTCACCTTTAAGCAACTACCGTCTGTCCAGATGGACTGCCACTCACCATCCACCTCCATCTCCTCTTGAAGCAACGAGGAGAGCTCTTCACTATGGTGCTTCTCCACTGTTTTGCTGGTGATCATCCAACCACCGTCTAGTCCTCCATCCTTCCACCACCTACAACAGTCCACACAGTGGACTGCTACACTGCATCACCCCTCCTTACTGCTCCTTGTGCGCCACATGCTACACCATTTCAAGGGAAGCACCTCTTCCACCACTTGGCCAATCCATTGGCCGGTAAGTTCATGAAGGTAATTTCTCTCCCTTCATTTCGTCTCTCTAATGCTACCTTTCTCCCTCTAAAGTGTATCTTTCTCTCTCTAGGTTTCTCTCTAATTCTTTTCTCACTTTCTCTCTCTACCTCACCTTTCTCTCTCTAATCTCCATTTCTCTCTCTACCATTTCTTCCTCTATCTCTAATTTTCTCTCTCTATAATTTTGTCTCTCTTATTATTGCTTTCTAGTTAATTATTTAATTAACATGTTTTATTCAATTGAAAGTTGTATTTTGACATTTGAATTTAATAAAGTGATTTGATTTCATAATTTCAACAGTTCATTCTATCTCGTATTTTACTTTTGTTTTTAGTTTAATTTCTTCATCATTTTCTCTCTCTAAAACACGAAAGCTTGTTTTAAATCACCGATTCACCATTCTCACCTCTTCCATCATTTCTAGCAGATTTCTATTAATTTGTTCTTTATTTGCCCTAACCCCGAGTGCGGACGATATCCGACACGAGCCACTGTGCAAGTCTGTATTTTTGCAGATAAAGTGAACCGGAATTACAAATATTGTTGAAATCAAGGGTTTTCGATCCAATGACACGGAAAAACCTTAATTTCACTCACACCTCTATCAAATCCATTCCCACATAAATACTCAGTGTGCATGTGAATGTGAGATATACTATTTCAATAATCTTCTAATGCAAACTAGTAAAAATTGACCATCGTAATAATTAAAAGATATAATACACGGATTAGCAAAATTTTACTAACAGTTAAGTACATGTTCTTTGAATGTTCTCAGAAATTATTGCTCATCAAAATCGTATAATTAAATAGAAGTTTCAACATTCATTTGAACAATCGATCTTTTGATTTTCTGAAATATTTTTAATTTTTATTCTTCAAAATGAAGCAAAATAAAAAAAAAAGAAAAAAATATCCCTAAAAAAATAAGAATGGAGAACACGAGGGGATAGGGAGCACACTGCTCAGAAATAGGAAATTATCGAACATTTCTCCTTCAGAGAATCTTTCCTAATCCACACAGATGTGATTTTGGTGGACAGATCAATTCTCTTAGGATCTCTCCTCTTTTGAGTTATAGAACTCTGAGGTTGTTTGAATTTTTCAAGGGACTCAATCTCCTTGATTAATTCTCTAGACCTTTCCAGTAGGTCTTTCATCTTCCTAGATAGCACATCCAAAAAATTTATCTCATAATGTGTCTTCATAGGAAATCTCTGCCTTTTCACATTCTGAGTGGTATTCACCACTTTTTCTAAAATATTTTGATGTCCTCTTCTCAACTTGTGACAGTCTCTAATAACATGGCCCAAATTTTTGCAGTACTTGCATTGACGATTGCTTTTGATAATTTTGATTGGGTCATTGATCTGAGTGGGAATAACTTGGGCTTTAACAAAAATCATCTTGGAGGAAGACCCTTTTTCTTGATTGTTTTTGTAACCCAAACCCTATTTGTCTCCATAGACTTTTCCCACACGAAGAATCTCATCAAGCTTTGCAGAGCTAGATGAGAATCCTGACACATCCCTCTTTGATTTAAGAAGCTCATTTTCCAGGGATTCCTTATGTGTCATGCAAGTTTGGAATTCACATTCCAGTGACTTGTTCCTTTCAGCAGAGACTCATTCTCTTGTTCTAAGTCAGTAATCAACACTTTTAATTTTTCAGTGTCAATTACTAAGACTGCATTTCAGAGTCAAGACATTTAACCCTGTTAGATAAAACTTTGTTAGCCTTGATGAATTTTATCGATTTCTCGTACAATTTTTTCACACCAACTGTCGAGTCATCCAAGTCCTATTGTAAGAGTCTTCCGAACTCTCATCATCACTTTTCTTGGAATCTCCATGAGATCCATAGGGACTATTAAAACGAGCAACAAAAGCTTTATACTTATCAGTCTTTTCATTGCTATCTGAATCATCAGAACGATCTTCTGATTCTTCATCCCATGTGGTATTGAACGCTGTTGCCTTGCCCTTGTATTATTCTTTGTTTGGGCACACATTAGCAAAGTGACCAAAACCCTTACATTTGAAACATTGGGGTTTGCTTGAGAGGCTTTCCCTTGGGGTCCTTTCACTTTTGCTACCTCTCTCATGAGGTCTGGCATGTTCCCTAGATTTATCAAACATTTTATTTTTCTTAACTCTATAATTTTTAGAACGAAAAAACTTTTTGAATTTTTTTACAAATAAAGCCATTTCGACTTCAGAGTCAACATCTGACTTAGAATCTTGAGCTTCAGAAACTTTAAGGGCAATACCTTTTGATTTCTTCGGTTGTCTCAAATTCATCTTATAAGTTTGTAGAGACCCAACCAGCTCATCAACTTTGAGAGAATCAACATCCTTGCTCTCCTCAATAGCAGTGACCTTAGCTTGAAATCTATCAGGTAAGGATCTCTAAAAATTTTGAACAACTTTGGATTCAGGAATGACCTCTCCCAAGTTGTGTGCAGAGTTCTGAAAGTAGGGTTTTTCCGCGTCGTTGATTACGGAAACCCTAAGTTCAACACATTTGTAATTTGATCCGCATTTTAATCCTGCAAAATATTGGAGATTCGTATAGGGATTCGTGTCGGATGTCGATCCGCACTCGAGGTTAGTTACGTTAGCACAATTGAGAACATGAAATAACGGAAAATTGCCAGAAATTGATGGAGAGGTGAAACTGGTGAAGTAGATTAAAACATGACTTATTTTTTATTTATTTTAGAGAAAACCATTATCTGCTAAAATGATGAGAGAGAAAATAGGAAGAACATTATATAATAAGCAAAACTAATGAAATTAACCACCTTTATTAAAATGAAAAGTAATTTACAATAATCTTGAATCTGATTAGTGTATAAATAAATATAAAAAACTAACTAGAAAGCATAAAATAGAATGGAGATAGAGAGAGAAAGGTAGAGAAAGAGGAGGTCTATTCTAGAGAGAGAAAGTAGAAGGAGAGAGTCTAATGAGGAGAGAGAAACCTACCCTAGAGAGAGAAAATCAAAAGATAGAGAGGAAGGCATGCTCACCATGGAATGGGGGTTATACCATGGCACATGGAGGTCGAGATGCACTTTCAAGATGGTGTACAGGTGTAGAGAGATGCACCCGACTGGTTCTGATTCAATGGAGGAGATACCACGTGGTGGATGGCCAAAGGGAAATGACGCATGACCCTAGATGAGGGAAGTGGCTGTTGAGGTTCACTTTGCAAAAGGCATCAGTAGGAGTACCATTTGGAGAGGCCACCAGCAAATGAGAAAATCGGTGAGGAGGGTGTTGCTGGTGGTGCGGCTTACAGGTGGACAGACCTCTCAAGTTGCAGGTCCCTATGGAATCATGAGCAGCGACTAAACAGGCACGACTTAGCGATGGAGATGGGCGAAAAACAATGATGGAGGTGCTGTGTTGTGTGGCAGGCGTGGATGGCTTGAGGGGGGGGTGTACGCCTGTGTTAATGGAGGTAGCCGGAGTAGCAGGTTGCAACTCCGGTACCTCTTGAAAGAAGCTTTGAACGTGGGGCGGTGGCGTTGCAGGCGAAGATGGAGGACCTGCAACTCAAGAGTTGCAGGTCTTGGTGGAGGCTGTGGTGGAGGTAACGGACCTCCTTCCTCTTCTTTTTTTTTTATCTTTTTATTTTTCTAGTTTTCTTCTTTGGGAGAGATGGCAAGAGATGGGGGAATCAGTGGGGGCTTTTGTGGAGAGAATATAGAACATGGTGGAGTCTTTTGGCAGCGAACTGCCGTTGGAAGATGTGGAGATAGGGGACGGCTACAAACAGGAGGATGGCTTGGCAACAACCAAGGTGAAGAGAGGGAGCAGCAGGTTGTAGCAGGCGGTGATTAATGGCAGCAAGGAGAAGGGTTCTCCTTCTTCCCATAAATGTGGGTGATAGCATACGAGAGAGGCTTGGAAGGGTAGGAACGTGGAAGAGAGGATTAATGGAAGGAGATTGGATGCCTTTTTATCCAAAGGGGGAAAACAATTTTAGGGTTTCCTCTTTTTCTTCTTCAAAAATCGTGGTGCTCCAAATAGAAATCGTGGGTTTCTATTAATTAGAAACCCAAGGTTTTAAAACCTCCTTCTTTGGAAATTATATCTGAGAGAATCCCTTTTTGAAACTTTAAAAATCCCTTTTAAAATATATATATATATATTTAAAAAATAAATAAAACTCCTTTTTAAAACATCATCTTTTAAATGCCCCATACCTTTTCTTCTAGGATAAAATCCCCCTCTTTATATATTATTTTTGAAAACCCCAAGATTCCCTTTTATTTTTGAAAATATTTATCTTTAAAAATCTTTCCCAAAATATTATCTCTCTTCTTTTAGAAATTCGATCTATGCTTGGTATGTGGGTCCCACCGAATGGCTGGGCCATGGGTAGTGGGCCCACTCCTCCTTTTGTCTTAGTTCCACAGGTTTGAACATGAAGTGATGAGAGCCATAGGATTTATGAGATGGCGAGATGGATGATCTGGGGACTGACTGAGCGATCGTACGGTAGAGATGGATGGTGATGATCGGGCGATGGAAATTGGCCTAGGTGGGCCGTAGGATTGAGTGACTGAGGAGGGAGAGAGGATCGGATGATTCAAATTTGAGGGTAGAGAGAGGATGAGGTTTAGAAAGAGGAGAGAGAAATTATTACAAAATAAAGAGAAAATGCTAGTAGAGGGTCTTGAATCCTGATCTCTAACTTGGTCTTCTGCATGCTTCACCAACTGAGTAATTCTTTAACTTGTGTTAGTTGGTCAAGCTTTAATGCCTTTATTCATTTCTCGGGGCTCGATTCTTCCTCTCTCTCTCTTGGTCTTCTCTTAGGCTCTTCCGCTTCTCTGGCCTTCCCCGTTCTTGGCCAACATCTTCTTATCCTCACTCTGCATGCTGTTGAGCATTGTTCATAGATTCTAGAGGTTGAATGTGGGTCCACATTTCATAAAATTCTCCAATCGGGTTTCCTGCGACAAAAGAAAAACATAATTAGACTTAATCAGAACGGCTTTATATCTAGACTTCCGAAAATGTGTTTAGTGTATGCAAATATATCATTTCATCAAGAAAAGTGTGTTCTACACAGTAGAAGAGACTCTTACGTAAAAAGTGGGTAAATAGAGTAGTTTTACGTAGGAGTGTGATAACGCTAGAAGAATAGTGCTTTAAATAGCCCTTTTGAGCAAATATCACAAC
This sequence comes from Euptelea pleiosperma, assembly GCA_035048495.1. Classification (NCBI taxonomy): domain Eukaryota; kingdom Viridiplantae; phylum Streptophyta; class Magnoliopsida; order Ranunculales; family Eupteleaceae; genus Euptelea; species Euptelea pleiosperma. Next base: position 27,997,763 of record CM068550.1, read on the forward strand.
CCCCAACCAGCATATTGTCAATCCTTGGCAATTAGTGCGAAATAAATGAGCTTAAAATGGCTCAGCACATGCTGCACACTTTTTCATATCAGCTTTGGGAAAATACTGTTCATCAAATCATTGAATGGATGCAAAAATAGTTATAGGCTAGCAAAGAGTTGGGAAGTTTTGGCAAAACTACAGACGAATAATCAGGACCTAGAATAGTCAGACTCTGCGTGTGTGTGTGTGCTCAACATTTTCATCATCCGACAGTACAGATTTCCAAATCACCTCCAAGTTTTTATGCCTCCACCTCAAATCTCACTTGTAAGCCACTCAAAATGGAATCACTCAGGAATGGTTTTCTTCTTTTCTCTCAAGTTATATGTGAGGAGATGTTCTGATATATGAAAGCAAATATCTCGCATATGTGTTATACGAAGAAAGGACATCTTTAACAAAAGAAGATCTCATGATTGGAATATCACTTCACTCGGGAACGTCAGATCAAACTCTATAGCTTCTCTTTCTTCAATCTCCACATTTTATGATCGTGCTATCCTAGAATCAAGTAGGACTTTTCTGGGTTGTATAGAAAAATGAGGGATACAGGATTTCAAAGATCTTGAGAGGATATCTCCATTTTCTTGTATTTTTTCTACGAGTGTAACACCATTTCTTTTTATTTTCCTTCTTTCGTATTTTTCTCTTTTTCTCGATATTTCTGAGACTGCTCAATTTCTTTTCAGCTCTTTTTCATACTTTCTTTCTATATTTTCTTTTCAGCTTGAACCACTTGTCTTTTCTTTTTGATTTTTCTTCTTTTCACGTTACACCCATATTAGTTATTCTTCTATCCATCTCAAGAGTAGGGTAGCTTAGTCATCCGTCGTAGTTGGATTGGGATTTTGGTTAATGGTCTTAACAATAAAAGGTTTTTTTTATTTTATAGAAAGGCTCAAGGGGTTTCTAGTGAAGTATAATTCAGGTGAGTAAAAAGGCTGAACGGTTCAGAAAAATGGCATAGATCATTTTCTAGGGTTTTCACTATCCTGTATACTATCTTGACTGGATACAGAGAAAGTTCTATCGTAGTAATCCAATTTTGATGTCGTTCCGAGTCCCATAATCAAATAAAAGGGTAATGAGATCTCTCAACGAATATTACGGGCAAGAAGAATAGTGAGTCATCTTGTGACTCAGAATTGTTGTATAACCCTCTGAAATGATTAAAGGCTCGAAAGCTCACTGGGTTAGGTCTCCACAATTATTCTCACAGGATCTCTAGAGTTTCCAAACATAGGATGACTCTAATGTTGATAGTGTACAATTTTGCCGAATCTGAGTTTTTCTAAGTTTTCAAACCTGCTGTAGCCAGGCTTGACTTGACTTAAAGCTAACTTTTAACAAAAATTGTCATCCTCAATACTGACTTAACGGAGGTTTTCAGCTAATCAAAGTCAGGGTATTTGACACATTTTTGAAATTCTAGAAAACTTTGGAAAACATCGGAAACCACCCAAAAACAAGATTTTTTTTTTATTTTTTATATTTTATTTTTTATTATTATTATTTTTTTTATCAAAATGAAGACATGAGTTTTGGTAAATACCCACTCCAACCAAAATACAGCACCGTCATCGGTGCTCATGACCGGGACATAAAATGATGAAAAATCGATGATGATGATGCAAAGGTTCAGGGAGGATGTTACCAAGTCGGCAGAAACTCGACAGTGTGTGGTACCTGATGATCGAAAGAATGAATGTACATGCATTTTCAATGACATAATAGTAATAACAAATGCATGAGACTCATGTACTCTAGGAATACCGGAATTGCCTTTTCTAAAGCGCTAAGTTTTACGTCTTCAGCCAGACATGACGGGAGTATATCAAGTACCCCCAACCAGGTTGAAACTCATGGAGACTGAGTGAATCTGCAGTCTTCTTGACACCTAAAGTTGAACGGAGACAGTTATCCTATCCCTTGTCTAGGTATACTTGTGTAGAACAGGTCTTTCTCAGTGTAGACTGAGAGAAGGACAGTAAGTTCTCTGAGCAGACCCGCAAAAACATTTAGTTCAGCGGGGAGGGATAGAAGCTTCTCAATAAAGACTGAGAGGAGAGTAGTAGTGGGTTCTCTGACTGTGGTTAGTAGAGCTGCAAATTTATTGAGTTTAGCAGGAATATATCTGAATGGAGCAAACTCCTGCAGATCAGTAATACCATAATTGTTTGACTTCAAGATGAAGTCAGGCGCAAAGTTTTCTTGACACTGGGATAATTTTTCCTAGTGAGAGTCCTGAATTAGACTCTCCATGACATACGGTTCATTGGCAACATCGACGTAGGGAGGCGGGTGAAAACTGTTAACCTCTTCCTCGAGGTGTCCTAATGTGATAGGGATGTTCCAATCCCTACACTCAATATGTTCCTCCTTAGTGGGGAACGGTAGGTCCAGGACAGCGGGAGTCCCATGTTCTAGACACGGCTCATCGGTGGGAATGTCTGCATCCAGGGCAGAGAAAGAATTATCAAAGATAGAGATGGAACTGGGTTCCTCTGTGCTCGGTCCAGAAGTTGGTGCTGTTAAGGGCACCAAAGATTGAGACTCGGGTTCATCACTATTGTTGCACAATCCAACGGAGGTGGGGAGGAACGGTAGATCTAGGACAGTTGGGATCGTGCGATCGAGACACAGCTCAGTGTCATGAAGATCGTCATTAGGGTCAGCAGAGGTAGAGTGAGAAATAAGTTGCTCTGAGGTAGGTTCAAGATTTGGTGCTGTTAAAGGCACCGAATAAGGAAACACTGGCTCCTCAATAATCAGGCTTTTTATTTCATCCTGGCAATTCTAGTACTTGGTCCAATTGTGCTACTCCTCATTATAGACAGTGGCCATGTCACTCTCCTCAGGATAGGCTATTGGTGGCCTAGTGAAGTTGACTTCCTCTCTCTCATTTTCTAATTGCACTAAACGTTGCTTTAAGCTCTCCATAGAGTGTTATTGTTGGTGTTCTAGACCTTGGAAATACTGTTGTTGTTGGGCAATGTACTGAGAGAGAAGGTCCTCTAGACTGGGTGTAGTAGCCAACAGAGGCAGTTCAGCCAAGGGGAGCTGAGGTGCCAACTCTTGATTGTAGTCCGACTGGGTATGAAAGTTGTAAGGCAGAGTGGAGTCTGGGACTAGCTGCTGGCTCTGAAAATCCTGAGGGGCCCACTGTTGATCAGAATAGTCATTCTGTGGATATGACGGGTACTGGGATGCGAGTATTGCCAGTCATACTCTCCATTGGGTTGATGGAACCCGGAAGGATAATTATCCGACGACAGTTGTTGCGGGAGGGCAGACTGTTCCCAACCAAAGTTATGGTGACTCCTATTGTCCAGATAATAAGTGTTGTCATAGGAGGTCTGCATTGGTGATGGAAAGGTACAGACATCTTGCTGGATAGGAGGGTAATATCCTACAGATTGGGAATTGTGCACAGGTTGCTGGACCGCAGCACGAAGGGCAGAGACTGAATTTTTAAGTTCTTGGAGTACAAAATTGTACTCCGGATCTCGGTGATTATCATACCCTGTAGAAGTGTGCGAGACTGGAGTGTCATGATGATACGCAGAATTGTCATACCATTGTTGAGAGTGATTACCTAGATTTTCATAGAAACTGTAGTAGGTCTCATACAGAGGTCGTTCATCTGCCATCAGAAGAGATAGAAGAGTGCGGGAGACTGACTCTTAGATCGAATTAGTCAAAGGATAGACATGTCCAAACCGACATACGTTTAAAAAGCGAGCCCTAGACTTGGCAAAAAGTTGCCAGAGAGGAACACTATCCTAAATGATGCACACCAAGGACAGATAATCCTATTCTAAGCAATCAGGATATATTTTAGGAATTATCTTTGTTAGTTTTGGGGCTAGAGTAGATTATGACAATGGGCGGACCACTGGTTTATCTTTTAACAGCCGGACTAACTGTTTGTACTCAGAGGTTCTCACTAGGCTACACTCTTCAGAGCGAATCCTTTAGTACTAACTCTAGTCTACAACAAGGCAATCCGAAGCCTAGACAGACGTGCGGCACAATGGCTGTCTTTAGTACATCCCAGACTTACCGGATTGGTCAAGTGTTTGAGAAGAGTGTTCTCTCGGGTTAAGCTAGGGTTGGTGTGTGTTCCTAGTCCATACGCAACTAACCGCCGAATAGTCCAAGATGCCATGTCGAGCTCAGTGTACTTGAGTAGCAGGGACCTATGTGTGTGTTAGACAATAGGGACCCGTGCTCGTGGTCTTATTTCGATTGGATGCTAAGCAGGTTCGCTTTGTGTGGATTTTTCCTCGAACACTGGGCTAATTGGCTCTACTTCTTGATTCTTTTTAATTAAATGGAGCCTTGGGATCAAATTAGTTGGAATGATGAGGTGGGTGATGAAATCCCACCAGTTTCAATTTTGGAGCTGGGTCTGCTCTCTTAGAGTTGATTGATTAACGGCCACGCCATGCAAGTCGAATAATATGTATGTGAAAGTCAATAGACACGCGGCAATGAGTCACCCAACTGCGCAGTATCGCACTCAAAGCGAGGATAGAGACTTACCTCCCGTGGGCCACGCCACAGGGTCGCCTCCGTGGAATAGGGAGGGGTATCCTAATGGGCTTGGGCCCAACTCTACCTCTTTGAGCTTTCGCTCCCTACCCACACTGGATCGTGTTCCTGCAGAAAAGTTAGATCGCACGGTCTAGGAATTTGGGATTCTATTTGGAAGATCCATGCCTTTTAGGGTTCACTGAACAAGCACTGGATTTAGGTAAGTTTTTGAATTATTTTTCAAATTCGAGATGGGTTAAAATTTAAGAATTCCCAGATTGGAAAATACCTAGATTGGAAAGTTTCCCGAACTGTGGAGATCTTCCAAGAAAGATTTGATTGCGAGATCCCTTACAATTTTGAAAAATTTCCCAAAATTGAAATTCTGTTAGATTTGAGGTTTTCTTTTTGTAGACTTTTCCAAATTCGGAAGATTTCTAAAGATAGAAATTCCTCTAAAGTGGAAACTTCTAAGAGGGTAAACCCTAATTTAGCAAAGTTTCAAGATTTTGGAATCTTTCCGAAAATTGTAAATCCTTGATTGGTGATTTCTAAAAATCTGCAGAATATAAAACCCTAATTTTTTTGAATTTTGATTTTTTGATTTTTTGATTTTTTGATTTTTTTGGTATTTTTCACTTAATCTAGGATTTCTAAAAAACCCTAGAACAAGATCTAGCAGTTTATATGGAAAGTAGTAAAATTCTTAAATTATTACAACTTTGCATTCGGCCTTCCGAGGCATTAAAAATAGTAATTTAAAACACTGCTAAAAATCACTAAAAACCAAAAATAGAAAGTTTTCCGAAAAGGTCGGGCTGTCCAAATTGAGCAGCTTTCTGATTTGGCAACTTTCCAATTCCTTCTTTACGTCTTTTTTCGCACTCCTGTACACCCGAGCGGCAACGGCGCCATTTGAAAGTAGGGTTTTTCCGCGTCGTTGATTATGGAAACCCTAAACTCAACACATTTGTAATTTGATATGCATTTTAATCTTGTAAAACATGGGAGATTCGTGTCGGATGTCGATCCGCACTCGGGGTTATTCTGTTAGCACAATTGAGAATATGAAATAATAGAAAATTGCCAGAAATTTATGGAGAGGTGAGACTGGTGAAGTGGATTAAAACATGAATTTTTTTTATTTATTTTAGAGAAAACCATTATCTGCTAAAATGATGAGAGAGAAAATAGGAAGAACATTATATAATAGGCAAAACTAATGAAATTAACCACCTTTATTAAAATGAAAAGTAATTTACAATAACCTTGAATCTGATTAGTGCATAAATAAATATAAAAAACTAACTAGAAAGCATGAAATAGAATGGAGATAGAGAGAGAAAGGTAGAGAAAGAGGAGGTCTATTCTAGAGAGAGAAAGTAGAAGGAGAGAGTCTAATGAGGAGAGAGAAACTACCCTAGAGAGAGAAAATCAAAAGTTAGAGAGGAAGGCATGCTCACCATGGAATGGGGGTTATACCATGGCACATGGAGGTCGAGATGCACTTTCGAGATGGTGCACAGGTGTAGAGAGATGCACCCGACTGGTTCTGATTCAATGGAGGAGATACCACGTGGTGGATGGCCAAAGGGAAATGACGCACGACCCTAGATGAGGGAAGTGGCTGTGGAGGTTCGCTTGGCAAAAGGCATCAGCAGGAGTACCATTCGGAGAGGCCACCAGCAAATGAGAAAATCGGTGAGGAGGGCGTTGCTGGTGGTGCGGCTTACAGGTGGACAAACCTCTCAAGTTGCAGGTCCCTATGGAATCATGAGCAGCAACTAAACAGGCACGGCTTGGCAATGGAAATGGGCAAAAAACGATGATGGAGGTGCTGTGTTGTGTGGCAGGGTGGATGGCTTGGGGGGGGGGTGTACGCCGGCTTTAATGGAGGTAGCCAGAGTAGCAAGTTGCAACTCTGGCACCTCTTGAAAGAAGCTTTGAACGTGGGGCGGTGGCGTTGCAGGCGAAGATGGAGGACCTGCAACTCAAGAGTTGCAGGTCTTGGTGGAGGCTGTGGTGGAGGTAAGGGACCTCCTTCCTCTTCCTTTTTTTTATCTTTTTATTTTTTTGGTTTTCTTCTTTGGGACAGATGGCAAGAGATGGGGGAATCAGTGGGGGCTTTTGTGGAGAGAAGATAGAACATGGTGGAATCTTTTGGTAGCGACCTGCCGTTGGAAGATGTGGAGATAGGGGGCGGCTACAAACAGGAGGATGGCTTGGCAACAACCAAGGTGAAGAGAGGAAGCAGCAGGTTGTAGGAGGCGGTGGTTGTTAGTGGAGGGTGTTGATGGCTGTTGTTAATGGCAGCAAGGAGAAGGGTTCTCCTTCTTCCCATAAACATGGGTGATAGCATATGAGAGAGGCTTGGAAGGGTAGGAACGTGGAAGAGAGGATTAATGGAAGGAGATTGGATGCCTTTTTATCCAAAGGGGGAAACTGATTTTAGGGTTTCCTCTTTTTCTTCTTCAAAAATCGTGGTGCTCCAAATAGATTAATTAGAAACCCAAGGTTTTCAAACCTCCTTCTTTGGAAATTATATTTGAGAGAATCCCTTTTTGAAACTTTAAAAATCCCTTTTAAATATATATATTTAAAAAAAAATAAAACTCCTTTTTAAAACATCGTCTTTTAAATGCCCCATACCTTTTCTTCTAGGATAAAATCCCCCTCTTTATATATTATTTTTGAAAACCCCAAGATTCCCTTTTATTTTTGAAAATATTTGTCTTTAAAAATCTTTCCCAAAATATTATCTCTCTTCTTTTAGAAATTCGATCTATGCTTGGTATGTGGGTCCCACCGAATGGCTGGGCCATGGGTAGTGGGCCCACTCCTCTTTTTGGCTTAGGCCCACAGGTTTGAACATGAAGTGATGAGAGCCATAGGATTTATGAGATGGCGAGATGGATGATCTGGGGACTGACTGAGCGATCGTACGGTAGAGATGGATGGTGATGATCGGGCGATGGAAATTGGCCTAGGTGGGCCGTAGGATTGAGTCACTGAGGAGGGAGAGAGGATCAGATGATTCAAAGTTGAGGGTAGAGAGAGGATGAGGTTTAGAGAGAGGAGAGAGAAAATATTACAAAATAAAGAGAAAATGCTAGCAGAGGGTCTTGAACCCTGATCTCTGACTTGGTCTTCTGCATGCTTCACCAACTGAGTAATTCTTTAACTTGTGTTAGTTGGTCAAGCTTTAATGCCTTTATTCATTTCTCGGGGCTCGATTCTTCTCTCTCTCTTCTTGGTCTTCTCTTAGGCTCTTCGCTTCTCTGGCCTTCCCCGTTCTTGGCCAACATCTTCTTATCCTCACTCTGCATGCTGTTGAGCATTGTTCATAGATTCTAGAGGTTGAATGTGGGTCACATTCCATAAAATTCTCCAATCGGGTTTCCTGCGATAAAAGAAGCACGTAATTAGACTTAATCAGAACGACTTTATATCTAGACTTCTGAAAATGTGTTTAGTGTATTCAAATATACCATTTCATCCAGAAAAGTGTGTTCTACACAGTTGAAGAGACTCTTACGTAGAAAAGTAGGTAAATAGAGCAGTTTTACTTAGGAGAGTGTGATAACGCTAGAAGAATAGTTTCTTTAAATAGCACTTTTGAGCAAATATCAAGTTCACAATATCACTGAGTTGGGCATAGAACTCAATGAAAGTATCATTCTCCTCCATTCTGATGGATTCGAACTTAGAAGTCAATATTTGAAGTTTGGAGATTTTAACAGCTGACGTTCCTTTATGTGTGACTCTAAGAATGTCCATGCTTCTTTAGCCAAGGAACAAGTAGAGATTCTTCGAAACTCATTCTTATCAACTGCATTGAAAATAACATTTAGCCCTTTGCTATTAAGACAACAACAATCTTTGTCCTCTTTGGTCTAGTCGTTTTTAGGTTTAAGAATGGTTTTTTCTCCTACTTCCATTGTGGGTGGTGACCAACCATCTACTACAGACATCTAGACTCTTTCATCAATAGACTTTAGAAAAGCTATCATCTTAGCCTTCCAATAGGCATAGTCTTCCCCATCAAACAATGGAGGTCTGGATGTATTTCCACATTCTCTTTGCATTTTGACAAATTAACGAAAATGGACTGGTTTCTTAGGAATCTAAATTCAGGTGATTAAACCTTAAATAGAATTACCCACTCTGATACCAATTGAAATTCTACCAGTCTGTTATCTTTAACTCAATATACCTAGAAGGGGAGTTGATTAGGTATTTAAAATTATTATACCTATACAGTTTTACTGGTCTATGATAAGGGAATAAAATCGCATGTCTTAGTTATTTGATAAAAGATTATCACAACCGACTCAAATCGAATATACCCCTGTGGTATATTTTTTTTTTGTCGTTTGATCTAATCAGATAGATTGCAGAATACAAACAAACAATCGCATAAGACAAGAGATTTTTACGTGGAAACCTTAGCCAAGGAAAAAACCATGGGACCACGTCCAGACGGAAAGTATCACTAACTGAAAAGTTAAACGAAACAAAGGTTACCTACGCAGCACCATTGTAAATACTGCTTTCAACCTTAGCCAAGGCCTACTACTGATGCGTCCATGTCATCTGAATCAACGCTACGAATCCACGCGTGCCCTTCTAGCCAAGAAGCCTTGTCCGCTTGTTCAGTTTGGTACACCCCAAACCTACCGTCGATCGACTCCATCGATCTTAATTCTCAACACTCCCGCCTTTGCAAAAGGTGAAGGATTCAGTACACCCTGAACCCTAGGTTGCTCAAATGGTGTTGAGTCACACTAGTACACTCAGGCTACTAGGTCAAATATAGAAGTAGAAGACCTAAGCTGAGGAAATGATCAAGCACTTGGCTTTGATCAAGAAGAGAACAAGCTCACAAGATGTGAATGAAAATAAACTTCTTGCTCTTCGAATGGACACTCTAATAAATAAAACATTTTCTTCTCTCTCTTGAAGATTGAGTCACTCTGTGTCTCTGTGTGTATTTAGAGAAGGCATAGAAGGGTTGTATTTATAGATTTCCATGACTCTGAGTCGTGTAGAACGTGGGATAATGGAACCAAGAATTTCGGATCTGATAAGGAACAATTCTGTGCATAGTCCAATCGATTTGGCTCAATAAGATTCCTGTTCCGAAGGCTCCAATCGATTTCATAGAGTCTCCAATCGATTTGACTCAGATAAGTTTCTGTCCTCAAGACTCCAATCGATTTCACAGAGTTTCCAATCGATTTGACTCAAATAAGTTTCTGTCCCGAAGACTCCAATCGATTTCATAGAGTCTCAAATCGATTGGGCTGAAATAAGTTTCTACCTTGTAGCATCCAATCGATTGGGGATAAGTGTCCAATCAATTGGACTATCCCAATAGTTAATTTAATTGACTTAAACTCGGGTTAGTCTAATGACTAAGTTTGACCATTATGTTTTGTTCATTTTATCCAATTCCTATAGCCACTAAGTTACTTACCTTTCTAATCGAGCGTACACGATCGTTAACTGACAAATCGACAGTTACTCAGATGACTCCTATCGTCAATCGTCTGATTCTTGCTGTTCTGTCTTTTAGTCTTCACGTAGTTGGTGAAGTATGCGTACCACGACATCTCCACACTACACTTGTGGTCGTAGGAACGGTTACAAGAATATTTTTATGTCAAACGGAATCTTTGCCAAATTGAATATGAAAATATTCCTTACAAAAGCCAGTACCAAGATGATAGAGTAGCTGAAGGCGATCAACGTTCACCTATGCCCCATGGCTAGGTGGATCAATGTTGTACCCATAGATAATGAGTAACAACCGATAACCAAGGAGAATAGATGTAAGGGGAATATAAGTTCTCCAATCAAATGACTGACCAGTAAGTGTCTCAGTCAGAATAGCTCTGTCAGTCATCAACACACGAGTCCTAGGGAGATACTAATGTGAGACAGATGGACGAGGAATGCTCACCAAAGTAGAAATCAGATCAGGCGTAATAGTCAAGTGAGCCCCAGAGACATAAGTCTCAAACGATAGCTCACTCTCCACATCATACTGGATAGAATGTATGTTGGCATAAAACATTTTAACTAGAACAAGATAGAAAGGGATGTTTAGACGCATAGCCAGAATCCACTCAAGAGATGAAAATACCAAATTCAACCACTCTCTCAGTAACGAATTTGAGAATAGTGAAATGCTCAAATCTGTCCCTAGTTGAATCAGAAAGGAATGGAAAAATGGGACCACTCACCGGAGGAATTTCTGCGGGTCCAGATCGACCTCGTGATCAAGCTCTCGTAGGACCTCGAGAAGATTCTCTTTGCTCAGAATGTCTAGATGAACCCAATCTCCCTCCTCGTTTTGTGCGAGACTGACCATGTAGCACAAGAGGTTCATCATCATCACTCTCAACATCCAAACTAACAAGGGTCCTCGACGACGAGGATTACTCGCCATAGAACAACGAACGGAAGAAAATACTTGTCGGGCGCTATTTGGGCCTCGCATGATACTGGAAGTGGGTGGAGCGTGGAGTGTGTGTTTGTGTCGTCTCTAGGGTTCCCAGGGTATGAGTGGTCTCTGTTAGTCCGTGAGAGTGGTAATGCGCTGTGTGTTGTCTCCTCTGAACAAATACCTCACAGCATCCATTTCATACAGTAGAACTTGACTGAACTGTCTTTCACTAACACTGGCATTCCAAACAACTACAAATGTAATAGGCGATTGACTGATTAATGTTGCTTCCAACTCATCATTCCCCATGAAGGTGATCTTAATCTAGTCATGCTGAATGGGTACCTCTGCCTGTCACACTGAGGGACTGAGGAATGTCCAAAATACATCCAATGGTTTCAAACATTGTTAAATGGAGTCGTCCTTTGGTTAGATAGTCTCCAAAGGGGTATGGTTCGATTAATTCATTGATTAGTCCATGATTATCTTTAAAGCGTCCTGTTTTTAAATAATGGAGAGAAAATCTCCAGGTATCAATAACATTAATAGGTTCATTAAACGATGTGACAGAAACATCTGTACGGTAGGACAACTCATTACATTCTATGAGCCAGATTCTTAACTGTTTTCTGACCCTAAGTGGAATCCCCTGGACCCACAAAGGATAGGCTTGTTCTCTTGCTTCAGTCCATTCCCCTCAAGAAGGGGAATATGTCACTCAAGCATTAATCGTGTAGTAACCCGTCATAGAATCCTTAGAAGATGAACATCTATCCGGTATAGTTTATTTGGGATTACCTTTTTACTAGTGTTGCACAGGATATCTGAACTTGAGATTCTGTATTTCTTCGGTGAATCTCACATACACTGAAGGAAAATACTAAGTCAAATTCTAGATGAATTTCGACAGAGAATAGCCTTATCACAATAAAATAGGAGAAGATCCCCTTTTTCTATCCCCAGAGTCCTCTATTTATAGAGTTCTGGGGAGGGGTCTACACATGTTGCAGACTCACCTTTATAAGGAAAAAATGCTTAAAATAATAAAAAATACAAGTGATCTTTAAAAACTAATTGCATACGGTTGTAGGGTCCCTAGGGATACACAACCGTATGGCACTAACTTTGACAGATTTTTGTATGCTTCTCGAGGAAAATGGCCTATGTGCTTTTCTGGACAAATGAGAGGTCTCCCTGAAATTTTAACTGCATACGGTTGTGTAGGAGGAGGTCCTACACAACCGTATATCATTACTTTTTTCATCCTCTGCACACATTCGAGAAAAATGGCATGGGTGCTTTTCTGGGGATTTGAGGGGTATTTATGGAAATGTAATTGCATAAGGTTGTGTAGGAAGAGGTCCTACACAACCGTATGTGAATAGTTTTTCATCCCATTGCGCAGATCTCAAGGAAAATGGCACATGTGCTTTTTCTCCTTTTTGACCATGGATCTTCCAGATTTGACTCCATACGGTTGTGTAGCTTCCCTTCATACACAACCGTATCCAATTAGTTTCTCTGATCTGTGGATGGTTGGCTCAGAAATTGAGGCATGCCCTTTATGCAGAAATCCAGCCCTGTTCTGCCAAATCTGAGGGCATATGGTTGTGTATCCCTATGCCTTACACAACCGTATGTAATTACTTTCTGAAGGTATGGGCTAGTTCTACTCAAAACTGACCATCTTCATTTTCTTGAAATCTATGTCAGTTGTCCCCTTTCTGACTGAATACGGTTGTGTATTCTCATCTTTTACACAACTGTATGGGCTTATTTTTCCAGTAAAATATCCTCTTAAAGTCATCTACACTGAACAATGTCATTATCTTGAAGAAATGACATGTGTAGTTATGCGTCGGCGGTCAATCTTCGGTCCCTTGGTCGTGATTTTTGTAATGATCCATATTTCACTATCACATAACAGAAAGGATCCATTTTGAGCAAAAATATCCAAATACCCACGAAGAGGAAGAAGTAAGAAACTTGAGAAATCAAGAGAAACTCACCACAAAATAGTAAGGGAATAGTAGATAGGGTACCTGCGATCGATTGGGAGAAATTTGGGAGGTGGAGGGATCGATTGGGGTTGAAAATGACCTATTTTGGGTTTTATAAAACCAAACGTCACATTGTCCAATCGATTGGATTAAGTGGCCAATCGATTAGAAAAGATCCAATCGATTGGTCTGTACAATCCAATCGATTGGGATTGTCCGATCGATTGGCTATTAAAGTCCAATCGATTGGAATCAGACTCGGAAAAAATATATTTTTAAATTTTTTTTTAAATTTTTAAAATAATAGGCTCATTTTCAAGTCCCCCAATTAAATCTTTTCAAAACAAATATCATTTTTAAATAGCTCAAGAAAAGATAATAAAACAAGATAATATTCAGAAAAATGTTAGAATCCAATTCATGAATCAATCTTGATAGGCACTGAACTTTGAGTATATTTAAGAAAAAAATTAACCAAATGCGTTAGTTTAATTTTTACTTTACTAGAAATATCAACCCTTTTAGATATTAGCGCAAGTCATAAATCACTAGTAATCATAGATCAAATATCAACAGTAATATCATCAAGTGTAAGTGATCTGATTTTATCTATGGTACATGATAGATTTCTGTAATAATTCTTCATAAAAATCAGAATTTGGAGGTATCCTAGTATTCGATCATAAAATCCTCATTAGAGTTATTAAGGGTTCTCACATACACTCTTGTATACAGGTATTTGCTAATGGATAAGAATTTTTCTAGCAAATTGGCTGTCTTTTACACTCCATTTTTTAAACTTTTAAGCATTTGTAGCTTTACACTCCCAGTAGGTAGCCCTTTTCTACAGCAATAAGAATCAGGTTACTATTTCATACAAGGCCATACAGATGGCTTTTACTCTAGTTTTTTTTTTTGGAGGTAGCTCTTTCTATATGTACTCTCATAGTAGGAAGCCAACAGTCGATTATAGTGGAGTTTCAAAATCAACTGAAGGCAGGAACACTACTAATTTGAAGTTATAGTTAATAGAAGTTTATTCCTAATTCTGATAATACAAGATCTCATACCTCTATCAAATTCACATTCCCAAGGTAATAATCAATGTGCATATGAAATAATATGAGATATACTGTTTCAATAATCCCCTAATGCACAATAGTAAAGTTGATAAATCATAATAATTAACAGATACGATACAGAGATTAGCAAAACTTTACTAACATAGTTAAGGTATGGTTCTATGAATGTTCTCATAAATTACTACTCATCAAAATTGTAATTAAACAATAATTTTAACATTCTTCTTAACATTTGATCTTTAGATTTTCTGAAATTTTATAATTTTTTATTTTTAAAAATAAAAGTAAAATAAAAAAGAAAAACTCAAAAGAAAATAAAATGAAAAAATAATCCCCCCACAGATAATAAGAATGGAAAACAAGAAGGGATAATGAGCTCATTGCTCAGAGATATGACAAATTAGAGCAGTTCTCCTTCAGAGAATCTTTTCTAACCCACACAGATCTGATTTTAGTGGATTGACTAATTCTCTTAGGATCTTTCCTCTATTGAGTTATAGAACTCTGAGGATGTCTAAATTTCTCAAGAGACTCAATCTCCTTGATTAAATCTCTAGACCTTTCTAGTAGGTCTTTCATCTTCTAGATAGCACATCCAATTTATTTAGCTTATAATGTGTCTTCATAGGAATTCTTTTACTCTTCACATTCTGAGTTGAGTTCACCTCTTTCTCAAGAGAATTTTGATGTCCTCTTCTCAGTTTATGACAGTCTCTAATCACATGACCCAAATTTTTGTAGTAGGCATGTTTGTCTGCGTAGACTTTTTCTACACGTAAAATCTCATCAAGCTTTGTAGAACTAGATGAGAATCCTGACACATCCTTATTAGTTTTAAGAAACTCATTTTCTAGGGATTCCTTATGTGTCATACAAGTTTGGAATTCACATTCGAGTGACCTGTTCCTTTTTAACAGAGATTCATTCTCTTGTTCTAAATCAATAATCGACACTTTTAATTTTTCAGTGTCGATCAATAAGGCAGCATTTTCAGAGTCAAAACATTTAACTCTGTCAGATAAAACTCTAATTGCCTTAATGAATTTTATTGATTCCTCGTACAGTTCTTTCACACCAACTGCTGAGTCATCCGAGTCCCCATTGCAAGAGTCTTTCGAACTCTCATCATCACTTTTCTTGGATTCTCCATGAGATCCATAGGAACTATCAAATCGAGCAACAAAAGTTGTATACTTATCAGTATTTTTATTGATATCAGAATCATTAGAATGATCTTCTGATTCTTCATCCCATGTGGCATTGAAGGCTTTGGCCTTGCCTTTATATTCTTTTTTGTTGGGGCAAATATTAGCAAAGTGACCAAAACCTTGACATTTGAAACATTTGGGTTCGCTTGAGCGGCTTTCCCTTGGGGTCCTTTCACTTCTGCTACCTCTTTCATGAGGTTTGGCATGTTCCTTAGATTTATCAAAGGTTTATTGTTCTTAAATCTATCGTTTTTAGAACGAAAAAACTTTTTGAACTTTTTAACAAATAAAGCCATTTCAACTTCAGAGTCAACATCTGACTCTAAGTCCTGAGCTTCAGAGACTTTAAGTGCTATACCTTTTAATTTCTTTGGTTGTCTCAAATTCATCTCATAAGTTTGTAGAGACCCATCCAGCTCATCAATTTTGAGAGAGTCAACATCCATGCTCTCCTCGATAGCTGTTACCTTAGCCTGAAACCTATCAGGTAAGGATCTCAAAAAAATTTGAACTACTTTTGGTTCAGGAATGCTTTCACCCAAGTTGTGTGCAGAGTTCACAATATCACTGAGCTGGGCATAGAACTCAGTGAATGTGTCATTCTCCTCCATTCTCATGGATTCGAACTCAGTGGTCAACATTTGTAGTTTAGAAATTTTAACTGCTGACGTTCCTTCATGGGTGACTTTGAGAATGTCCCATGCTTCTTTAGCTAAAGAACATGTAGAAATTCTTCGAAACTCACTCTTATCAACCGCATTAAAAGTAGCATTAAACCCTTTGCTATTTAGACAACAATAGTCTATGTCTTCTTTACTCCAGTCGGCTTTGGGTTTAAGAATAGTTTTATCTCCTACTGTGATTGTGGGTGGACTAACTATCTACTACAGCCATCCAAACTCTTTCATCAATAGACTTTAGAAAAGCCCTCATCTTTGTCTTCCAATAGGCATAGTCTTCTGCATCAAATAATTGAGGTTTGGATGTGTTTCCACATTCTTTTTGCATTTTGACAAATTAATGAAAATGGACTAATTTTATAAGAATCTAAATTCAGGTGATTAAACTTTTAATATAATAACCTGCTCTGATACCAATTGAAATAACAACCGGTTCGTTCTCTTTAATAAAAAATACCTAGAAGGGGGGTTGATTAGATATTTAAAACTAATTAAACCTAAACAGTTTTACTGGTCTATGGTAGGGAATAAAATCGCATGCCTTAGTTGTTCGATAAAAGGATTATCACAACCGATTCAAATCAAATATACCTCCGTGGTATATCTTCTTTTCGTCGTTTGATCTAATCAATATAGATAGCGGAATACAAACAAACAATCACACAAGACAAGAGATTTTTACGTGAAAACCTTAGCCAAGGAAAAACCACGGGACCACATCCAGACGGAAAGTATCACTAACTGGAAAGTTAAATGAAACAAAGGTTACCTATGTGAAAGATAGGTTTTTTCCGCGTCGTCAATTCGGAAACCCTAACTTCAACAATATTTGTAAAATTCGATTATCTGTAAAATATAACTTGTATAGCAGTATGTGTCGGATGTCGATCCGCACTCGGTGTGAGTTAGCACAATAAGGAATTAAAACTGACAAATAATATACACAGAGAAATGAGAATGGTGAAGAGATGAGAAGGGCGAGTCGATTTAAAAACATCATTCATTTGAGATTCAGAACACCAAAATGTCAAAAATCAAATTTCATTAATCATCAAAGAGTGCGTACATAAATCATAATAACAGAAATAAAGAAAGCATGTAAAGGGATGAGAGATGAAGAGGTAAGGGAAAGAAACGTCCATTGAAATCTCAGAGCTAAGGGCGCTACCGATCAAGAAGAGGATCGTCCAAGACTTCGATGAATGCTTCAATCAAGAGAAGGGTTTTGACAGAGAAGCATCCCATGACCTTTGGAGCTAAGGGCGCTACCGATCAAGAAGAGGACCGTCCAAATTTCATGGAATGCTGCTCAATCGAGAGAAGGGGTAAGGGAAAGAAACGCCCATTGAAATCTCAGAGCTAAGAGCGCTACCGATCAAGAAGAGGATCGTCCAAGACTTCGATGAATGCTTCAATCAAGAGAAGGGTTTTGACAGAGAAGCATCCCATGACCTTTGGAGCTAAGGGCGCTACCGATCAAGAAGAGGACCGTCCAAATTTCATGGAATGCTGCTCAATCGTGGAATCCACATCGACTCTTACCGGCCGACAAGGTAGATGTGAATTGGCTAATGTACTATAATGTGCCCTAAAAAGCTCACCTTTTCACTCGCCGAAAGGAGTCGGCCAAGTGAATAGGCGATCGGCCTAAGAAGATAGTGAGAGGATCTAGAGAGAGAAAATAAACTTAGAAAGAGAAATCTCACTCTAGAGAGAGAACATGGGATTAGGGATGTCACGTCCCTTCCATGTTGTCTAGAGAGAGAAAGTGAGAGAAACTAGGTAGAGAGAGAAAATCACTAACTCTAGAGAGAAAAAGTGAGGGTTTGGACACAGGTTTAGGGATGAGACGTCCCTTCCATGTCGTCTAGAGAGAGAAAGTGTTACCTTGCAAACTTACCTCGGTAAAGGATCGGAGATCGGCCAAGTTGGCCAATGAGGTCTGGCCATGAGTGAGAGAGGGCTTGCATGATGGAAGGAGGGGTGCATGGAGGTTGCACCATGAGGAAGGGCATCATGTGCAGGCTGGCTAGTCGGGTTGGACACCTTGGTGACACCCGAAAGGTGGAGATCCGTTGGCACAAGATGGTCTGCATGGCAGTAAGGTTGGGAAGAAGCTTTTGGAGAAAGAGGAGGAGATCCCTACAGCAGATCGTATGTGGGGGCCGCAAGTATACGGGCAGCAAAGAGAGGTGTCCGGTGATGATGATGGAGATCACGATGGTGGTGATCTTGTTGTATGTCCAGCAATATGGAGTGGAGCGCCAATGGATCAGGCGTTAGGAACTGTGCCCAGCTTTTCAGCATCATGGAAAAGCAGCTGGAGTTGCAGTCCGATTTGCAGAGCGCGTGGTTGCTTTGCTGTGCAACCAGCAGAAGATGGTGGTAGGGACGTGATGGTGCTCCACTTGGAGATGACGGCCTGCAACCGGAGGTGACTTGCAACTCCGGTAATGGTGTTGCAAGTCAGCAGGAGCGTGGAGGAAGACCAGCAAAGGAAGAGTGCTGGGGTGTTGCATTTGCAACTCAGATGCATGGAGGAGAAGAGGTGGAGCAGGCCATCACCAGTGGAGAGAAAGATGATGAAAAAGTGATGCATCGGTGGGAAGAGCCCATGGAAGAGAGGACATGACCGGTGGTGGTAGGCTGCGGGATGGATCACCGTCCAAGAGAGAAGAGGACGGTGGTAGAATGCAGGTGAGGAGGACAGAAGGAGGTATGATCTCCTTGGAGACCATTGTTGGGGTCAAGACCGTCTAAAAGAGAACCGTGAGGAAGAAGTAGGTGGAGATCATCAGTTTTTGTGGTGATGGAGTGCAGGACGCTAGTCTGCACATGAAGAAGTCGGAGTTGTAGACAAGCAACTCCGACGGTGGAGATTGACTAAGGTGGAGGAGCCCATGGCTCCTCCTCTCAATTTTGGCCAAAGAGAGTAACGTGAGAGAGAGAGGGAAGCTTGAGAGAGGGTGCAGCAAACTACACCGTGAAGGAGGATAGCATGGAGGTTGGCCGTGATGGTGGAGCAGATCTGACCTGTGCCGTGGATGGAAGTGCTAACGGCCTGCTCTCTTGCAGGCTGTGAAGACGGTGGTGGTCTGCTCAGTGGTGGAGATGGTGAGGTAGCAGATTGCTCCGGCGTTAATGGTGGTCGCCGGAGCTACAGGCTGCAGGTGCTGTCCAGCACATCCTCCCATTCCGTGGAGGAGATCTAATGGAGGAGGATGGTTGGAAAGGATGGTTGCTGCCCGGAAAGGAAATGAGCAGCCATTGTGAGGTGCACCAACAGCAAGGTGGTGAGCCCATTTTTGTGAAGGTGGAGGAACAACAATCAACATGAGTCCGTGCTATTTGAGAGAGAGAGAGGGTTAGTTAGAGAAATATTAGGAGAATAGGTTAGAGGAATGAGATGGGGGTTTCATGGAATGAAGAGAGAGAAATGGTCAAGGAAGACCAATTCTCTCACATTCATGATGTGGGCTAAAAAGGCCATGGGCCCTTCTATTTGAAGTGAAACCTTGGCCCACTTTATTCAAGTGAGGCCTTGGTCAAATAATTTTGGCTTTGGGCCTCTATGGGGTCACATGGGTTATTGAGAACCCGTGGATATTAAATGGGTGAAGGCCGTGGACAATGGGCCATGGACTTGAGTTTTGGAGGCTTGTCAGCCACTTGGCCATAGGCTTTGTGTGCCGCCATTGAAGGCCTTGGGGCCACATGATTAGATTAGTGAAGATAGAGGGATGATGATTGGGTCAAACTCGAGATTGGCGAACCGTTAGATCTAGAGAGATCGAACGGTCCGAAGGATGATCTAAAGGTCCGATGGAAGATCTAACGGTGGAAAAGCTATGTGAGATGGGATGGAGCTAGAGGATAGAAGATTAGAGGTTAAATGATGGAGATCGGAGGGTTAGGATGATCGATCCGAAGATCGGATGGTGAGATATAGGAACTTCGATCATTGAGAGGGGGATCGGAAAGTAAATCTAGGGATCTAATGGTAGGATGAGATGATCTACGGGTTAGATATTTAGAGAAATGGAGAGAGAATTAGGAGAGAGGATAGAGAAAATAATACAAAATAAAGACAAAAGAGCTGGCAGAGGGTTTTGAACCCTGATCTTCAATGTAATCTTCCGTCAGCTTCACCAATTACGTAAGCCGTCATTTTATGTCAGTTGGTACGACTTTGAATCACTTTGGCCCGTCTCTTGGTCTTCAGCTTTTTCTCTCTTGATTCTTTATCTGGCTCTACGATCCTCTGACTTGACCCGTACTTGGCCTGTATCTTCTAGTCATAGCCTGATGGCTCTTTTAAGCTTTGATAGTGGCTTCTATGGTTGATCGTGGGCCCGCAAGTCTCGAGAATATCCCGATCGGGTTTCCTACAATAACGAAAAGCACGTAATGAGACTTAATCAAAACGGCTTCATATCTAGACTTCTAGAAATGCGTTTAATGCATGCAAATATACCATTTCGTTCAGAAAAGTGCGTTCTACGCAATGAAAGCGACTCTTACGTAGAAACGTAGATAAATATAGAAATTTTATGTAGGAGAGTGCGATAACGCTAAAAGATAATGGCTTAAAATAAGCACTTTTAAGCGAATATCACTATGCAGCACAGTTGCAAATACAACTTCCAACCTTAGCCAAGGCCTACTACCGATGCGTCCACATCTTCTGAATCAACACTACGAGTCCACGCGCGCCTTTCCAATCAAGAAACTTTGTCCGCTTGTTCAGTTTGGTACACCCCAAACCCACTGTCGATCAGCCACTTCGATCTTAATTCTCAATACTCCAGCCTTTGTCGAAGGTGAAGGATTCAGTACACCTTGAACCCTAGGTTGCTCAATAGGTATTGAGTCACACTGGTACACTCAGACTACTAGATCAAATATCTATGTGAAAGACCTAAGCTGAGTGATCGATCAAGCTCTTGGTTTTGATCTAGAAGAGGAGCAAGCTCACAAGATGTTTATGAGATAAAAAGCTTCTTGCTCTTCGAATGGACACTCTAATAAATAAATCTTTCTTCTCTCTATTCAATGTGTATAGAAGTGTAGAAGTGTATTTAGAGAAGATATAGAAGGGTTATATTTATAGAATTCGTAACTCTAAGCCTTTTAGAACGTGGGAGAGTAGAAACTAGAAATTTGGATCTGAGAAAGACTCAATCCGTGTAAAGTCTGATCAATTGTACTCTGGGTCCAATCGATTGGGCCACGTCCAATCGATTGGGTTGGGTCCAATCGATTGGCCTTGTACGGATGGGTTTTTCCTTCGTAAATTCGATCGATTGTTCATAGTTCAATCGATCGGACTTAAATAAATTTCTGTCCCATAAGCTCTTATCAATTTTACAGAGGTTTCCAATCGATTAGGCTTTGATCATGTTCTGTCTTGTAGACTCTAATCGATTTTACAGAGGTCTCCAATCGATTGGGCTTTGATCATGTTCTGTCTCGTAGACTCCAATCGATTTTACAGAGGTCTCCGATCGATTGGGCTTTGTCCAATCAGTTGTCCCAAATAGTCCAATCTACTGGACTTTCCTATAAGTCAATATTGACTTAGACTCGGGTCTGTCCAATGATTAGGTTTGACCATTATATTTTATTCATTTAAACCTATTCCTCTAACCACTAAGTCATTTACCTTCCTAAGCGAGCATATAGGATCTATAACTGACAAATGGGCAGTTACTCAGATGACTCTTGTTGTCAACCATCTGATTCTTGCTATCTCTGTCTTCTAGTCTTCATGTAGTCGACGAAGTATGCATACCACGATATCTTCACACTACACTAGTGCTCGTAGGAACGGTTATATGAATGTTTTTATGTCATACGAAATCTTTGCCAAACTAGAATATGAAAATATTCCTTACATATATAATGATTTTGATTTTAAAAGAAATTTTCTTTTATAAAAAGAATGTTTACTTTTACATAAGAGAGTTAACATGGGGTTTTGGAAACTCCCAAGCTTGAAACATGTTAAAAATATTTCATTTACAAGAAAAGTCCAACTTTGAAGAAAAATGAAATTTCTTACAAAAAAGGAATTGTCTCTAAAGAAACTTTCCATAAAGCAATAAAAGGTGATCTTAAAATTCTAAAGATAGTTTTTGAAAAAAAATATTTCTAAAAAGATGGATGTGTATTAACCCACAAATGGCACTCTCTCCCTATAAAAGGCCACTCATGGCTTATTCCCCTTAGATCCCCCCCTCTAATTCCCATCTCTTTTTTACCTTCTCCCCTAGCACAAAAGAAAAAAAAAAGGTAAAATAAAAAATAAAAATAAAAAAATCAGCACCTCTACCATCCCTTCTATAAAAAAATATTTTAAAAATCATTTTCCATTATTCTCATCTCCCCACCATTTTATCATTTCCTTGCTTGCTTTCTTTAATGTTACTTCTCTAACCCAAGTGCGGATTCGACATCCGACTTACCCTATTCGATCAAGAAATAAATTTTTGCAAGATTAAAGAACCGAAAAAATAATGTTAATTTAAGGGCTATCCGTGCCAACGATCGGAAAAACCTTGTCTCACACTACGGTGATAGTAGTGGTGAGAATTCCATGGATGGATAGAAGAGGCACTTCTTGCCGGAATTTGTAAGTTCTGCAACTTTAACGGTGGCAACTTGTGATGTGAGCATGAACATGCTTTAGGAGAAAGATATCAAAATGATCAGAAAGAGTGAAGAGATGAACATCACGTGGGTTGCTCTTAGAGAAGATGAGATAATGGAGTCCCAAGAGAGGAGACGTCTCTAGAGGTTGGAATAGATTAGGGTGAGATGAATATATCAAGAAAAAAGGGGGGCTCTTCTCTTTTTTCAAGAGAATATTTATAGGATTCATTAGGGTTTGGTTCAAGTTTCCCTTTGAGCTGGACATCCAGCCCTCATCTTAGGTGGACCCCAGCCATCTTCTTTCTTCTCTTTTTTGCCATTTCCTTTATGTATGCCACCACATGCTTCTTGGTGAATTATTCACTACCATTGGATTATCTGCATTCTATTTTAAGAGAATCTTTTCGTGTCCAGCACCTTGTGAGATCTCTTCATTCTTTTGATTTTATGTATTGTCCCTTTCTTCTTTTGATATCACCATTAGAACCCAACAACTACTTATGCCAATCTATCAAGTGGGCCCCACCTTTCATTTGATATCCACCATGTAGCTTTCTTTCTCTCATAAAATCATCTTCACAAAAATCAATGTCGATCCATTCTTTCCAAAACGTATATTTATTTTGTATGCAAGAGCAATTCCTCGAATGATTTTGATCCACCTTTCACATTGGCAATCGACATGAGATTTATAGCTAGCACCATATTTTCTTGCACCGCGTAATGTGTGAAGATCATTGCTGGCCCATTTCTTTATGTTCTGGACACCGTTTATGCCAATTTCTTCCATAAAATATCCTACTTTATTTTAGAATCGTTGGAATACTCCAACCGTATAGATCTTTCTCATATTTTCTCTTTTTCCTGTTCACCTTCACGATTAATCTTGCTTCAATGGATCCCACCTCCTTTGTTCTTGGGCTAACTCTCATGCTGCCCCCTCACATGCATCACACGTTAAGCCTGGGTTGCACATTTTCAATTTTTCATATTTTACCGACACATATCCAAACATTTGTCCAAGCCAGTCCATTTTTAGCAGCTTAAGGTCCAGCACATTTGAGTTGTGTTGTCCCATTTTCGTTGATCCAATACTTTGCTTTATGTCGCGGCCGACTTAAGGTCGAGACCGTCCAATAATTTGCGGCCGTTGATTATGTTTGACAAAATCGCTCTTGGGCTTTCTTTAGTCTTTAACACTGGGTTTTAATGGTTGGTTTTGGGCTCGAAGTCTTGAGAATCATCCGATCGGATTTCCTAAAAAAAAAAAAATACGTAATGAGACTTAATTAAAATGACTTAATTATAAACTTCCGAGAATGTGTTTAATTCATGCAAATAGCCCATTTTGTCTAGAAAAATGTGTTCTACACAATGGATGAAACTCTTACGTAAAAAAGTTAATAAAAATGAAAGTTTTACATAGGAGAATGCGATAACACTAAGGTTGCGTTTGGGTAAGCTTATTGCTTATCTTAAGTGCTTTCCCAGTAGCACTTATTTGAAAGTACTTATGCTTAACTATTTTACCATTTGGTAAACCATGTACAAAAGGGCTTCTTTTCTTAAAAAGCCATCTTATGATGTTTGGTAAAAAAAATGCTTTTTTCGTGAAAATACCTATTTGACCCCGTGAGAGATTAATATAAATTTCAACATAATTCAACAATGAATGATGCTCAGTTTTCTCAACAACCCCTCTATTACAAGCAAGCCACCATTTTCCATCCTAATAAAGGCATCACTTCTTGATCTTCCTTTGTGTCCTGAGTAGAATGACCACCGCACAAGGGGAACTCCACTATAAGAAGAATCATGTACAACAGTCACAGATTGAGCTCTTCCATCCCCAGCATCAACTATACTCTTTCATCCTCAGTTTTGACTAACTTAGATCATTAGTAAAAAAAATTGAAAAAGAAGTAAAAGTTACTCTATTTCTACAAACAATCACCGATCTTAACATCCTCCAAAATCTAAAGAGATTGCACGAATTTTATCGGAAATAAATCATATAAATTCATGAAAATTTAATCAATCAGAAACTATTGATCTTATTTCAATTTCAAACTTCTGATTTTTAACCAAATGAACAAGAAACCATAAGAATCAAAGAATTACATTCTCTAAAATTTGACCAATTCCCCTAATTTCTCCAAATGAACCAGACCAATCACACCTCGAATTCACAGGTGAATAGAGAAGGACCTTCTTGCCCTCCGTCTTCCATTGAACACCAAGAAACCCAAAAGAAAAAATGAACAAAGGATTAATATGAACCCACCCGAACAAAAACCAAAAATTAAACTCACTATATTTTCTCTGATCTCCGATGTCCCTCGATCTCCGGCGTTCTTTGATCTCCAGCATTCTTCGATGATCTTCGGCGATGAAATACAGAGTGAGAGAGATTCGTCGAAGAGATCGTGAATCACAGCAACTAGGATTGCATCTGTTTCCCTTTTCTTTCAAAAGGGTAGTTTTAACATTATGTAAGTTTCTGGAGGACATGATGGGCAACATATTTCGCTAAAAATGGCTTCTCGCAAAAGCAAAAGCATAAGTCGTTCAGAAATAGCTTTTGCTTTGGACGAATAAAGGGCTTTGTTTGCTTTTTTAAAGTACTTTTCAATTTTATCCAAGTATAATTTTTTTTTTGAAAAGTCCTTAAAACTCGCAAAAGCTAGCTTATTGCAGTTTTTAAGCTTACCCAAACACAGCCTAAAAGGATAATGGTTTAAAATAAGCACTTTTGAGCCAATATCACAACCCCCAACCAGGATATTGCCAATTCTTGACAATTAGTGCAAAAAATGAGCGTGAAAGGGCTAGGGCACATGCTGCACATTTCTCATTAGCTCAGAAAAAACTCCATTTTGTCAAATCTGTATAAAGGATGCATGAAAATAGTTACAAGCTAGCAAATAGTTGAAAGATTTTAGCAAGACTATAGACTGATAATCAGGACCCAGAATAGTTAGCCTCAACGTGTGTGTGTGCTCAACATTAACATCATTTCGTAGTGAAGATTTTCAGATTTTCCCTAAGATTTTATGCATCGACTTCAAATCTCATTTGCGTGTCATTCGAAAATGAATCACTCCGAAATGGTTAAACTACTTTTCTCTCAAGTAATGAGGAGATAAGTTGATAAGAATAGACAAATATCTCACATATTCTATTTTAAAGGGACGATATTAGGAATTCAGAAGATCTCATGATTAGAATATCATATCGCTTAATAACGTTGGATCAAACTTTATAGCTTCTCATTTCTTCATTCTCCACATTCAATGATTGTGCTAACCTAGAATCAAATAGGGTTTTACTAGGTTGTAATGAGGCTTGGGATAGGCTTAGAAAAATAAGGATACACGAATTCAAAATTCTGAGAGGATGTCTCAATATTCTTTGCAACTATTCTAGAGGGTGAAACACCACTCTTTTTTTTCTTTCCTTTTTCTATATTTTTGATCTTTTTTTATGCTGCTAAATAATTTTTTTTCCGGCCTGGGTCACTAGTTTTCCTTCTTTTCTCTTGATTCTACTTTCATGGTGTACCCGTACCAATCACTCTTTTATCCTCTTCAGAAGTAGGGTAATGTATTTCTTGTTCGGGTTCAATTTTTGGTAAATGGGCTGCCAATGAAAGGTTTCAGTAAAATGCTCAAAGAGGTTTCTAATGGTGAAGAATTTAGGTAAGCCAGAAAGTCTGAGATGTATAGAAAATGGCCTAAATAATTTTCTAGGATCCGCAGTCTCATGTGTTATGACTCAAATGGATATTGAAAAAATCCTTGCATAATAATCCGATCTTTGATGTCGTTACAAGTTTTATGACAAAGGCAAAAATTAATGAGATCTGGCAACGGAATAAGTGGGGATATGAAGAATTTGTGAGTCATCTTGTATAACCCTCAGAAATTATGAAATGCTCAAAAGCTTACTAGGTCAAGTCTCCACAAATATTCTTTTAGGATCTTTAGGGAATTTAAACTTACGATGACTCTAAAATTGATAGTATATAATTTGTGCCGAATCTGAGTTTTTCTAAGTGTCTGAAATTATTGTAGTGCTACTTGACTTGAATTAAGCTCAAAGCTAACATGTAACACTTTAAAAGATGACATCCTTTACAAAAAAGACTGAATGAAAGTTTTAGCTAATCATAGGTTAGGTTATTTTGCAAATATTTTAGAAATTCTAGAAAACTTTGGCGAACAAAAGAAACCACCCAAAAACACAAGGTTTTCTCAATTTTGAAAATTTTTTTTGTTAGAAAGACATGAGTTTGGTAAATACCCACCCCAACCAAAATATAGCACCGTCCCCGGTGCTCATGACCGGGACCTAAAAAGATGAAAGATCAATAAATCATGATGCAAGGGTATAGGAAGAGTTTTACCAATTTGGCATAAATTGGACCTTGTGTGGTACCTAATGATCTTCAAAATGATACATGTCCAGAGAGATTTGACAATAATGTATGCATGTGACTCACTTAACTCTAAGAATATCGGAATTGTCTTTCCGAAAGCGTTAAGTTTTACACTTTCAGCCAGACATAAGGGGGGTATATTAAATACCCCCAACTAGATAAAAACACAGGGAGACTGAGTGAATCATCAGTCTTCCTTACTCCTTAGGTAGAACTGGAAAGCTAACATATCCCTTGTTTGGGTATAGAATTGTAGGATAGCTTTTTCTCTGTGTAGACTGAGAGAGTAGTAGTAAGTTCTATGACCGTGGTTAGTAGAGTTGCAAAAACATTTAGTTCAGCGGGGATGTATCTTAATGGAGCAGACTCCAGCAGATTAGTAAATTTAGATTTGGCTGACTCCGATTTGAAGTCAGGCTCAAAGTGTTTTTGACACTTGTCTAATTTTTCCTTGGGAGAGTCCAGAATTAGACTCTCTACGGCACACAGTTTGTCGACAATATCAACGTCGGGAAGAGGTTGAAAAATATTAACCTCTTTCTCGATGTTTTTTAATGCTGTCGACATGTCAGCGTCCCTACACTTGATGTGTGCATTCGTGGTGGTGAGGAGTGGGTGGTCTAGGACAATTGGGATTCTACCCTCTACACACGCCTCAATGTCAGGAATGTCTACCTCAGGTGCAGAGGTAGAAGCATCAAAGGTAGCTTTGGAAGTAGGTTCCTCTGAGGTAGGTTCAGGATTTGGTGCTTTTAAGGGCACCAAAGACGGAGACACTGGCTCTTCAATATTTTGGCCCGATCTAGTGGTGGTAATAACTTCTATTTTTTCTTGGAAATTCGAGTTCGGGTTCATTGTATGCGAATCCTCCTCATAGATTGTGGCAATGGCATTCTCTTCTGGATAGGCTATAGGTTGGCTAGGGAAGTTGACTTCCTCTCTCTCAGATTCTAACTGACCTAGACAGTGTTCCAATCTCTCCATGGATTGCTATTGTTGGAAGATAAATTGATAGAGAAGGTCCTTTAGACAAAGTTTAGTAGTAGACTGTGGCGGTTCAGCTAAGGGAGGCTGAGGTACCAACTCTTGATTGTAGTCTGACTGATTATGAAAGTGATATGACTGAAGTGAGTCTGGGACTATCTACCAACTCTGGGAATCTTGAGGGGGCCACTATTGACCAGAATAGTCAGTCTGTGGATCTATCTGGTACTGCGACTGTGAGTACTACCAATCATACTGTCCATTGGGTTGATGAAACCTGGAAGGGTACATACCCTGTTGCAGTTGCTGCAGGGGAGCATATTATTGTTCCCAGACAAAGTTAGGGTTACTCTTAGTGTTCGGATGATACGTGTTATTGTAAGAAGTCTGCATCGGAGATTGAAATATATTAAAAGTACAGACCTCTTCCTGGACATGAGGGAAATATCCCACAGAGTTGGAGCGATTAGTAGGTTTCTGGACCGCGACACGAAGAGCCGAGACTGAGTTTCTAAGTTCCTGAAGTAGAGATTTGTACTTTAGATCTCTGTTATCTTCATATCCAATGGAAGTCTATGAGACTAGAGTGTCATGATGACACGCAAAATTGCTATTGTAATACCCCAACTTTCGTTCTAGGGTATTATAGTAATTTCACAAAAACAATTCAGACTTCTGTTGTTATATTTATGTTTAGATATCATTTAGGAACATGTGTATCAATTTTGGTTGCATTCCGACAACTTCAAAAATTAGTGTTTTATGGGACCCGCAAGAGTAGACTATAACTCTTCTAGAAAATTCGTTGACTTCTGATCGATGAACGGACAGTTCTGACACGATCGTATACTGATATAGATCCTAAATATCCAATAATATGATCAACTTTATTTTTTTTTATTTTTAGGTTAAATTTTAGGTGGACCCACGTTTTAGGTTTTCTAAACCTTGTAAATGGACTTTAAAACTATAACGAATATTTTTGGCAAAAAATATATTTTTGTAATTTTTGAATTTTCTCGTCATTTTATATTTTTAAATAAATTTGAAATGAGTACGGGACTCGCAGAACAAGTTTCGAGTCAATCCGACGAAATGTTGACTATTTTCTAGGACTTTGACCAATTGTTAACATTTTGTGTATTAAAGTATTTTATTTGAATTTTAGGTGAATGACAAGTGTCAACATCTTATTAATTATGAACTTTTAAATTATATGATATGAGTGATGAATTAATGAATAATTATTATATATTACTATATTATAATTTATAGTTTAATGTTCATACATATTAATTATATCAACCTATCACCTTTAATGAGAATATGACATAATTGTAATTAATAACTATTTTAATTATTAATATAAGTAATTATATTATTAATTAAATTATAATTGTTGGGTGGGCTCGTAGTTTAAAGGCATTTTGGGTTTAAGAATAACCTTAATTGAAGCCTAGTAGATACCTATGGGCATTAGGTCCATTTTTAACCCATTAGTAATTCAAAATATGAGTTTTAGAGGTTGAAAAAGTCACCCCTTTTAGAGCTACGAATTTCACCCATTCTCTTTTGTTGCTCAACAATTTGAGAGAAACTCTCTTAATTCAAATTTTAAACCTTCCCTCCCTTGTGTTATTTAAACAAAGCAACACAATAGAATTATCAATAGCCAATATTTTTGGATCCCATTGCTATTTTTAAAAACCTATTTTCTCTTTCCTCAATTCTTTCATATTTATCTCTTTAAGCTTCTATTAAAAACCCTTCACAAAACTCCATTAAAAAAGTGGGAGAGCTTCGATTAAGCCTTCATCCGAACCCTAATTGAACTCGAAGTAGAATGAAAAATTGAAGGGGACACTGTGTAGGACAACATACTCCGATGAGAGTCCGATCTGACCACTTTCAAATTCAGAGAAAATTTTCATTTTCCATAAAGAGAACCAAAAGGTGTGTGATAACCATGAGTAATCTTGCCATGTCTTTTGATTTTCCATAATTATTTATTCTGTGTGAATGCCATATGTTAAATTAATTGTCTTCCATAATGTCACGCCCCGAAATCCAACACAGATCTCGAGGTGTGAACGGTCTACCTAACAGTCTTCCTATTTATAAATTCACTAGGTCCCGAAGCTAAAATGATAACTTCAAATGAAGGTAAGTTGTGGGGGTTGAGGTCTCAAGTGTGATATCCTATATAACTTCAATTAGATGAGCTATCGAATCATTTGACCGGGAAAATTTAAGCAATTTCATTAATTTCTAAACATGCTATCCAATATACAAGGGATAAAGTGTGATAGTACAATATATAATGATTTGGTTTTATTCTAAATATATGAGATATTCTAATAATAACAAAGTCAAATTGTAGCAGAAAATAATTTATACCATGATGGAGACAAATCCTAACAACATTGTTTCTCTCTAATAATAACCAATGGTCTCCTCAACTGGAATGTCACCAATCATCCTCTTGGTTCTCCAACCATCATTGGTTATTAGCCCAGTATTCATCATTGGTTATTTGTTTTGTTCTCCAACCAATGGTATCTGCAAAAGATCTGGGGGTGGGTGAGCTTTCGGGAAAAAGCCCAGTAGTGGGGAGTGGTTTAAACTATTCATGATTTCATCTTCAGGGGAAAAACAGTCGATAAAAATATGAAAACAAAAATCATAAAGCAGTAACATGCATAGTCCATTGACATACCGTTACTGAATTCAGAAAATAATAATATAAGAACTTATATTTAAAACAATGATTCTATGAGAATAAAAATCAGATAAACAATGTCAAAATCATATAACTCGAAATCTCAGAGATGCCATCATATATCTCATAATAAAATATAGATGATAGTTTTGATGATGCAGAATTTAAAGAGATTTCACCTTAGGCTACGACCGGTATACCTGCCCCGGTCGAGGCGTATCCCAAAATTCACCGATGTGGGACACCATCGTTAGCCCCTTAACGCGGGCTGCGCGGTCTTCACCTGTCCTGATTTTTTGGCCTGGGAACTGTCGTTTGACACCCATCGAATCATTAGCCCCTTAACACGGGCTGCGCGGTCTTCACCTGTCCTGATTTTTTGGCCTGGGAACTGTCGTTTGACACCCATCGAACTCATCTGGCGCTGGTCCTGCGCTACACCCCTCGTTTCTGGCTCAGGTCACCGTTGGCCTACATTATCGCGTCGGTTAAACGTTCGACGACTGTAGAATTTCTATGGATCCAAAGAAAGTTCGGACAGAGTTCAATCATGCCCCGCGTCTAAATGCCTATCAGGCGTACAGTGTAACCCTCGGCTGATCCACCCGTAAACAATGCATCATACTAAGTTCCTCAGAAGAATCGAGACTCTTGAATAGCTGCTAATATCCCATGGTTCTAATGATATCCCATACTATCAAGAGAACACATAGGTACTGCCTCTATCTAAGAATCTACTGACCCTTCTAATTCACCCTGGTACATATAATATATATATAACCTAGGCCTGCTAAGGCTTTTATTTCTGATTTAAACTCTCTTTGTTAATTTTTAGAAAATCTTTCTTTCCATTTATTAATTTATTTGATCACCTAATACTCTGACATGTGTGTATGCTAATAGGGGCCCCAATCTCGAAACCATCTGTCCAAACCTCATCTGAAACCAACCAATACAAATGGGTCCATAATGGCACCCCCGAGTCCACTTGGGCACCCAACAAGATCCAAATCCACAAATCCGGGGTAGCCTAACCATCCCACACTTTCAGACGTACTAGTGATCATGCACATCAAATCAATCCCTAAAATTTGTAACACCCATCCTTTTCCATTTTCTTGAAAAACCCAATGAACAAAATTGAGTGAAAACCCCCTCATCTTCTGATAAAACTTATTATTTAGATAGTTCAAAGAAAAACCAACAATTTAGAAACTAGCACTAGTCCATCAAATCCACTAATAAATCATAATCAAAGTAAAATTCAATAAATCGTCCGAATAATGAAGCTTGATAAACCATCAATATAAATAAAACTTGATGATTCAACAAAACAAATAAGGTCAGAAAAACCCAAAATTTATTTAAAACTAAAAGTCATTTTGGTCCAAAATCGATAAAACAATTGTAACAGGTACGAAAAAAGAAACCAAAGTAGGTTGACTTGACCCGTTTAGTCAAAGTTGACATTAAAGCTTTAGTATTTATTTATTTTTTAGTTCATGTGAATGTTCTGGTATTCTTCTAAGATTATTGAAATTTTGAATTTA
Source organism: Euptelea pleiosperma (assembly GCA_035048495.1). NCBI lineage: Eukaryota > Viridiplantae > Streptophyta > Magnoliopsida > Ranunculales > Eupteleaceae > Euptelea > Euptelea pleiosperma. Next base: position 28,030,101 of record CM068550.1, read on the forward strand.
ACCTCACACGAGTGCACTACTAGCTTTTACTATCATCTATTTTATTTTTATTTTTTTCTATATTCTTAATTACTTGCTTTTAGTGACTGTGTTATGGTTAAGGGTGGAAATTTCACTAGTCATCCCCATCATTTGAAAATTTTCCTATTTCTATAAATTATCATTTTATACATTTTTCTTATTTTTTTTGTTTTACAAGTTGTGTTAACATGATCACGACATTCCTATCGCCGTTTATATGTATCTCTGGATGATTAGACTTATATTACTATAATTAAAATTTTAAGATACTCACTTTGCTACTTTTATTATTTATTCGTTATTTATACTTATCAGGATGGCCCGACCTTTATGGTCCACTTACTATTCTAGCACATATGACCTATCCCTAGGTGGTCCTACATACCAAAGATCTGTTAGGTTAAGGTCTTATTCGTAGTTTGTTCTTGAGCGTGTGATTTTGAACATCGTTGAGAAGAAGTGGCACCCTATTTGAGACCACTAACCGTATGATTGTTTAGCTTATCTCTAGGTGGACCTACATATCGAACTTTAGTGTGATTTGTGGTTTCCTAGTTGTCGGGTCACAATATTTTCCATTGTTTGTCCTTAACTATGGTTTTGAGGGTTATTTGTAGAAGTGGCCCACTATTGGGACCATTGATCGTGTATACGTTTGGCCCCTCATTTTTTTGACCGTGGATTGTGTGGATGCTGGGCATATCCTTAGGTGGACTCGCAAACCAAAATTTCAGTCAAATCAGAGGTTTCTAACCATTTGATTTGAATCTATTTCATTGTTTATTTGTGATCGTGTGATTGAGCGTTGTTTGTGAGGAAAGGTGTACTATTGGATATCACTAACCCTATGATGTTTGGCTGATCGTCACTGACCCTATGAGGTTTGACTCATCATTATGGACCGTATGATGATTGGCCCATCATTTAATCGTTGACTATTTAGATGTTGGGCCCATTATTTATGAACATTGATCATATGGATGTTGGGCCTATCCCTAAGTGGACCCACATGCAAAGTTCAGCCTAATTAAAGCTTCTTAACCGTTCAATTAAAGTCATTTCATGGGTTGTGCTTAACAATGGACTTCGAAGTATTGTTTAAAAAGAGCGGCCCACTAGTTGGGCCCATCCCTAGATGGACCTACATTCCAAAATTCATCTTGATTAGAGAACTCTATCAGTTTGATTGGAGTCTTTTTCATAGATTGATTTCAATCATGTGATTTGGATATCATTTGAGTACGAAGATCCAAGGGTTAAAAATGTTATCAAGAAAATATTTTATTTTTCTTGAGTGGCCGGGGCCCACTGTGGTCACCCACCACGACACTTATGTTCTCTCTTCATGGCTGTGGACAGCACCTCTAAATTGGAGGTGATGTACGGTCTACATAGGATTTGGGTTCGGGTATGGATTGGGTTTCTGGGCAGGTATAGAGGAAAGGTAGGGGTGCAAGTTTGGGTCGGGTCCTATATTGTTGGGCTGGGTTTTGATGGTATTTTTCAGGGGCTGCAACTGTTTGGGCAAAGCCTCTGTTTTCTTCATGTTTATAATAGCATTTTGGGAGGTTTGTGAGTTAGTTGTGGTCCCGAAGAAAGGAAAAGGCACAGGGGGATCAAAGGGGTAGGTTTTGGGTCGATTCTTGGTGGTGTTGGTGTGGGTTAAATGGGCTGCAAGAAAGCTGGGGTGCAGCCCTTGTTTTCCTTTCATTTTTGGATTCCTTTTAGACTTGCAAAACAGAGTCTAGTTTTGGTTGCAAACCAGGTACAGTGTTGGTGTCAAACAAAGTCAGATTATGGGTGGTATAGAGATTTGGATGTTAAAATGGGTGTGAAAACGTTTTTGGTTTGGGTGTTAAAATGAGGCTGTTTTGAGGCTTAAAAGTGTGACTGAAATCATGTCTAACATGATATGACTTTGGGTGTAACTAGAACTGAATTTTAAATCTGTTTTGGAGTGAAATCTAATCTATATTTACACCCATCTTTGTGTGAAAAATCAGACTCTGATTAGGTGTAGATTTCAAATCTTTTTATTGTGTATAATAGGTCCGAGTTTGGATTTGAAACAAGGTATGAGAGTAGGGTTGAAAAGGGTGTATTTGTGAACAAAATAGTGTTAAGCAAGTGCTGAAATGAGATGCAAGAAGGTCTGAAATTAGATTAAAATTATACAAAATTGAATAAGAATTCAACAAGAAAGCATGTAATTGATATTAAGATTATATCACCATGTGAAATAGATCCAAATTTTCTTTTAAACAACAAACCACATATATATATATGAACAATCCAAAACAAAGAAAGAAATGAAATCATGCAAATGGCTTAAACCACCTACCTTCTCCTTCAAATCCAACGGCCATGACTCTTCTCCTTCAAGTTTCTTCTTCATTTAACCTCTCTCTCTCTCTCTCTCTCTCTCTCTCTCTCCTCCTCTAGTGGCTTCTTCGAGAAGCTAGGAGCTCTACAATTCCTCTATTTTATTTGTTCATTTCATCTCAATCCCCTTTTTTTTTTTTGGTTATATTTTTTATATATATTAAAAGGTTGTGATGACATCACCTAGATGATTTCACAAATAATATATAATAAAGAAATTTGAAATGGATGGGGTGGGGGTTTACCCACGTGGTGTTACATGGGAGCTCCCTTGGTCCTCAAGCTATTAATAGAGGTGATTGGGTGTGGCGGCGCCACACCGAAATATATCCAATTATCTATTGTGCGATACACTTGGATCAAAATTTGAAATTCGTGAGTATGCAAAAAGTCACAAAATGGGGTCTCTTAGGGTAAAACGACGAGGCAAAGCTCGTGGCGGCCTCCGAAAGACTAAATTCCTTAATAACTATGTCAAAAATGACAATTTTGCTTCTATTTGGCCCATATCCGTGAACTACTAATGTATTACTCAAGTCACACATACGCATACAGGTTGGGCGAACCCGATCCAACTACCAAGGTTGATGAACCAGAGGTGTTGACACTTCTCTAGGGTCCATTCATCAATTCAAAACCCGAGTAATATCATCAATTTATAATTCAAATTATTTCTTTATTTTAACACTACGGACTCTATAATTGAATTAATCTTTATTTTAATTAAAGGTTTTTAAAATTTTGTTGAATTTTACCGCTCTCGGTTACCAAAGGCTCGAATCTCGATGTTTACTGAATCTAAGGGAATCAATCCAACGATTGATATTTTTTGGGGTTTCACACATAATATTTGGCTTTTGTTAATCATATGTGATTATTGATGATTGTGATATCATGTTTTGCATGTCCTATGGGTACTATGTTGGCCGATGACCTTATTTTCATGCCTTGTGGGTACTTTGATGGACTGTGACCTTATGTTTAATTGGGCATACGGGGGTGAGCTATGCATTGTGATGAAGATTATCTATTAGCCCGTGTGATGTTCTATATTATACAAACCAGTGTGGTTATCTATTATACAGACCAGTGAGATTATTCTCCTAGTGATGGAAAGAATCAAGAAGGGTCCAGAGCCCTAGGGTGCAAGACCCCAAACCCCTATTATTTTTTCTACAAATGATCAGTGAGGTTACTCCTCGTGTGAGGGAAGGAGATGGAGATCGTATGGTTTGAGTGGACATGGGATGAGAGCATAGAGCATGCACGTTATTGCATTGTTATCTTATTCATTACTTCAATTATCTCGCATGTGCTGAGCATGCTTAAACTCTTTTGGTTATTCAAAATGCATGCCAAACTATGTGACACACTTAGTCCTTTTGGACTCACGACGTTTGCCGACATATTTTCAGATTTGACCGATGATTTTTATGAAGACTCGGATGATTGGGTAGATTCAAATTTTGAGGATCTACATGATGATGTTTGTGATAATAAGGATATTTATGTGGAAGAGGGCTAGATAGCCCTAGACTCATTTGGGACACCTTTATATGTTTTAGTTACTTAAAATAAAATAAGCTTGTTCTGGCTTGATTTTTGAGGGTTTGTCCTTATTTATTTTATAACATGTTTAAGTTGTTAACATGGTTTGATTGAATTTATGATATAATTTTCTTTATCTTTTTTATGATTATGAACATGTGTTAAATAATAAAAAGAATGCCCTAATACAATCCCATTTGGACTGGTACACATCGGATTCCAAAAGACTGTCACCAAAATGTAACACAAAATAATAACTCATTGTTCTGTCTCGTGGTGCATTTTTTGATGCCTAGATGTCAGATATTAGTTTCAAACCAGTATGTACTTTTCGAAGCCCTCTGAGTTACATATTTGGAACAGTTTCTAGAAGCCAGTAATTCGCTCAGAACAGAAAGTTATGACCAAAATACTGAACATATCTTGAATCTGCCAGATTCAAAGTTCTAACTTGCAATCTAATTTTGGATATGCAGATGACCTTTCTGGGTTCCAACCTTGAAGAACTTTTCTAAGAGCTTCGAGTTATCTTTCTGGAAATATTTACATTTTCTACAGATTCGATCTGTGCTGAAATTTATAGTTAAAAGACTAACAGTATGTCAGAAAACCTTAAGTTTAGGCTCTATGATGTATAGCAATTTCAGAATGGAAGATGATTCTTTCTCAGATTTGTGTAGAATGACTAATTGTAGATCTCTGTGAGACCTTTCCGAAAACATATGGCTCGTTCCTAAATTCTTAATAACGAATGAGATATGGTCAAAATAGCACCTTGCTGCCCTATTTGGACTTGGTCAAATTCTGGCTTTTTGCCTTAGCCAAATTTTAAGAACTAACCGAGTCAACTGGGTTGACTCATACCTAGACCATATGGACTTAATAGGTTATTCTAGACTTGACTTAAGATACTTAAATTCAGTTTGTTGACTCATAATGAACCTCACATAGATTGTAGAATAACATAGTTGATCAACGTACTTAATGTAACTCTGATAATTGGACGAACGTTTAGGATCATTCTAGGTTATTTCTACCCTTAGATATTTTTATACTTAGTGGGTTTTTGAATGAACCTTAGTAGTCTAATTGACCAAATTAGACAACTAGGGGACATTCATTGATCACCTCTGGGTTCGGGTACGGGTCGATCCACAAATTTTTGGGTCGTATCTGGGTATCCAGAATTGGGGCGTGACAGCTATACCAGTGGTGGGAGTTATCACCTAGATCTTTAAAGAAATTATGGTAGGTCTCGAATAGAGGCCATTCATCTGCCATCAGAGAGATGGGAGTTTCTCGGGGGAGGGAGATAGATTAGGCAAAAGAGATTGGTGCGATAAATTGACTCTCAGATCGAATAAGTCTATGGTTGGATCAGATCCAAACGGGCATATGCTTGAAAAAGTAAGCCCAAGACTTGGCAAAAAGTTGCCACAGGATAACACTAAGCTAGTGATCCTACATGATGCAGACAAAGAGCAAATAAGATAATTCTATTGCTAAAACAAACATGGTAATTTCAGAATATATCTTTTTAGTTTGTGGACTGAGGTAGATTATGACAGTGGGCGGACCACTGGTTTATCTTTTGTTATCCGTCGGATTAACTATTTCTATCTTGGTTTCTCACAAGGATACACTCGCAAGAATCCGCCTAGTACTAACACAAGTTCGCTGCTCTAGAATCCATAACCTAGACAGACGTGCGGCACATCAGCCATCTTAAGTACACCCCAGGTTAGCCGGATCTGTCGAGTGCTTACAAGTGTGGTTCTCAGGGGAAACTTGGTCTAGTTTGTGTTCCTAACCCAGCACTTAACTGACCAACAAATCACTAGGGAAGCCACTGGCGAGCTCGGTATATGATATTCGCTTAAAAATGCATATTTTCCAATGTTATCTTCTAAGTGTTATCACACTCTCCTACGTAAAACTGCTCTAATTATCCATTTTTCTACGTAAGAGTCTCTTTCATTACGTAGAACACACTTTTCAGGACGAAATAGTATATTTGCATGCATTAAACGCATTTCTAGAAGTCTAGATATAAGGACATTTTGATCAAGTCTCATTACGTGCTCTTCTCTTGTAGGAAACTCGATCGGGCTATTCTCAAGACTTGCGGGCCCACGATCAACCACGAAAGCCTAATATCAAAGCTTAAAGAGCCAACATGCTATGACTAGAAGATACAGGCCAAGTACGGGTCAAGTCAGAGGATCACGGAGCCGGTCCAAAGAACCAAGAGAGATGGAGAGCCGATGACCAAGTGACGGACCAAAGCAGTCGAAGCCACATGAAATGAGAAGAAAATGATAATTAGCTCTGCTGGCGAAGCCTGAGAAGAGAACATATTGAAAATTAGGGTTCCAGACCCTCAATCCAACAGTTATCTCTATAGTCGGTAGAGTTTTCTCTCTCATCTCTCCTATTTCTCTCTCGTCTCTCTCTTCATCTCCCTATACATCACCACCTGATCCTCAGATCTACTGACCTAACCTCAAAACTCCTGTCCGTTGGCCCTGTCTCATCTCCCTTAGCTTTCTGACCGTTGGATCTTCAATCGGACCGTTGGATCTTCCACCGGACCGTTGGATCTCTCTAGATCCGTCGATCTACCAATCTGGGTCCCAATCAAGTCACTATCCATCTGATCGTCATCAAATTGTCTGTCACATCATCTTGTGAGACGATGGACATCATCAATCTATGTGGGTCAGTAGCCGGGCCCATCATCATCGACCCGTGGCCCGACCATTTAGTGGACCTCGTGATTTTCAAATGCTTTAAATTAATTATTTTTAAATAAAAAGGGGGATCCACTAAATGGGGAAATTCCCCAAAGAAAAATAAGGTTTTCCTTAAAAAAAAAAAATTTATTTTTTTATTTCCTAAAATTCCTAATTTCATTAATGGAAATTAGGAGTTTATATAAAAGGGAGAAGAGAGGGTTCGAAACCCTAATCCCTCTCCCCTCTCCTCCTCTCCTTCCCCAAAAACATTTTCCAACGTTTTCCTCTCCTTCTTCTCCTTTTTTTTCTTCATTCTCTTCCTCCTCTTCTTCATCTTCTTCATCTTTTCCCTTGCCAGAGTTGCAGGCAGCAACTCCGGCCGCCTGCACGTCCTTCTCCCTTCTCCTTCATCCTCTCACCTCCTTCTTCTACGGCGTGCCATGTCCGGCGAGGTGGTGGAGCGCCCCCCCTCTTCTCCTTCTTCTTCTTCTTCTTCTTTCTTCTTCTCCTTCTTCTTCTTCTTTTTCTTCTCCTTCTCTCCTCTGTCTTCTTCTTCTTTCTCTTTTCCCTGTCAGTCCACCGGAGTTGCAGAACTCCGGTCATCTTCCTCTTCCCTTCTTCAGGCCGGAGTTGCACACCTGCAACTCCAGTCGCCCATAGGATCTCCACCGTAGCTGCTGCTACACACACTGCGTGTTCCTCCTCTCCTTCTGCCCCTTCTCCACTTCTTCTTCGTCTTCCTCTTCTTCTCCTTCTTTCCATCCTCTTCTTGCTGCTGCTGCGTGCAGCAACACCGCTCCTCCTCTTCTCTCATCGGAGTTGCAAACTGCAACTCCGGCTGCCAGGAACTCCATCCCATCTTGCTTTCTTCCATGCTCCAATCTCCTCTCCCACGGCCTGGACTTTCTCTTCTCCAACGCCCTGCTCCTCATCACCTCTCCTCCAGCCGTCATCCCTTCCACGAACCACTGGACTGCACATCCAGGTGGAATCGCTCCACTCTTCAACCACGTCTGCATCTCCTCTATCAACCTCACAAGCCACCCCCATCTCTAGCTCTTCCTACAATTCTCTCCCAAGAAAAAATGCAGTAAAAAAAAAGAAGAGAAAAATAGAAGGAGGAGAAGAAGGAAGGAGGTGGCCGTTACCTCCATGACAGCCACCACCACGACTTGCAGGTCTGGTCCACACGGTACCCATCTCACCACGCTTCTCTTCCATCACTCCAGCACCCCTTCACAGCCGCTCTCCACCTTCTAGCACCATCCCCACCCTGCTGGTTCATCACCTAAACAGTAGGTGTACTGCCCCTTTACCCCAGCGTTCACGGTTTAGACCGAGAGCACCACCACCTGCAAGTTTCATAGCCGGACTTCACCTATCCCGGACGACTTGGATCACGGTCTGCAACACCCACGTTCTCTTCACTTCTCTCTCCCAAAAATGAAGACAACAGCAAAAAAAAATAAAAATAAAAAGAAAAAGAAGAGAAAAGAGGAGAGAAGAGAAGGGAAGGAGACGTCCTCCACATCGCCACCAAGTCGTTCGTCATCACCACCACGAGGTCGATCCTCACCTGCTGGACTTTTCTACAAAGCCATCATCCTTGCCTCATAGTTGCTGCCACCCCCATTTTCTTCAACGTGTTGGTGTTACACACCAAGCAATCCTATTGGCGGTTCTCCATGAGGGCAAATCTTCATCAAGAAATCCACAGCCACGTACAAGTGCACTGGCAGTCCACGAATCCTTCGTGTTGCCGGCCATCCATCCATCATGGTGAGAAAACCTCCTCTTTTGTCTCTCTAGTTCTCTCTCTCTAAGTCTTTCTCTCTCTAGGCCTTTTTACTTATTTTTCTCTCTCCTCCCTTAGTTTCTCTCTCTAGTTCTCTCTAGCGTTCTCTCTCCTTCGTCTCTTTCTCTCTCTAGAAATCTCAGTCTCTTCCTTTTTCTCTCTCATCTATTTTAGTATTTTTTATTGCTTTCTAGTTGATTAATTGTTTTATCATAGTTTAAGATTCATTTAAGCATTGTAATGGATTTTGATGTTATGAAAGTTCTTCGGAGTTATTTGCATATTTCGGTTTTTTTTTCATTAATATTGTAGTTCATGGTTTGCAGCAATCCACTCAAAAGAATGTTTTCAAATCCCTAACTGTCCACCACTCTAACCTCTCCATAATTCTGATAAAAATTCATCATTTTATGTTCATGGTTGCACGAACTAACTCCGAGTGCGGATCGACATCCGACATACTTCCGCTATGCAAAGAAGCTTAATTTTGCAGGAATAAAATCGGATAAATTACAAATGTGTTGATTCTAGGGTTTTCGTAACCAACGACATAGAAAAATCCTACTTTCAGTATACTTGAAGTAGTAGGGACCTATGGGTGTGTTAGATAACAGTGACCCGCATTCGTAGACTTATTCGATCTGGGATCGATGGAATTACTAAGAGGTGGGGGTCCTAGATCACCGATCTAGTTTGACCCTAACTCTTGGTTCTTTTTATTAGAGTGGATCTTTGGGATCAAAACCAGCTGGTGTGATGAGGTGGGTGATGAAATCCCACCAGTTTTAAAGAGAATTGGATTTGCTCTTTAATTAGGTAATTTGGCGGCCATCTACGCAAGTCGAATAATTTTATAGAATTAAACAGACCGAAAATCCTAGATTAACAATATTTGTAATTTTTGATCGTCACTTTAATTCCTGCAAAATTACAGGTTTGTGCAGTGGTATTTATGTCGGATGTTGATCTGCACTCGAGGTTAGGGTTAGCGCAATAAAGAACTAAGAACATAACGGAAAATGCTGAGAATCATGGATGGATGAGAATGGGGAAAAATATCAGATTTAAACATACATTCTTGAGAGATTTTTATCAACTAATAAAAGAAAATGAAAGCACAAATATGGAAGAGCTCAAATGAAACTAAGCAAAAATCAACATTATTTCATCAACTAGAAAGTGAAAATAGTGTTTTTCTGCGTCGTTGGTTACGGAAACCCTAGAATTAACACATTTGTAAATTATCCACTTTAATTCCTGCAAAATATACGATATTGTATAAGGATTAGTCGATCCGCACTCGGGATTAGTCGGATTAGCGCGAATAAGAACATAAAATAATTAGAAAATTGCCAAAATTCATGGGGAGATGAGAGTGGTGGAATTGCTTTAAAACATCCATTTTGGAGAGATCATTAACAACTATTGAAGGGAAATAAAAATGAACACCTTAATTAAAAATTCAAAGATTAACTCACTTCAATCAGATGTCATTACAACTTTTTAATCAAAAATGAAAAATAACAACTTAACAAGAACACAAGAAGAGAAATTAAGAGGTTAGAGAAAAAGAAGAGAGAGTTGGTGAAAATCTAAAGATTCTAGAGAGAGAAACATGAGAATGAGAGAGAAAATTAGGGAAGAGAGAGAAAATGATGAACTATCCTAGAGAGAGAAAACAACTTAGAGAGAGAAAGAGATAATAGTGATAAAAGTAGAGAGAGAACGTTATAAATCTAGAGAGAGAAAGAAGGTAGAGAGAAAGTGAGATTTTTATAAAGAGAAAGTAAGGTGAAGTGAAAATGTAAAACTTACCATGAGAGGAGAGATTCTCACCTTACCTTTGAGATGAAGGAGCATGGATAGGTGGTGATCAAGCGTGCGAAGTGATGCACGGATAAGCTTTGGTGGTGAGCATGTGCAAAGTGGTGCACGGAGGTAAGTTGTGAAAGAAGTCTGCAGGTGCAACTTGCAAGTTCCAGCACCATGTGGTGCTTGAGGTTGTAGGGTGCGTTTGCAAACTGCTATGGCCAACAAGGAGAGTGAGCTCGGCTAGTTGCAGGCTAAGTTCTGCTACAAGAACAGATCGAGATGTGGTCCATCTAGCAGCGTGGGAAGCAGCGTCTTGTGCAGGCCGTTGGATGAGGAACAGCGGTGTGGTGGAGAGATGAAGGAGAGGGAGGAGCACATGCACGTGCAGCTGTGGATCACACTGGAGAGTAACGTCTAACAGGTTGTAGTGCAAGAGGAGCGCACAGCGTTGATGAAGGGGGGCTGTTGGAATAAGATGGAGAAACCGTGGATAATTTTCCACGTTTTGAAGAAGAGACGCAACCCGCGTTGGAGTTGCAGATCTTTTCTGCCCAAAAGCAGAGCAACAATGGTTAGAAGAACATGCAGCAGGTGCACAGGTTGCTGGAGAGAATCGCAGGAAGATCTGTGGCAGATCTGTATTTCTTTTGCTCCTGGCGGTGATAGTGGTGTTGGACGACCGGAGTTGCAGGTTGTGCAACTCCAGTGATGAAAGAAATCGTCGAGAAGTCGTCCTTGAGAGGAGAAGCCAGTCCGATTTTAGCGGCACTGGAGTGGGACCCTGAAGGAGAAGAAGATGGGAGCCTGTAGAAGACGATCTTGCTGGTTTTTCTTCAATGGTGGAGATCAAAACTAGGAGAAAGGTAGGGCAGCGCTAGTCCACAAGACTGGTTCGTTTGATTCCAGTCCGTCTGAATGAGAGAAGTGGGGTTAAAGGATAGATAGAGAACGACTTGAAGAGGTGAGAGATGGAGAGAGGAAAGAGTGAAAGAGATGATAGTTAGGGGGGAGGAACCAGACGGCCGGAGTTGCTGCCTGCAACTCCGGCGAAGATGAAAGAAGAAGAAGAAGAAGAAGAAGAAGAAGGGGGAGAGGGAGACGAAAACATCCCGGGAGTTTTGGGGAAAGATGAGGTGAAGTAAGGAGGGGGATTAGGGTTCCAAATAACCCTTCTCCTTCCCCTTTTAAAGCTCCCTAGTTTCCATTAATGGAAATTAGGGAATTTTTGAAATAAAAAAATAAATTTTTTTTTTTTAAGTAAAACCCTACTTTTCTTTGGGGAATTTCCCCATTTAGTGGACCCCCCATTTTTTAAAATTTAATTAAAATTATTTTGAAATTCACGGGGTCCACTAACTGGTCGGACAGCGGGTCGATGATGATGGGCTCGGCTACTGGCCCACATGGATTGATGATGTCCATCGTCTCACAAGATGATGTGATAGACAATCTGATGGTGATCGGATGGATGGTGACTTGATTGGGACCCAGATTGGTAGATCGACGGATCTAGAGAGATCCAACGGTTCGGTGGAAGATCCAACGGTCCGATTGAAGATCCAACGGTCAGAAAGCTAAGGGAGATGAGACAGAGCCAATGGGCAGGAGTTCTGGGGTTAGGTCAGTAGATTCGAGGACCGAGAGATGAAGAGAGAGAGAATAAGGAGAGATGAGAGAGAAAATATCAGAAAATGGAGATAAAAGTATTGGCAGAGGGTCTGGAACCCTGGTCTTCACTGTGACCATCCTCACGCTTCTCCAGTAGAGTAGACTATCATTCCTTGCTGACTCATGTGGCTTTAAACGCTTTGGTCCGTCTCTTGGTCATTGGCTCTCCTACTCTCTTCGTTCTTTGGGCCGGCTTTTTAGTCCTCTTATTCAGCCCATATTTGGCACATATCTTCTAGTCATAGCATGTGGGCTCTTTAAGCTTTGATAATGGGCTTTCCTGATCGATGTGGGCTCGCAAGTCTCGAGAATTGTCCCATCGGAGTTTTCTGCGATAGAAGAAACGCGTAATGAGACTTTATCAGAATGACTCAATGTCTAGACTTCCGAAAATGTGTTTAATGCATGCAAATATACCATTTCATCTAGAAAAGTGTGTTCTACGCTACAAAAGAGACTCTTACGTAGAAAAGTAGATAAATAGAGCATTTTAACGTAGGAGAGTGTGAAAACGCTTAGAAGATAACAGTGGAAAATATGCACTTTTAAGCGAATATCAGAAAGTCTTTTACATTGAAAATAAAATAAACAGAAAACTACTAGTCTAGGAAGCATTTAAAGAGAATCAAAATAGAGAGAGAAAACTATGTGTAGAGAGAAATGGAGAGGGAAGAAATGCTAGAGAGAGAAAACTAGAGAAAACCTAAAACCTAGAGAAAGAAGTTGACAAAGCAATGCTTTTAGAGAGAGAAAGTACTAGAGAGATCTAGAGAGAGAGATAAATCTTAAGAAAACTATAGAAAGAATAGGAGACGTCTCTAGAGGTCGGAACAGATTAGGGTGAGATGAATACATCAAGAAAAAAGGGGGCTCTTCTCCTTTTTTCAAGAGAATATTTATAGGATTCATTAGGGTTTGGTTCAAGTTTCCCTTTGAGCTGGATGTCCAGCCCTCATCTTAGGTGGACCCTAGCCATCTTCTTTTTTCTCTTTTTATCCATTTCCTTTATGTATGCCACCACGTGCTTCTTGGTGAATTAGTCACTACCGTTGGATTATCTGCATTCTATTTTAAGAGAATCTTTTCATGTCCAACACCTTGTGAGATCTCTTCATTCTTTTGATTCTATGTATGGTCCCTTTTTTCTTTTGATATCACCATTAGAACCCAACAACTACTTATGCCAATCTATCAAGTGGGCCCCACCTTTCATTTGATATCCACTATGTAGCTTTCTTTCTCTCATAAAATCTTCTTCACAAAAATTAATGTCGATCCATTCTTTCCAAAATGTATATTTATTTTGTATGCAAGAGCAATTCCTCGAATGATTTTGATCCTCCTTTCACATTGGCAATCGACATGAGATTTATGGCTAGCACCATTTTTTCTTGCGCCGCGTCATGTGTGAGGATCATTGTTGGCCCATTTCTTTATCTTTTGGACACCGTTTATGCCAATTTCTTCCATAAAATATCCTGCTTTATTTTAGAATCATTAGAACACTCCAACCATATAGATCTCCCTCATATTTCCTCTTTTTTCCGTTCACCTTCACGATTAATCTTGCTTCAATGGATCCCACCTCATTTGTTCTTGAGCTAACTCTCATGCTGCCACCTCACATGCATCACACGTTAAGCCTGGGTTGCACGCTTTCAATTCTTCATATTTTACTGACACATATCCAAACATTTGTCCAAGTTGGTCCAGTTTTAGCAGCTTAAGGTCCAGCACATTTGAGTTGTGTTGTGTTGTCCAATATACGTTGATCCAATACTTTGCTTTATGCCGTGGCCCACTTAAGGTCGAGACTGTCCAATAATTGGCGGCCGTTGATTATGTTTGACAAAATCACTCTTGGGCTTTCTTTAGTCTTTGACACTGGGTTTTAATGATTGGTTTCGGGCCCGAAGTCTCCAAAATCATCCGATCGGATTTCCTGCAACAGAAAAAACACGTAATGAAACTTAATCAAAACGACTTAATTTTAGACTTCCGAGAATGTGTTTAATTCATGCAAATAGCCCATTTTATCTAGAGAAGTGTGTTCTACACAATGGAGGAAACTCTTTTGTCGAAAAGTTGATAAAAATAAAAGTTTTACGTAGGAGAATGCAATAACGCTAAAAGGATAATGGCTTAAAATAAGTGCTTTTGAGTGAATATCACTTGTCGTTGTTGCTACATCAAATAAACATTTTAGCCAATTAAATTTAACAGTTATTTAGAACAACAAAACTCAAGTGCTATGTGGATATTAGATTTTTACCCACTCGGAATCCCCTTCTCCATTAACTATAGGTCTAGACTAAACTTGGTAATTAAAACCAGTTCTATTCGTAGGGTTTTGGACCAACTTGTGTGTTCTCTTCTGGAACCATTCAAGGTATCCACCAACAAAATCCATATGATTGGTAACAGGATGTCCGCGATGTTCAGGAGTCAATAGGTGGTTGGGCCATTGCTCCCAACATTGGTCCAACACCTGATATACAACCCTGTAACTCCAGGTAGTATAACCTCTTTTTGCTCTTTTGGGTTTGGGTGGCTTAGAATAGAAGGATTGGATATGGCTAAATTGTCGAAGAACCAGATCAGGATCATAGAGTTCAACGACATGAAAGCATTTTAGGCAACCACTATAAAAGGTAACTTCAGGTAAGGGATAGTGTTGTCTAATATCCCTATAAGGATCCTATACGACCTGTAATGATAGTCAGAAATATAAATGTTACCAATGGCATATCAAATATAATTGTTATAAATAATATATAAAATTAAAAATAATATATTGCATTGAAACTTACATCTTCCGGAGTCAAATCGTCTAATGCCTCCCGAAAGACTTGCAATTTATTTTGTCACTCTAGACTGTGTATGTGGCTTCCACGCTTTAAACGAGGAAATCTTAATGTGTATCTTAAATCTGGAGTGGGTCTCCCAACTATGATGTGTTCATGGGCCCATGCTTGTAGAATGATAGTATTCATTAACATTTGAAGAGAAACTAACACAATATGCAAAGTGAAATAAAAATAAATAATATGGTTGACAAGTATACTTGTAAAGGGTAAGATACCCTACAATTTCTTTAACTTTAGACCTTGACGCAAGTCCCAACTAGCAATATAGATATGCAAGTGCACCTACTCCCCATGTATATTCTTTAATCCCGTCGAGTTCCATTAACAACTGAAGAGACATTACATATACCATCATCCCAATCTTATCAACAAATAAGGTACATCCCAATAAATACAACAAGTTCCATCTCATAGCACAATCAATCTTTTCTTCTGAAGCATCATGGGGTGTACCACTCAGTAGGCTGCATAACCACTCCATTCTAACTCCAACTCCCCTAGACTTGTTTAGTTCTTTTTCCACTACAGTCTTGTGAAATCACAATCAACAAGCAAATTGATAGCTCCTATATATGAAATAGTAGTCCAAGTCACAGCTTTACCTACAACTGGGATGCCTAGCTAGAAGCTGTCGTACGTCATCAATCGTGATACTCATCTCACCAAATGGGAGTTGAAATGTATTGGTCTCGGGGGTGCCACCTCTCCATAAATGCTGATATAAGAACCAATCGATGTATCTATAGAAATTGGTCACTAAGGGGTACCCTGAATTCTCAACTTTGGACTTAAACTGTTCACACTCGCTCTCCCAAGCCCAATGAGGTATGTTTTTTTTTTTTTTGTGTTGTTGACATTTTAGGGGATATTGTTCCTGCAAATAGTAGAATATATTTTACATTCTCAAAAAAAAAAGGTATTAACATGCAATTTAACTTTCAAGTTATATTCTTATTCCATATTGCGTATGCTACATGTGTCTTAAAACCTTTAAGAATGGATGGGTCTTCAAGACATCAAGAAAATGAAGCATTCATATCTCCTTTTTTCTGATGATGTAGATTTTTCTCTTCTTCTACTTCTTTTATATGACGTACAACTTCAACATCCCATTCTTCAATGGGTACTTCTTCTACCGATAGCTCATGTTGTAACACACGTTTTCTCCTATTAGAAGTCGTGGGAGGAACACGCTCAACTAGTATAGAGGTTGATGCAACATTTTACGAGCTCTACCATTGCTACAAGCAAAATATTACAAAAATACACATCAATAATAATAAGCATAAAAAGGGATCCTTATATTAACTTCTTGTTACTCTATCAAGTTTTTTGTATTATAAAGCTGTTGGTGATATGAATATATGTTATGTCTACATAAAGCTTATCTATAAAACTAATTCCCAATAATTAGATAAACATAAGGTTTCATTGTAATTATAATCATTAACATGGGATTGGAGACTAATGATTTTGTGGTGATATGGGTATATAACCAGTTTCTCATCTTATATACATTAAAGAAGGAAATGCCTGTGATATTGCCAAACTAAAATATCTAAAATGTTCATGTAAGTCATTTAACGTGATTGGCCATACCACTTCTATAACTTGTGTGGGATTGCCATGTTTGGCTGTAGGAAAAGCAATGTCATCATCAAGGACAAGACGAGCAACATAGGATCTAGTGAACAATTAAACGACGAGGTGATTAGATATTTCAATGGGGGCGGAGGAGCACTTTGGGAATATAAAAAATGGGTGGGTGTGATTAGAAAACTCGATAGGGCAACAAAAATTCCCATTGGATTATATATAGAGTTGGTGTAATACCTTGAATTTTTGTTCATGGATTTTTGAGTAAATTAATTATAAAAAGTTGAATTTGACTCCTTAATTTCTTTTTCTATAATTTATTTTTAATGATAATTAACTATATTTCTATTGTGGTCTATGAGCAGCATAGTCGTAATAAATAATTAATGAGTTATATTGTCGAATGGGCTCGTAGGGCCAATTTAAATGTCTTTTGCGCTTAATAATAATCTTAAATGAAGCTTACTTGATACCAATAGGCCTTAGGTCCATTTTTAGCCCATATCCATCTTAAAATAAGCATTTTAGTGAGTTATAAAATTCACCATGTTTAAAGTAACGAAAATCACTTAAAATTAGAAACCCTACTTTCCTAAACTTATTTAATAAAGCATTGCGAGCTTGTGAACTCTTACAAACTCTAAACCATTACTCCAATATTTCTCTCATATTTCTCTCATTCTTCCCTCATTGAAGCACCTTCATTAAAGAAGAACTTGAAGAACTTTCGAAGCCCTAGAAATACCATAGTGTGTGTCACCTTTTGACATTATCCATTGACACAAAAATATTGATGAGACTCTGAAGCATAAATACTAGAAGAATGACTTCATCCGACAATAATCAAAGAAATATACTATACATTTTCATCTCCTTCGAATCTAAGATAAAGTAATAACAAGTAAGTAAACTCTTCTATGATTTTTTGATTAATTAATTTTGGTTATACTCTTTGTATATGTATTGCACTCGAATGTATTAGAATTCTGAAGATCTATTGAATGGTTAGATATTTAATTGCATACATTTTTGAAGTATGGGATTGATCCCAATTGTCACGCCCCGAATCCGGATACCCAGATACGACCCAAAAATCCGTGGATCGACCCGTACCCGAACCCAGAGGTGATCCATGAATGTCCCTTAGTGGTCCAATTAGGTCAATTAGACTACTAAGGTTCATTCGAAAACCCACTAAGTAAAAAAAAAAGAGTCTAGATGTAGAAAACAAATAATTCAAATAATTCAATCAATCAACTAAATGTGGAGAGATAGAAGTGAGAACATGCTCTCAATCAAAGGCTTACATGCCCGTGAAAATAAATAACCAATGTTTAGAACAATCAAAATCAAGTCTTCTAAAGTGTGGGATTGACTCCCAAAATCCTCGCCGATCTCCTCGAATGTACCGGAGTCTTTCGTTTCAAAATCATCTCACGTACCCGGCTCCTCAAAATCTGAAAATGGTATCGGTGTAGCACCGTGAGCCGAGGCCCAGTAATACAACAATGTGCATGGTATGATATCATACTATACAAGTTTTTTAATCAAGGTATGTATCTCAATCGTATAATAATGATGGCATGAATATGAGAATGAATGCAGATGAGTAAGGGATGCCAATGCAACTAGTACCCATAACCACATAGGGTCTCCATCTCCTTCCCGCACTGGGAGCGGTCTCATCGACCCATCTGCAGGATATAATAACGTCTGGGGCCTTTCACCCTAGGGTACCGAACCCTGATTAATTGATAAAACCAATATAAACGTATATAATATACTTCAACCCCGTTCCCTTATGCACCCCTTATATGAAATGACGTGATGATCATGGTATGACAACAAGATGTACTAGGGTTACATGACATAAGCACACATGTATTTAACATTTAAATAAAAATATAAAATGAACCAATGATCATTAAGAGTAATAATATGGGAACGAATTAGGGTTAACCATGAATAAGATGTAACAATCACCGAAGGTCATGATCAACACGGATGAATAATATAAGCGGAAATCACAAAACAATCCAACACACCATGGCCGAACCCTATGAGGGATCCATGACACAAGGTCAAACCCTAAAGAGGGATCCAAGACACTTGGCCGAACCCTATGAGGGATCCAAGACATATGGGTGGGATCCCCATGCATACAAGTATAGGTCGAACCATCTAGGTATAATAGTCAATAAGATATGACCAAATATCACAACCAACATCGATGAATAATATAAGTGAAAATCGCAAGCGAATCCAACACGCCATAGCCGAACTCTATGAGGGATCTATGACACAAGGTCGAACCCTAAAGAGTGATCCAAGACACTTGGCCGAACCCTATGAGAGATCCAAGACACATGGGTGGGATCCCCATGCATACAAGTATAGGTCAAACCATCTAGGATTTAGTCAAACAACAAGGTTAAAACCTTAATAGTTAATAATCATGACCGAACCACGAACAATTAATAGGTTTTTTACAAAAAATGTACTGCATTATAAAAATCATAACTAAATAAATATGAATTAGAAAAATATAAACTCAATGGATTTAAAAACTAGATTCACAGAGGTTTTAAGGAAAAATAAATAGAAAAATATTCAGATTCAAAATATAGGTCAAAAATCTTAATTAATTGGGCCAGACAGAATCTGGGATACAGAAAAGTCCCGCACATTTAAAAACTCATAACTTAATCAATACATATCAGAAAAATACAAACTCAAGGGTTATAGAAACTAAATTAATAGAGGTATCTATGAAAAATAATTAAAAAAATATTTAGGTTAAAAATATAGATTGAAATCTCAAGTGAAGTGGACCGTGTAAAATCTGAAATTCTGGGTTTTACAGAAAAGTTCGGTACGTTTGAAAAATCATAACTTAATCAATACAGATCAGAAAAATATAAACTCAAAGGTTTTAGAAACTAGATTGATAGAGGTATCTGTGAAAAATAATTAGAAAAATATTTAGGTTAAAAATATGGATCGAAATCTCAGGTAAAGTGGACCGTGTAAAATCTGGAATTCTGGGTTTTACAGAAAAGTCCAGCACGTTTGAAAAATCATAACTTAATCAATACAAATCAGAAAAATATAAACTCAAAGGTTCTAGAAATTAGATTGATATAGGTATCCATGAAAAATAATTATAAAAATATTTAGATTAAAAATATAGATCAAAATTCCAAGTGAATCGGACCGTGTAAAATCTGAAATTCTAGGTTTTTTGGTAAAGTCATACAACTTAGAAAAATCATAACTTAATCAATAAAAATCAGAAAAATACAAACTAAACGGTTTTGGAAAATAGATTTAAAGAGGTATTTAGAAAAAATAATATAAAAATATTTAAATCATAAAAGTACAACAAAAATGATAAGAACATAGTCATCCGTTATAGGTACAAAATAGACCATGGCCAAACTCATCATGGTGGCCCAAAACAAAGATCAACCCAATAAGAATAAAGTAAATATTATAAAAATTAATTTATAATGAGTATCAACCATTATCTAATGAAAGAAAAATAAATCTTGAAGAAAAACAAGTATAGGATGGATCAAGCGCACTTACCTTAAGATTTCTTTAACTTTAATGAAAATCAAAAGTTTATTCAAATTTGAAAGTCGTCGGATCGTCCTCTCCTCGGAGTATGTTCTTCTAATCGGAGTCCCCGTCAATTTTCCCTTCTTGCTCGAGTGCGATCGGTGCCCGGATGAAGGTTTAATGGAGCTTGCTCTATTCTTCAATGGAGTTGGGTTGTGAAAGGTTCTAAAACTTTAGGGTTTTTAATAAATAGGTTTAGGGAATGATTAGGGTTTCTATTTTGTTGAAATTCGTAACTAGTAAAGGGATGACTTTTTCAACCCTCAAAAACTTATATTTTACACTATTAATGGGTTAAGAATGGGCCCAAGGCCCATAGACATAAATAGGCTTCATTTAAAAATATTATTAAGCCCAAAAGACCTCTAGATTGGCCATAAGGGCCCACCCAATAATCATAACACAAATAATTATTAATTAATTCAATCAACTATATTATATAATTTAAAAGTTCATACAATAAGGTATTGACACATGTCACACACATAAATCACAAAAACGTTCAAAACCTTAGAAAAGTGTCAAATGATATTAGAATGACCCGAAAGTGATTCGCGGGTCCCACACTCCTATTAAATAAATAAAATATAATTAAATATTATTTTTAAAAATATAATAATAGTAAGAAAGTTTAAAAATTACGAAAATACTATTTTTGTCAAAATCTCCTGAAATCTCCCGCTAGGGTTTTCATGTATTAGGAAAGCTTCCAAATTTCACAGGTAAGTTGATAAGGATAAAATAGGAATATTTTTGGAGTCTCGGGCCCACAAAATAATTTTTTTATAAAAGTTCTGGAATATTAGTTGCAGCAAGAAAAAGTCCCCTGCAAGTTATGATTCATTATTCTTAGCAGAAATTTTGCCCTAAAGAACGAATTTCAAAAATAGCAGGTTTTTTTCAAAATTGTCAGAATGAAATCAAATTAAATACACATACTCATACATGATATTAAACAATAAAAATAATAATAAGAGTTTGAAAAAGTTTCAAGTTTGCATTATTAGGTGAATTTACCATAATACCTTAGAACGAAAGTTCAGGGTATTACACCAATAGTTGAAAATTTTTAAGCAAGAAAGGCCTAGAGCCTTTGGGTGCAAAGCCCTAAACCCCTACAGAAGAGTTCTTAGTTGAACTGCTCTCGGTGTGGGAAGGAGAAGGAGACCCGTGGTGGGTTATTGGTTGTATCCATATATTAATTTCGGATCATAGTTTATTTTGAAATACTTGTTATTCTTGTTCTATACCTATACTCTGCGTATGAACTATTGAACCAAAGAATATTGAAGTGTTCATTAAAGACACATAGTTTTATTTATTTATTTTGATTTTATAATTGTGATAACTTGAATCTTAACTTTATTGGTCTATTTTGAATTTGAATTGATTAATTTAGTACTTTTATTTTATTATTTGTATTTTAATAAAATATACAATCTGACCCACATGTAGTGTTTCTGTCATAAATCAAATTCTTTTCTTTTTCAACAAAACTCGATAAGGCTAGTTAAGAGTGAAAATTTGTTGAAATAAAATAGTAAATGATATTTTTGGGCAAAGTGCCTTCACAAAATATGTTTAAAATAATTTTTTAATAGTAAAAAATTAATAAAATAATTTTTTATTAAAATTATATTTTTTGAAAAATTTTACGCTTATCCACTAAAATTTGAAAAGTTAATTCAAAAAGCCTATCAAATAGAAGTTTAGCCATAACATCTTTACAAAAGATTTTTATTTTAATCTATTATGAATTATGATCATTTTTAAAAGTTATTTTGAAGTATTTTTTATTTTATTTTTATCACACTCTGGATCTTGCATAAACGGGTCATTTTTCAAGCATTCGGGTCGGATCCGGGTGCCCGGGTTAGGGGTGTGATAGTTGGGGGCCACATGGAGATCATGTTGAACAATCCAACTGCAGGAAAAATCCTAACAACCCCACGAGGTCTGGTGTGTGCCTGAGGTGAATGGTGGTGGAGTCGAGGTCTGTCGTCGAGGTCTCCGAGAACCTATTGTCGAGGATTCCGAGAATACCCCTACAAAAATCCCACACAGTGGGCTCCCAAGAAATTAACAGGGGATTCCCCCTAGGGGAGCCCCCGATGCTTAAGTTAGATAGGAAGAATGGGAGAAAAGAAGCTCAAAGGACTGAGGTTCGATCCCCTTACCTGTGTTATATATATAATAGCAATTAGCCACGTTTGCTGACATGGCTAATTGCTGTTATTCTCGATGTGGTTAACCGTTGAGGTCTCCGACGAGCATATGACATGGTTAACTGCTGAGATTTTTGACATGGCCACTGTCATATTCCCTGACATGGATACTTTCATTCTCTCTAACATGGTTAACTATTGTCATCTCTGATATGGTTAATTGTCATCTCTTGTTAGGCGTGATTCACGAAACATGCTCCAAGGTTTGCCAGGTGAATCTAAGAACTTTACCACAGTTTGTCAGCTTACGACTCCTAGCCGAGAACTGGTATCCTAGTTGGACTCAACCTTCCCTTTTCTATGTTCTCTAGTGTTGTAACTTCAATGGAGGTTGAATTCCTCACACCTCTGCTCCCTAAGTCATATCACTGATGTTAAGTCATATACTGTTGACTCAGCTGTAGAAAAGAATAAGTAAACTATATTCAAGGAGATATACTACCTTGTTGATTGAGCATCATAGAAGGAAAGGAAGATGTCTTACCTTGTTGACTGAGCATCACAGAAGATACAGAAAGATCTCAGTTGCCAACTCACAATCCACACTCGAAGGCAACTCAATTAGAGCAATGAATAAGGAGAGGTTAAACAACTCATCTCTATCCCATTGTAATCTCAACAATATCTAACGATTGTAAAAATAACACAGTATAATAAATCTTTGGGTATGTGACATCTTCAAGAAAGTGATAACCCTTATTCAAATTGTTTTACATGGTATCGAAACTCTGAGATCTATTACATGATAAGTATATTCCTTGTATTGTCAATTCCAGAACAACCCTAAGTATTTATGTAATCTCTATTATGATAATTGTCGTGGACTTGGAGAGCGGGACTCAGTGTTTCTTAGAAAGTCTTTGGGACGATCTTTGATACACAGCAGAAACTTGAGATCATGAACTTGTACAAACTGGTGGAGTCCTACTTAGACTTGTTTTAAGTCCCCCTAGCCTATTATGCGAAAACCCATTATCTAGGGTTAAAGCGACACTTAATTGTAGTTGCTTTTTCTCCATTATTAATGTAACTACAGTTAAGTGCCAGAATATGTGGCACTTACCTATAACCCATTGTTACATCAGCCCATTCTAAAATTTTAGCTTTATGAAATATGATATTAATGGTTTAATGGACGGTTCATCTTAGTTTACAATAACAAGCCACATCAACTCCTATTATGCCATAGTAGAGGGCGGCACGAGCGTTGCACGTGAGTATAGAGGTTTCATCAACGTTGATGACGGACCATAGTATGAGCCACGTGACACATTGTTTGGTCCATCACTAGATGGACTTACATATCAAAATTCAACCTGATCGATTAGTAACTTCTATTTGTTGGATTAGATCGATTAGTAACTTCTATTTGTTGGATTAGAGTCTTTTCCATGATTTATTTTAACCATGGATTTCGAGCATTATTTGGGGTAATAAGATCCAAAGGTTAGAAATCACCAATCATGATGATTTTTGGTATGTAGGTCTACCTAGTGATGGACCAAACATCCATATGGTCAGTAATCTCTAAGAGTGTGCCACGTGGCTCACTATCGACCGTCATCAACGTTGATGCGTGATAACATTGCTTAGCATGGTGAAAACATGTGAAGCAATGGGTTATACTGAAAATAAAACCGATGGCATTGAAAAGTAATTTAAGTAGTAGCAAGGGGCTGAAAATATAATAATGGATTGAGAATGGGTAAGTACGGAGTGAAAAGAGCAACATAATGGCTTGAGTGAAGCCCGCATCGTCGCCAACCCAGTTTTTGACTTTATAATATTATAGATATCTTTTTAGTTGTCACAGTTTCAATTTAAATTCTATCCAGCACTACAAAGTGGGTGAGGTAAGTTTCCATGTAACGGTGGGTTTCCTCAGGAGTTGGAATGGCAGATAACATGTTATTATATATCAACATTCAAGACTAAGGGACAACATCTCTAACCAAAGAATTCACCTGAAGCATAAATATTCTGAAGCTTAGATTTCACCTGGGTCTAGGCCCAGCCCCTGAGTCTAAATACCTAGCTCAAGGCCCGTCCAATTCAGACTGGTCCTAAAAGCCCAATGGGATAGGCCAGACCATCACCGTACCAATGACTAGAAGTTGCTAACCTGCTCTTCGAAGTCCATATTCATATATGTCTCCTGGCTTTCAGGAAAAATTTTGCAGGGCACCCATTCCTGAAGTCGACGACATTAACAGCCAACAGCCAACCGTCAATGGGGATAGAGCTCACAGCCGCCAAGCATTCTCATTAGCCAATAAAGTAATTGCGTTGGCCAAGGAGTTCTTAGTTAAGAGTGTTTAAATCCACATTTGATAGGGTTAAAAGTTTTAGAATGAGCTAATTTTTTACGAGGAAGATCGTCCTTGAATGAATTTACTGTGGAACATTTTTCCTGTGGAGTTCATAAAAACGTGCCACAAGCACACTCTTTTGGGCCCACTGACCCATGAATGGTTGGCCCATCATTTGATGGACCTACACACCAAAAATTACCCTAATTGATGATCTCTAGCCATTCACTTGGAGTATCCAAAAAAACTCTTCTAGTCCAACGCCTAGAAATCACCCCATGAAAAAATTCAAATCCAATGGCTAGAGATCACCAATCAGACTGGTTGTTGGTGTGTGCTCCACAGTGGGAAAAAAATGCTCCAGAGTAACTTTATTCATTGCCGCCCTCACTAAAACTCAGACCCCGAATATCTCCATGTGGGCCCCACATACACGTGTCAAGATAAGGCATGTATAGGATCAGAACTAACACGCCCTTGTGGGACCATACGGAGATGAGTTACGGGCTGATTAGTGTTGAGGATGGTCTGTACTCACCACAGAGATCATCCTCAACAAAATTCAGCGTATTCAAACATTTCCAATTTTATGAAAAATGTCACAAGTTAAAAGCTCTGGACCGTCGATTTTGGCCTAAACCCTAACCTTGGTTCTAAAGTTGAAGAGAAGGGCACTTTCGTCCTTTAGTACAAAATTTTGTAGTCAACTCGGGTCAACACTGGTCAAATGACAGTGGACCGAGTCATAGGGGGTATGTCAACTTTCTAAAATTGTGGGGGTATGTCAAATTTTAAAGATAACATGGGGGGGGGGGGGGGGGGGGGCTGGGTGGGTGGGGGAATGTCAAAAATTTCCTTAAATTTAAGTGCACTTTTCATAGGGTTAGAAGTGTTTCATAGTGGTCTGATTTTCATGAATAGGATCTCTATGGTGAGGAGATCATCCATAAATCAAAACTCGTCTTCATAGGGCCCCACAAGACCGTGTCCTTTTTAGGCGTGTTGGAATAACGGGTCCCAATGTACATGTGTGCGTGGGGATAGGTTGAAATTTCGACTTTCTTGTGAAAAGTAGGTTACAAGTTGAAATTTTTTGAACTATTTACTTTTACTGTTAACTTTAAGTCCACATTTAATAGAGTTTAAAAGGCTTTACAAGGGTTAATTCTTTGTAAAGATGATCTCCAATAAAATCAACCGTTGACTCATTTCTATTTGGGCCCCATGAACGTGTCTCATTCTTTCCTGCGTGGGGCCTCCATGGGGATGAGTCAAGAGTTGATTCGAGGTGGGCCGATCTCCTCACCATGGGGATCATTCTAACCAAAAATTAATCTTTTACTCATCACCATGTGGGTCCCAAATTGCGTTTCATATGGCATTCCAAGATAAGGCGTGTAAAAATATCCTATTGCATATGTAAGGTTAGATTATTTTGGGGCTTTGTGAGGACAACTTTTTACTATAGAGATCCTGTTGTAACCTAAGGGTGGCAATTTGGTCCGCTGGGCTTGCCTCGGACTGGGCTGATCAAGCCCGCCAGCAATTCGGGTTGGGACATGGGCCGGGCTTTGCCACAAAATAGTGAGAGATTCCTTTGGTGTCGGGGGGCGTATTTGGTTTCTTGCTCACTTTTGGCCATTGGGGTCCTTTTCATTTCTCTATAATTTTCACTTTTGGAGTGGGCTTTGGGCTGTCAAACTTCAAAGAGGGGTTTGAGCTGTAATGCCACTGTTTTGATATGGTTTGGTGAATAATATAAAGGAGTGCAACCGAGCTCAGGCCAATAAATCATATTTCGGGTGGGTCTGCAGGATGTATTTTGGGACCTAGGCCCGACCCATCTAATTCACAGGCCAGGCTAAACCCGAATTAAACGAGTCGGGCTCGTGCTGTGGGCCAGACTCATCTCTATGTGGGCCCCACATGGAATTCATTGAAGTGTGTCAGCGAGTAAAACTTGTGTCACAAGATGTTGTGACGGAAGCCAGTCACAGCACTCAATACCAGCCACGTGGCAGACGATCAGAGGGCACTGACCGTATGGATGTTTGGCCAGTCCCTCGGTGGACCTATAAACCACAATTCAGCCTGATTAGTAATTTACCAACCTTTAGATTTTTGTACCCAAATAACGCTCAATATTGCTCAAATTCCTACCGTTAAAATCAACCCATGAAAATAACTTCAATCGAATCGGTTAGAAATCACCAATCAGGCTGATTTTTGTGTGCCGGGCCACCGAGGGACTGGCCAAATATCCATACGGTCATCGTCCTCTAATAGTATGCCATGTGGCTTTTATTGTGTGCTGTGACCGGCTTCTGTCACAACATCTTGTGAGTCGTGATAGAAGCTTTACTCTGTGGCAGCGTTATTGTTGTTTCAACAGTACACCTATTCATAAATGCCCTTTCTGTAAAGTTCCTTCTTTTTGGACTTGGGAGTGCAAGCTACCATTGGGTAGGTATGAACATTAAAAATAAAAGGTTAGATGAGGTCCATCGCATGATCCCAAACCTATCACCAACCCTCGTCTCAACAACTTCGAAAGAAAATTTTTGTGGAAGCCTCTTCTATCAAAAATGATAGACACGCTTCCAAAGGTCACCACGTGCACAAAAAGAAAATATTAGCCACATGGCATATGTTTAGAGATTTATGACCATATGGCTGTTTAGTCCAACACTAGGTGGACCCTGGACCTACAGATCAAAAATTAACATGATTAGTGATTTCTAACCATTTGATTGTAGTGATTGCTTTTCATGGGTTGATTTTTAACAATGGAATTTGAGCATGCATTATCGACCATCATTTGGGGTACAAACTCTACAAAGATCCAAATGTTTGAAATCACTAATCACCCTGATTTTTGGTATGTAAGTCCATTTAGGAATGGGCCAAATCATGATTTTAAAAACGGCCAGTTTAAACGGTAACGCCCCAAGCCCATTTCATTAAAAACCGTTAAAAATGTTTTGATGCTTTCAATTTAACGGCCGTTTTTTCCGTTTTAACGACCGTTATAATCATTTTCAAAGCTGTTAAATTCTAAAAACTTTTGCGAAAAAACGGCCATTAAATCCTTTAAATTCTGTATTTTTTTTTTTTAATTTTCAATTTTCAATTTCAGCTCCTTTTTTTTCATTAAAATTTGTTAAATTCAATTAAAATCCGTAAAAATCTATTTTTTCCAATTTTGCCCCTAGACGTTTTTTTTTCCTTTTTAACGGTAATGCTCCCAGTCCGTTATACCTTCTAAAACAGCCTCCTTTAAACCTTGGGTGCCCAAACCTGCATACGGTCAGCATCGTCTAAGAGTATGCCACATGGCTTACATTGTGGTCCGTCCACAAAGTTCTAATCTATCACCTCGCCGACTTGATTGCGCACACCATAATATTCCTTTAGAATAGTTTTTTTTCTGAATTATTGCACAAATGCACTAGTAAACGTAAGAA
Organism: Euptelea pleiosperma; assembly: GCA_035048495.1. Taxonomy (NCBI): domain Eukaryota; kingdom Viridiplantae; phylum Streptophyta; class Magnoliopsida; order Ranunculales; family Eupteleaceae; genus Euptelea; species Euptelea pleiosperma. Next base: position 28,058,144 of record CM068550.1, read on the forward strand.
AGAAAGCTATGGAAACTAGCCCCTAAATCCTTGTTTTTAAAGGGATCACAAAGCAAATTCTTATCCGATATAGTTTCCGATATGTTCTGAGAATATGTTCTTGCGAACATTGCAGGTAAAAATAAATAAATTGTGGGCCCCGTGGAAAGTCCTTGTAACCATCATCCACCAATGTTGATTCGAGACATGAGTCCCTTGTAACCATCATCCATCCACCAATGTTGATTCGAGAGACGAATAAGACGGTAAAATGGGTGTCAGGTCGGACAAATTTCGGAGCAAGCGTCCGTGAATATTAAAATTAGCTATTTGCTACAGTCCACCAACAATGGCCAGTACAGCTTTGGCAGCAGAACTAAGACTATGTGTCTCTTTGTAAAATGTACCTAGTGATGGACCAAACATCGATACGGTCAGTGATCTCTAAGAATGTACCACGTGGCCTAATGAATGTCCGTCATCAAAGATTTCTTTGGGGCAAACAATCTACCTATAAGGCCCACTTTTGAGTTTGCTAAGTTTGGATAAAATTTTATTAATTAGACAACTGATTGTATGGATATTTGGTCCATCGGATAGTTTGTTTGTTTCTACGCACGTATTGTGTTGGCTAGCTCGACAACCATTTATACATAGTTGTTTTATCTTTCCTCAACAGGTCGATCTTTTAGGATAAATGTTTGTTTAATAAGGTATTAAAGTTTTAAGATCTGGGAGGTCGTGGGTTCAAGTCTCAAACGGAGCGTATTCCTAGTGAGGGAGTGTGTTACCGGATGATTTGTTTCTGCGCACGTATTATGTTAGCCCGACGACCCATTGGTATACATAGTTGTTTCATATTTTCCCAACAAATCGATCTTTTGGGGTACATGTTTGTTTAATAACTTACATACCAAAATTAAACTTGATTGTTAATTTTATCCATTGGATTAGAGTTTTTTCTTGATATATTTTTTTACTGTGGATTTCGAACATTATTTGGGGTACTCAAATCAAATGGTTAGAATACACTAATCAGGCTGATTTTTGGTACGTGGGTCTACATCTACCTAGGGTTTGGCCAAACATTCATATGGTTAGTCTGTGAGAGTGTGCCATGTGGCTCACAATGTTGTCAGTCATCAACATTGATAATGGATCTCCGTCATGAAAGTTATGTAGGTTATGGCCGTGTGAAGGGCGTGCCCCAAACCCAATCCTGACTTTAAAGTAGTAATAGATAAATTGTTTTGTATTGCGAAGGTTAGAGAATAATATAATTAATAAATTGTTGAAGAAGGGTAGTTGATTACATAGTTTTAAAAACGGAAAATTTCTAAAAAGAAAACAAACTTTAATCTATTTACAAAAAAGAATACAACTTTTCGCAAATCCCAAAAAAGAAAATGAAACGCCCTTTCATTACGTGGCACATGTTTATCAAAAAACGCCATTTAAAAGGGCGTTTGTCAGTAAAAAACGCCATTTTAAATGGCGTTTTTCAGTAATAGACGCCTTTTTAAAAAACATCTGTCAGACCTCTGACAACTGACAGACGTTATTTTAAAGGGTGTGTCAGTAGAAAACACCCTTTTAAATGGCGTTTTTTACTGACAAACGCCCTTTTAAAGGGCATTTTTTGATAAACAGGGAACCCCAATTTTTACGCCCATTTTGGCGTACCCAGAAGATAAATCAATGGCTGATTTTTGGTGAGGATGATCTCTACGGTGAGGAGATCATCCTCACAAAAATTCAGATCATTCCGATATTCGTAGACTGGTTTAGAAGTTGAGGAATTATGGGCCGTCGATTTTTACTATGTAGGCCAAAATAGGGGTCCCCCAAGCCCCACCAAAAATAAAAAAAACTAAAAAAAAATAAAAAATAAATATAAACCTGAGTTTTAAAGCGTAGGAGGCCGCTTCGATCGGAGCAAGGAGGCCGCGAGGAGACCGCCGGAGAGAGAGAGGGGAGAGTTCGCCGGAGGAGAACACAGCGAGAGAGGAGAGGCGGGAGAATAGATAAAAGCGACTTAGGCGGAATTTAAGTCGTCGCCTGGCAGACGTCCTTTGAAAGGGCGTTTTTTTCATGAAAACGTTTTTGAAAAAACCATTTCTCAGGAGTAAACGCCCTTTAAAAAGGCGTTTGTCAGATATGTCAGCCATCAGTCATTCGTTAGTCAACTGATTAGTCAGTCGGCGACTGATTCGACTGACAGCAGACGAAACGAAAGGGCCTTTCGTTTTCTTTTTTGGGATTTGCGAAAAGTTGTATTCTTTTTTGTAAATAGATTAAAGTTTGTTTTCTTTTCTGCAATTTTCCGTTTTAAAAACGGCCTTTTAAATGGTAACGCCCCAAGCCCGTTTCCATTAAAACTGTTTAAACACGTTTTAACGGTTTTGAAAAAAACGGCCATTTTTTTTGTTTTAACGGCTGTTAAAATCGTTTAAACAGCCGTTTAATTCTGAAAATTTTTGTGAAAAAAACAGCCGTTAAATCCGTTTAATTCCGTTAAAATCCGTTAAATTCCATTGTTTTTTTAATTTTCAAAATTTGAATTTCAGCGCCATTTTTTTCCATTAAAAATGTTAAAAATCCGTTTAATTCTATTCTTTCTGTTTTTTCTATTTTTGCCCCTCGCCGTTTCAATCCGTTTTAATGGCCGTTTAAACAGTTTTAACGGTAACGCCCCCAGTCCGTTTAACCGTTAAAACGGCCTCCTTTAAACCTTGGTTGATTATATGGACTGGTAAAATGCTTGTGGCGATGCACGTGGTACCAAGTTGAACATACTGTTGTAAAGCAAGTGTGGATAGGGAAAAAAAAAAACTTTGCCCTTTATCCCTGCAAAGCAATTTTGATACACCACCCCCAAATATTCCATGTGGTTAGGGGCTTGAGTTTGGGCCGGGTTCGATTTTGTGCCGGGCTTGGGTGGGAACTCAGGTCCGGTGTTAAGAATTTCAGGCCAGACAAGTAGCACGAAACTCGGGCACGGGCTGGGTTTTGGTATGGGCCCGAATATACACCTCTATATGTGGCACACTCATTGCCGGGCCACTGGACCATGAATGTTAGCCAACTCCTTGGTAGATCTATACACCAGAAATAAATATGATCTGTGACTTTAGCCGTTGGATTTAAAAAAAAAAAAGTTGATGAGGAGCTGGAAACCACCCACGATGGAAAATGGCTATAATAAATAACAAATCGGGCTGACTTTTAGTGGGTAGGTCCACCAATGTGTGTGGGCCAATGAGGGTAGAACCGTAGAAGTAGAACAACCAGCGATGAAGAATCAGTCAGCAAAGTTTTACTCGGACTTTTGTGAGATGATTTGGAGTTTGGTTGGTGATGGAAGACTTTTGAGGCCAATCCGAATGCTGGAATCTGGATGAGTGGTTAGGAAATATTTACTATCAAATCCTTGTCACTACTCACTACTACCTCCGATGTAACTACTTTTGACTCTCCACAATAAATAATAATGATATTAAAAATAAAGTACTTTTGTGGTGGGCATCATCCTCGATGACTGGTTGACTGCTTCAGTCTTTTATAACTAAAAAGGACTATCAAAGCTAATTGCCTAAAACATCCAGGATGGCAGCTCAAATGGTTGGTGTGTATCCACCTCTTTCGCGAGGTCGTGGGGTCAAAGGTAGATTTTCTCCTTTGAGCGGTGTGCCAGGAGTAGAAATCCTCTTTACCGGCTTGACCGGGTTCAGGTTTCACCTCTGATGGTAATTGCCTAAATAAAATTTAGAGAAAATTTCTTAAATGAAAACTAAATTTAATGTACTTACAAAAATAAAATAATTTTTGAAAATTCCTTAAAAAAGTAACTACACGTTTCACAGTCGCTCTTTGAAAGAACGTTTATAACAGACACGCGTAAATGTGGTTTTCAAATTGCACAATAAAAATCGACGGTCCATAATTCTTCAACTCCTAAACCAGTCTATGAATAGCAGAATGATTTGATTTTTTGTGAGGATGATCTCCTCACCAAAAATCAGCCATTGATTAATCTATGTGGGTACGCCAAAATGGGTGTACCACGTGGATGCAATGAGAACCACGTGGCACTCTTAGAATACTCTAACTGTATAGATGTTTTTTCAATCCCTATATGGACCTACAAACAAAAAATCAGCCTGCTTTGTAATTTCAAGCTTTGGATCTTTGGTCAATAATGCTCAAATTTCGCACGGTTAAAATCAACCCATTAAAACAATTCCAATCCAACGCCTAGAAATCACTAATCAAACTGATTTTTTATTTGTAGGTCCACCTAATGATTGGCCAAACATCCATATGGTCAGAGTTCTCTAAGAGTGTTCCACGTGGCTCTTATTGTGCCCTGTCATTGGCCTTGATGACAGGGCCTATCATCAAAGTTTTATTGGATGCTGACGGTATGGATGTTTTACCATATGTCATGGAGAAACGCTCTTTAAAAGAGTGTTTATTCCCGACAGAGCATCTGTTAATGTCATATGGTCTTTAAAAGAGCATCGAATTTGACTTTACGGAAAATTACTTTTTTTGAGAATTTTCAAAAGTTATTTTTATTTTTGTAAATACATTAAAATTAATTTTCATTTAAGAAATTTTTCGTAAAATTTATTTCTTTATTTTTTAGTGCTTAAATAAATATTTATTTATTTATTTTTGCCAAGCCTACCAAAAAATATTTTGGATTCATGATACCTAGTATCCATATAACAAAACAGCTTAGTTGTCTTTATCTCTTATCTTATCCGGCTTTATAAGATAAATAGTGGTTGAGATCAAATCCATTCATCAATTGTGGACGGTTAGATTTCTGCCACTTAATCCGCCTTATTTATTCGATGGATGGTTAGATTTCAGCCACTCAATTCCCCTCATTTATTCAATCACTCCCTCATTTGACCCCCAACAGTTAGTGAGGAGTTTGGGGTTTCCTTGATCCAAGGATTCCAAGTACTTAGTTGTTATCCCATTAGACATAAAGAAATCAATGACCATTCGTTATTTTCTCATTTTTTTCTGTTTTTGTCCCTTTGTGTTAAAATCTATTATAACAAAAAACACGGTAACGCCCCCAATCCGTTATATACCGTTTGAGTACAATGTTTACAAAACCTTTTGTCAGAGAGTGCCATGGGCACGGGCTATTTACTAGTCTATAAAACAAAGCAGCTTAGTTGTCTTATCTCTTATCTTTTCCAGCTTCATAAAGATAAAGAGTGGTTGAGATCAGATCCATCCATCTCATGTGAATGGTCAGATCTTCCCCTCTTACCTCCCAAGCCACTAAAATATATCTTCCTCGCTTGCCCCAAAAAGAGTGACTAAGATCCATTATGCTTGCTTAATATGCTTCATATCAATGGCTGAGATTAACTCTCACTTTGTCGGGTAGTGACATGGGTGCGGGCCACCCACTAGTGTTATGCAATCAATGGACCCCATAAGAAGATTTTAACCATATGATATAAATAAAACTTTTTCATAAGAAGATTTTATCCATCTGATTTTGAGTTGAGCAAATCTTGGTTTGGGGCCCACAGATAGGATGATGATAATAAGAATGTAGGGTTTATTGGGGCATCTAGGGTTGGGGGTTTAGATTGAGAAGGATGGTTGGCCAAGTTGACGCAAGAGAATCGAAACGTGGTTGGGAATCTCATGCGAGTTAGATAAAATTGGCTTTTACATTTTATCTATTAAAGCAAAATAAGAAGAAATAAAAAATAAATAAAAGGAAATAAGTATGACCACCCTTTGGAGATAATAAACATCCATCTTGTGGCCTTTATGATTCCCAATTGGAACTAAGACAACGACTAATACAAAGTCTAAGAGCCAAACTAAAATTATTATTTTTTTTTTTTTTTTAATTTTGTTTGGGTGAGGAAGGTAGGGTTATGGAATATCTTGTAGAAATGAATGGTCCAAGTATCAAACTCCTTATCTGTCTTCATACATATCCTTTTCACATTTGGAATCTAATTACGGTATGAACCGAACGACTTCGACCCAACTTGGATCCCCGTCTCATCGGATCCTATATCCACTATGTGGATTGAGGTCCTGTTTGATTGCCAAATTTCCCTTGTTTGATAGTCATTTTAAGGGCCTGTTTGGTAACGCACCGCGGCGGGCAAATAAAATATTTAGCCGCGCAAATATTCGCCCAGCTGTGTTTGGCAGCCACCCGCCCTTGGCGAATATTTAGCCGGGCCCACATATTTGCCCTCCGCGGCGGGAAAACATTTGATCACCCCCCCTGTGAAAATATTTTCACGCTGATTATGCCTTGGTGAGAAAATTTTATTTTCTCGCCGGAAAATCACTATTTTCAATAAAAATTAATTTTTTAACATATAAAAAAGGTAAAAATAATTTTTTTTTTTGTTCTTTGACATAATATGTGGTTCCCGCACCGACCCAACCTATTTTTGACTTACTTTGATATGTGGGACCCACTCAAATTGAAAGAAAATGAAGTAAGCTTAAGTGAGCTAGCTCGGACACGTACCAAACATTGTTAAATATTGCTATGAGCAAATATTTAGCCAAGATAATATTCGCCGTCGGAACTCTTTTTCTCACGTACCAAACAGGCCCTAAATTGAAAAATTCTTTTTACGACAAAATGAGATTTTTCCATCCAAACCCGGAAGTCACTATTCCACATAGGTGAGAATTCGTTTCCTCGCAAAAACATGTCTTTATTATTTTCTCACGTAATTAGAAAATGTATATTTTTGCATTTTTTTTCCATATATATATTTTCTACAGAAATAGAGAAATTTCTCGTAAATATTTATGTGCAACCAAACAAGCCCTTCTTTGATAGTAGTTTCTGGGATGGGTTACGTTTGGATCAGAATCGTGCTTAACCCGGTCTTCCAAAACATAGTGTACGACTTTTTCTAGTACGAAGCCTTTGAGTACCAATGAGTTCGCGACACGTATCATAATGCGTTTTCCCACATACCTTGGTCTTTAAAAAATACTTACCGGGTAAGTGGAAAAACAATGGAGTATGTAACGAGAACTCATTGGTAGTCAGCGGCTTCGCTGACAGCCCTCTGTAACCTACCGAATTGAGACTACAATAAGCAGCCTATAGTTTGATAACATAGCAGCAGAGACTTTTTATGTGCACCATGTCACCTTTTTTGTAGCCTGGCATCGTTTCACCATCTATTGACGTTATAAAAGGATTATGATGTCATCATAACCAAATAGGAAGGCTGACATTGAGATAGCATTCTAGGAAACTATAACCGGGTCTATGACATCAGTTCCAAAATCAAACACGGTTAGGTGAGAGTAAAACTTTGATGACACCATGTCATCGAGGCCAATGACTGAGACACGTGACACATTCTTAGAGGACCCTGACCGTATGGATTTTTTTTCCAATCCTTAGGTGGACCTACAAACCAAAAATCAGCTTCATTAGTGATTTCAAACCTTTGGATCTTTGTACCTCAAATAATGGTCAATATGCTCAAATTCCCACAGTTAAAATCAACCCATGAAAATAATTCCAACTAACTCCTAGAAATCACTAATCAGGCTGAGTTTTGGTTTGTAGGTCTACCTAGAGATTAGCCAAACATCCATACGGTCAGAGTCCTCTAATAAGGTTCCACGTGGCTCATATTGTGCCCAGTCATTGGCCTCGATGATAGGTTTCGCTAATCAAAGTTTTACTCGTTAGGTGATAACGAATTCTATAATCACGGCGAAGTGTGCTGAGCAGCTGAAGATAGAATCCGATGGAATTAGATTATTTTTGCGGCAAAGATTCAGCCACGTAAGTCACGCCGACCGACGACTTGCACTGTGACCTCATTGGGAGTTCCAAGGTTGGGTCCCACACAATTAGGACCCGCCAAAACGGCTCCCGTCGTGGACTCTTCGACATAGACGACACGTATCGGTGAACCCGAGGCCCTCTCCGACAAAACCATTCCCTCTTTCCCGTACGATGATTGGCCTCTTTCACCCGCTCAGCAGGTCTCCTAGTTCTCCGGTAATTTTGCGGGACAAATAAATTCTCTGAATTGCCCATTTCCAGACCCTTTGTACCATAAATACCCTTTAACTTTATGAAATTTACTAAAGTACCCTTTAATGCAGCATTCACGTTGCTTAATATATGGACTCTGGTAAAACGGATACAGGTTTTGCCTCGACCCGCAGACATAGGTGTGGGTGATATTTTCTGCATGTACACATGGACGTCTTATATGTAGACATGTGGCGAAGATATGGGCCAAGGTCAGGAAGTGACTTCAGACAGACATCCTCGACACCAAGTCGGACTAATCATTGACCTTGGACTAATCTTGACCTCGAACAGTTATGGAGTGCCAAGCTGATCACGTTGGGATGGAAGACGCCGTTTACACCCGAACTATAGCCGAGTACGGTAAGACCTCAGACTTAGCCAGATTTAGAGAAACACCAATAGGGTGAGTTGGTGCCAAGGTCGGCTCCAAGAGAGTGGGCAATTTGCCACCCTACTATGGTCACTAACCACATTCTATGGCACGTTAGGCGGTTGTCAGATGTCAGAGTACCGACCAGTACAACCCATAATCGTGCTCCTTTACAGGTCATCTAGTTCTAAACACTATAAATAAGGAAAACAATAACATTATAGAGGTATGCAATATTTTTCACTCAAAGATTACTAGTGCTTAAGACTCTTTTTCAAACTTCAGCATCAGAGCCTCTATTGGTGGAAGCCAAACAATGGAGTGTTTTGCACCTCGGCGACCTCGGATTATCAGTCAACTACCTCGAAAAGAACATCTGATCTAACGGGAAGGAGATCGATAGCCTTGTACTAAATTACTGTACCCTCAGTTTGATTAAGTTTGATTACTCAGATTAGTAGGCTACTTGGATTCTGTACCCTAAATATTGACATTGTCTTCGATAGTTAGACTTGGGCTTTGCACCCATCTCTCGGGGGTGTGCATTATTTTTCCCCTACATCTTTTGGCATGGTCTGTGGGAAGTGAGAATATTGACTCGTGTGCTCTTCCGAGCTTAGATGTAGATGGTTTGACAAGTTGAGGAATGATACCACTGAAGAACAAGAATCTGACCGGATCGAAGCAGGGAAACTTGCTGAAAGACTTAGATCCAGAAAATCAGTCCGACTGTTCATACCCTTCTGTAGAAATTGAGGGGACAGATACAAGAAATAAGAAAAGAAGTCTAGGACGTTAGACGGGAAACTGATCAGTTGAGATAGCAGATGTTGGACAAAACAGAAAAAAGATGAGAGCCTAGAGGACCTGATGGGGTTGGGGATGAGAGCTCCTAAGTAGGGTCAGAATTTGAACAGACTAGAATACCCACACCTAGATGATCTGGCTTGGGGGTGTGAAGCCGGCAAAGTTGAGCAGCCGGTGTTAACCACACAGCTAGAGCAGTTGATGGCGGACGACGTGAAAGTGGTCACTATAAAGAAGGTGACAGAGATGATCTTGAAGGATCGGGAGATGAGACTGGAGCCCAGAGAGCATATAGTTGCAGGGCAACTAGAGAAGCTTTGAGGATACTAAGATCTTCATTGTTCTCGAATGAGGTGCAAAGGTCTGAAATCTCAAAGAATTTTGCTCAGCCGAGGTTTGAATTGTATGATGGGATGGTGTATCTTATTGACCACCTATTGCACTATAAACATGCTATGGTTCTCTGAGGAGAGTCGTGCTTCGACGACCTCAGGTGTAGGATGTTTCTAACGAGCCTGAAGACAGCAATGCCCTGGTTTGGTTTTACAATCTGGGGGCTGAGTTTATTAGATCTTTCAGAACATTGGAAGATGCATTCGTGATCAATTACATCCATTAGAGGAAGATGATGTTATGTGTCATTGCCATACTCAATGTGAAGCAGGCGACCAAGGAATCCCTCCAAGACTATTTGACCTGGTTCAAGGTCACACAAGTTGACCAATTAGACGAGAGGACAGCAGCGTTTGCACAAATTGCAACCATTTAAGTTTTTTCTCTTAATATTTATAATTAGACTTTTCAAAAATATGTTTTACTTAGACACCTATTTTCCATGTAACTAAGGCCGCGTTTGGTATGTCGGCAAATATTTTCCGAGAGAATATTTTGTCGCAGTCAATTAACTTCACGGCTAAATATTTGTGCGTCAAAATAATTTAAAGCGTTAGGTAACCATGGCATTTTCTCATCAAAATATTTGCCCACCTAATTTTTGTGAAAAAAATGACACGCCAAGCACTACAAAAATTGCATTCGCGCGGGCAAAAGTTTTATTTTTTCACAAAAGTGGCCTAAGTTCTGTTTTTGAAGAAAAAAAAAGCAAAAATATCTAAGGGCGTGTTTGATTGCTGCGGTGGCATGCTAAACATGCCCTTAGTTCCCGAGAACCCATCCTTTTTGTAAAGGGTTGGGATCCGTGTACCTAAATTTTCACCGAAAATCTCGTTTGTGGATATCCCAAGAATCCGAAGGTCGTTGACAGTGCTGAGCTGGTATTCAGCGAAAGCAAAACCACCGTTGGATTCTCGTAATCCACGCCCGAGTGCTTAGGTGGAAATTCATGTCAAAAAATTTAGGTCATGGGAACCTCTTCCTTCAAAGTAAACAAGCCGCAAGCCAAGGTTAAAATGGTCACTCAAAAAGGATATTTTGGTCAGCTAATAAATTTCTAAGTTGAATGCACCGGCAGTAGGAGGTAGTCGGTAAACTAAACTAATTAAGAAGGTAACACCAGAGGCCCAGATATTAACCCGGGTTAGAATTCCCGGTCGCCTCAAAAGTTTAACGACTCTCAAGTCTCACCCACCATTCTGACCGGTGACTCTCCACATAAATTTATTTTATTTATCTAATACCATTAATTAACTATTTATTTATATATAATGCTATAATTAATTAATTAGTTATCTAATAATTTTGTTTATAACTTCAACGCCAAAACGCGTTATAAAGGGCTCCTCCTCCCTCTGTTTTCCTTCACGTATCTGCAAACTTGAAGAGAAAGAGAACATCTCCCTGTGTTTTTGATTTCTTTCTTCCCAGTTCCCACTATGTCTCTGCTCACAGATCTTATCAACTTGAATCTCTCCGAGACCACCGAGAAGGTGATCGCAGAGTACATATGGTGAGTGTTTCTCCCTCTCTCTCTTTTTTTCTTTTTTCTTTTTTCCTCTTGTTTTTGTTTTGTCAAGCTTTGTGCCTTTTACTCTTTTGATCGCAAAGCTTGTTTGGGTGTTTGTGATTTGAGGGCTCTTGTACTTCTACTGATTTTAATAAATAGAGCTTTGGTGGGTTTATGGCGATTTTGTGTTATTTTTACGATTTCTGTTTTGAAATATTTTTTTTTCGTAGTTTCATTACCTGCTTTACTGTAGATTTCTTTGGTTTTTGTTTGTGCTTTAAGCTCTGATTTCTTAGTTTTTCTTTAAAGGGTATTCTTTTTTGCTTGTGTACTGTGTAGAGCTCTTATTTGGTTTTTTTTTTTTTGGTGATTTTTCTTTGTTGGGTGTGTCATCTTTAAGACTTCATCCAAGTTTTCAAGTTTCTAATGGGTGATTTTAATTCTTAAAACAGGATCGGTGGATCTGGTATGGACCTTCGGAGTAAAGCCAGGGTAATCCCTTTTGTCTAACTTTTTTTAATTTCTTTTTCTTTTTATTGGTCGTGATTTATTTTTTACTGAATTGATTTTTTGGGTTGTTTTTCCTTGAATTAGACGCTTTCGGGACCAGTTAGCGATCCCCATAAGCTTCCTAAGTGGAATTATGATGGTTCAAGCACAGGTCAAGCTCCAGGGCAAGATAGTGAAGTGATCTTATAGTAAGTTTTCTCCCTCTTTTAATATGTAGTGGTTCTTAGATTCTGAGCACACATTTGATGTTTGGTTTTTCTAATATTATCGATGTGTTGAAACAGTCCTCAGGCAATTTTCAAGGACCCATTCAGGAGAGGCAACAACATCCTTGTAAGAAATCTATCATTTAATTTAATTTAATTTGATTTTTTTTTTTTTTTGCTGTTAGTTTGTGGTTAATGTACTATCTTTGATATTTGCTGTGAATTCAGTTCTTATTTTCTCTTTAATAATTTGTTTAGGTCATGTGTGATACTTACACTCCCGCCGGAGAGCCGATTCCAACGAACAAGAGATATGCTGCTGCAAAGATCTTCAGCCATCCTGATGTTGTTGCTGAAGTGCCTTGGTATGTCTTCTAATTTCTACCATTTAAATGTTCTATACTTTTGGGACTTTATTGTAATATTTCAAATAATCTGATTTGGATAAAAACAGGTATGGTATAGAGCAGGAGTATACCCTGTTGCAGAAAGATGTTAAATGGCCTATTGGGTGGCCCGTCGGAGGTTATCCTGGTCCACAGGTAATATAATTCAAACCTACTCAAGCTTCAAGTTTGGACTAATTTTATTGAGTTTCTTTGTCTCTGCAATTTCCATTTAAGATCTTACAAGTTTGTGTTTGGTTTGTGTTTTAAGGACGAATTGTGTCACTTTAGGAAACTCATAAAGGAAATTAATAATTTACTAATTTCACTTCCCTTTTTCTCAATAGATAGTCACTCTGATTTGGATTTTCACTGATCTTGTCAATGCATTTGTCTTTTTTCTTTATCACCATTATTTTTTTGAAACAGGCACCAATTTTCTCTCTGGACATAAAGGCATATGGTTATTGGCATTTTCTTTTTTTCCGTTCATACTCCCAAATTTGCACTCATGTTATCTCAAGGAATAAATAAATCTTGCTTGATTTCTAAATCCATTGGGCTTGGGTGCCTTGGGTTGGCTTAACCAATACAAACTAGTTTCACTCATCTGGATTCAAAGTATGAGTTGGTTGGCACCCTGTGTATAATTCGATTTGACACGGTATTAATCCTTGGTTTCTCGTCTTCTGCTCCTTCGTCGTGCATATATGATGTAGTTGTATAAACTTTTAATGGAGATGCATGCACAGCTCTAATTAAAAGTTCTTGTTTACTGCAAAACAGGGACCATACTACTGTGCCGCGGGTGCAGACAAAGCCTTTGGTCGTGATGTTGTTGATGCGCACTACAAAGCCTGTCTCTATGCAGGAATCAACATCAGTGGCATCAATGGAGAAGTGATGCCTGGCCAGGTAGTAAATTTCTTTTTCGTTTTTTTCCCAAAAGGATTATTCATTAAATAATTTTAGTAGTCCATGTAATTTGAAAATTTAACCTCGATCCTTGGTATATAGTGGGAATTCCAAGTTGGTCCTTCTGTTGGCGTTTCTGCTGGTGATGAAGTATGGGTAGCTCGCTACATTCTGGAGGTAATTTAAATAACCAATTGAAAATATGTTTTTTACTTTTAAGATACAATTCTTTTTTGGGTCATTATATGTAAAGAATCGAAATATTCAGTGTTTTTTTTATAAATACTTGTGAATTGTAATAAATTTTTTGAGAAGAATTTAAGGGGATTCTGTGACATACAAAGATTATTTTCATAATTATCTTTATTTTTCTATCTGAACAGAGGATTACTGAAATTGCTGGCGTTGTTCTCTCCTTTGATCCCAAGCCTATCCAGGTCAGATTTGGTTTATGAGTTCTGTCTCCATTTGCGTCTAGTTATCTAGTATTTCTTTTCTTTTCCTAACTTCATCCCAAAGCTAGAAATCCTGGAACATTTTATTTATGCCCTCTTTCACCTTTCTTTGTGGAATGCGAGTTTCCTGTATTTAAACTTTTATGGAATGTTTGGTGTCACTAGGGAGACTGGAATGGAGCTGGTGCTCACACAAATTACAGGTAATATTTATGTGTAAATTATGATCAAGTTAATAAGAATGCCACCCCATCCATTGCATATTACTAGAAATTGTAGGATTTCCCCTTTTATTTGCATAGTTTTAGCTACTAGTTGGAAAGAAAAACGCTCTATAATTTGAATATCTGTTCTCATCATCCCATCAACTGGAAGAGAATGCTTTCTTTTTTAAATTTGATGAAGTTCGTTGTGTTTGGTTCCAGCACCAAGTCCATGAGAAGTGATGGAGGGTACGAAGTCATCAAGAAGGCAATTGACAAGCTTGGTAAGAGGCACAAGGAACACATTGCTGCATATGGAGAAGGCAACGAACGTCGTCTCACTGGGCGTCATGAAACAGCTGACATCAACACCTTCTTATGGGTAAAGACTTCTTCACCTCTTCAGATTGGAAATTAACTGTTGAAGTTTTTATTCTAAAGGATAGTGTACTGATTCTCCCTTTACATGTGGATGATTAACAGGGAGTTGCAAACCGTGGAGCATCCATTCGAGTTGGCCGAGACACAGAAAAAGAGGGCAAAGGTTATTTTGAAGACAGGAGGCCTGCTTCAAATATGGATCCCTACGTGGTTACTTCCATGATCGCTGAGACCACCATCCTGTTGAAACCATAAGTGCTCACCAGGGCCAGATTTGCTGTGTTTGTGTTCTTCGTGGGATCTTCGTATTGCTTTTCTTTTTTTCCTGTGGGACCTGTGTTCGGGAAACTTGTATTGCAGTAGGACCCCTCCATCTCTTTGCCATTAGAGTTCCTGTTATCTTAAATTAGTTTAGTGGTCTGTTGCCCTTCTGGTTGATTTATAGGCAGGTGAGAGAATATTGTTTCCCGCCTTTTTATCTTTGTTCAATAACAGCAATAATTAATAACATGAGGGCTGATAATTACCATTAATGGGGGAACTATTTTATGGGTTTATCTGTGCATGATCTGTGTTTGTTTAATATGGATGTGCTCACCATTCCTATATTTTGATTTTATATCATATGGTAACCACTGGTATCTGAAGATTCTGAACCTAGTGGTGGAATCATTTTAATTTTTAAATATGAGATTTCCTTTTGGTTATTTGAAGCTTAGAGCTTTTTGAGTTGCATTAACTAAGCATTTAAGACTTTTTTGTTTGGTGTAGGTCACTACTTTGATGTGGAAAGGGGGAAAGACTATAATAAAAGGGGATTAAAGACTCAAATGCTATTTAAATAACATGAATAAATAAGGTAGGGATGTTTGGTGGGTTCCTAGTACTAAGTGTGTTGACATGTCGGTTTCAGTTCGGTTCCTAAGGTACCCAGAACCGGAAATTGTTGGTTCTTATCGGTTCTGATTCCTATGATGGAACCGGAACAGGGTTAATTGTCGATTCTGGTTCACAATAGCCAAGTCTTCTTTAGGGGAACTTGCACAGACCCATCAAAGTTTTTCTTGTTCCAAATTTTATGGGCAATAAGCAAATCAGCCATTTTCTCTCTATGTTTTTTTAAAGACTTGTGTAATAGCTAAAGAACCTCTGTTTCTTTTCCATGTTTAATGCTAAAAACATAATTTTTATTGAGCTTCTGATTCTGACCCAAGTCATGGTATAGAGCAGGAATATACCCTGTTGCAAAAAGATGTTAAATGGCCTATTGGGTGGCCTGTGGGAGATTATCCTGGTCCAGATGTAATAAAATTCAAACCTGCTCAAGTTTCAAGTTTGGACTAATTTTATTCTCTGCAATTTTTCATTTAAGATCTTGCAATTTTGTGTTTGGTTTGTGTTATAAAGGACAAATCACTCTGATGGAAGAAACACCACCAACCACCAAATCTACCTTCTAAGTTAAGGGTTGTATATTAAATAGTAGAAATGTCAAACTCCCAATCAACTCAAAGAACAAGTGCCCATCCTGAGTTGGATGGTGGGTGAACAGTCAACAAGAGAGAAGGAAAGATATCAGAAGGTAGATGCTAGATGATTATCATTGAAAATAAGTGGTTATGATCAGAACTCCGCAGTTATGCGTGCTTCGGCCAGAGTAGTACTAGGATGGGTGACCTCTTGGGAAATCCTCCTATTGCACCCCTGGAAACCATTTTATCTAAAAAAAAAGTGTGCTTATGCTGTCTATAGACCGTAGTAACGCTGTATAAGAATCAGACCATACACCATTCCATCACTTTCATTCATAGGGCTAGAAAACTTGTCCAGTCATTATCAGTTGGACCACCATTGATCAATCTCCATCACAAATATCCATCAGACAGTGATGCCATAGCCTCTCTCAGGAGAGTAAAACTTGCATTGACAGCCGCCAGTCATATAGGAGCCACATGGCACATATTTAGAGGATAACGAGCGTATGGATGTTTGACTAATCCCTAGATGGAATTACAAACGAAAAATCAATCTGATTAGTAATTTCTAAGTGTGGGATTGGAGTCATTTTCGTGGGTTGATTTTAACCGTGGGAATTTGAGAATTATTTGGAGTACAAGACAGGAAGGTTTGAAATCACTAATCAGGCGATTTTTGGTTTGTAGGTCCATCTAAGGATTGGCCAAACATCCATACGATCATTGTCATCAAAAAATTTGCCACGTGGCTCATATTGTGGGCGGTCAGGGCTTATATGACCTTCCCGGTTATCAAAGTTTTCCTCCTCAGGATGTGGTTCCAATAGAACTCGGTATTCTAAGGCTTCTAAGCTACTAAATTTGTTGACCGTGACCTCATTTCCCTTTGATATGACGTTATGCACCAGCCAAGCCTTCGGATTGCCCTTTTACCGAGTCAGGCTTCTGTGGGAAAGGGTCGTATAGAAAGTTCGATAGGACAGCTCCCAAAATGCCACACGGCACTCTTTTGGCCGCACCGAGTCGATGAATGTTTGCCCGGCCCCCACCCTTGGTTGACCACACCAAAAATCAGCCTGATAAGTGATTTTTAGCCTTGGATTTGAACTTTTTTGGTCATGGGCTTCGGGGGTTGGGACCCATCCATAAGCCTGTTCATGAAGCCTATGATGAAAAAAGCTCAAACCCAACAGCTAGAAATCATCAATCATGCTGATTTCTGTTGTGTATGTCGATCAAGGGTTAGGCCAAATATTGGTCTTTTCATAGCTGCATTAACTCATGCAGTCGCGCGTGATGTAATGTGAGCCAATGACGGTTAGTCATAGTTAGGAAATTGGGATGTGGCAAAAATTCGCCCAATGAAAAATACGAGTTTAAAACTATTTGGGTTAAAAATAATGAAGTAAAAAAAAACAATTTTGAAAACACCGTGATTTGAAACGTTTTTTTTTTCCTCAAAAGATTAGGGTTTTTCCAAAAAGCAGATGGGTAGGAAGCTGCTTTCTTAAATTTAAATTCAAAAGCGAAATCAAGATGACATGATATTGTGATTAGCTAAACCACCACCCAAAGAGACACCTAGCCCTCGTTCCATTATTCAATTGGGGGGGAAAGCCAGGTGTGCCATGAAAGAAAGCGTAAACCATGAAAGTGTGTTTTAGGGTTTGCATGGAAGATGCATCATATCATATCAGGTTCCACCACAAAAGAAGAAAAGAGTATGCGACAGAAGTGGAAATATGAAGAGGAGAAATGCCATGTTTCCGTAGTATACTTTTGTGGCCATGGTGCATTAGTGGACGACAGAGAGTGTTGTTTTTCATTTCTGTGTTGGAAAGTTGGCTCTACTGGATTCCCATATAAATGTTATCCTTCCAAATGCATCGTCAAATATCATCCATGCAAAGCATTAGTGGGTCACCCACACAAAGTTTGTCCTTCACAATGCAAAATCCAAACTAGATAATATATAGGCTAAGCTAGCTATCTTATAGCTGGACCATATTGACTGCCTACCACCATAGAAGCATACGTGAGCGGAATCCACCCCACCAATATACAAGTCCCCACTTAGAGATCCGCTTTGTCATCATCATCTATGTCTTATCCTAGTGTCCCACCCGATACAGTTTGCACAAAGCCAGTCCATGAGTTATCATCTAGGTAAGGGTGGCAATTTGGCCTCTCGGGTGGAAGGTGAGTCAGGCCGTGCCGTGGCCGGCGCTCTAAATTTTTTGAAGCCCAAACTCAGCCCACGGCCTGATCTTAGGTCGGGCCTTCAAACCAGGCCTCGGGCTAGGGATAGTGGGCCGGGCCACGGGCTGACTTACAGGCCGATTCGTGGGTTAGACTTAAAGCAAATTGAAAAAAAACTTAAAAAACAACAAATTTTAAGTGGAGAGTGGAGGGGAAATATTAATTTTAATTTTTTTTGGGGTGTACAATTCAAAATTTGAGGAGGGAGGGGGTATTTTAAAATTTCAAAATCTAATGCTGGACTTCATGGGCCCGGCTGTGGGCTCAAATCCTAAGCCCAGGCCCGGCCCAGAAGATTAGCGGGCTTGGCTAGGCCAAGCCTGAAAAAGGGCTGGGCTCGGGCCGCGGGCCAAATTGCCACCCTTACATCTAGGAGATTTTTGAGTTAAGGAAACTAACCCTATTTTTTATAAGTGTGATCTAGGTTTGAAGCGTCTTAAAGGAATTACTAAACTTGGCGTGATACTTACCTAGATAATTAAGAAAAGTTCAATTTCCTTAATCCCTAGGTTTTATGATGGCAAGGGAAACTAGAAAATGATAAATAACTATTGGAGGGGACGTCCCTCTCTCCAACCAAGCGAACCCAATCCCATTAGTGAGAGCAAGGTCTAGAAGAGAATAAGTTTCCCTCGCCAAAATCCAGCAAGTTTTGCAATCGATCTCAACGGTCGGATTTAGCACACATTTCAATCGGATGGGTATACAGGTATATGCTATATATCTTATTTATTTGCAATTAAAGTTCTTAGATCTTGATCATGGTTGTAATGTAAGGTTCTAGACCTAGCCGAACCTCTAAGAATTTCCTATAATTTGTATCGATGCTATGGCTCGAACCCTAATCTTGATCGAGATCATGATCTAATGGTTTGATGATTAGATTTTGATGGTAGAGATTAGATCTCTAAAGGATATTTTTATCCATGTTGAAATTCCAATATCTGAAGGATGCAATACCTAGAGGGGGTTGAATAGGTTTATTTAAAAAAATAATTGATTAACCCTAAACAATATGGTCGTAGTTTAGGGATCTAATCGCATGCATGCAATCCTAATCGATTGATTAAAATAAAGATGATTAATCCAACCGACTTAAATCAAATATACCGAAAGATATATTTAATACTAATTCGTTCAATTATTCTAAAGAATATATAATGTAGAAATTAAGTAACACATGCAATTTTAACGAGGAAACACATCCAGGATAAACCTAAGGACTGCATCTAGATGTCAAAGAATCACTATGAAAAATTTAATGGAGTATAGAGGTTACCCACGAATTCGAAACAACATTACTACAGTATTCAGACTCAAATTACTCAAGCCACTGCATCCGTGCCCTCTTTACTTTCCACGCCATGAATCCTACGTGCACCTTCTTTAACGATCAATGATCACACACCGATTCAAAATCACTCCGAATCACACCACTCGAATCACTCAAACATAAACAACCAATTGATTTGAGAACTTCTTTGAGAACTAATGGGCATTACTGCGTTCTTGGGTTTTGATTGACAAGCTCCAGAGGTTTTCGTATAGCTAAGGTTGATACACAAACTTTGAGATCCAAAAACTAGTTGAGAGTTCTTTTAGTGCTTAGGTTTTCGTTGTTTACTTACCTATTTATAGTAAGGATGCAACCTACATGAAATAAATAGGTAGTTTTTCCAAAATAGGAAACATAACTAACTTTAGAATCTTTTTTGTGTGCGGTCCGATCGATCGGTTCTATAAGGTTCAATCAATCAAAGGCTAAAAGAAATTAGTCCAATCAATCAAGTTCTACATAAAAATATCCGATCGATTTTTGCTCGATACGTAGGGCTGCAACTCAGGCGGGTTGGGTCGGGTTGGAGGTCAACCCTAGCCCAACCCAACCTTAAAGGTTGTCAACCCTAACCCAACCCAACCCAAGGTCGGGCTTAGATTTTCCAACCCTAACCCAACCCATCGGGTTCGGTCGGGTTAGTCGGGTTGGTCAATTTCTTAATTTTTTTATTGGTTGGAAATATTATTGAATTTTTTTATATTAAAATAATTTATCGGTCAATACAATAGCCATTGTGCTAACCATTAAATAATAGCATAACTTCATTTCCAAAGCTCGTGAAAGAAAACATGATATTTTTATAATAATCGAAAAGTTCATTAACTTAATGTATGATAAAAGTCACTAAAGAAATAATAAAAAACAATCGTTAGAGAAAAACCCGATATTTTCACTATCAAACCGATCACATAAAATGCCAAAATGCAGTTTCAATGACATTTGATAATATCACACAAAGGTTGTAGTTACTAAGGACAAACATCCATGAGTTGCTGCATTTGCCAAAATGTAGTGTGGATATTTGTCGATAATACTAATGGGTCAAGATCGGGGGACAACAATTCATACAACATTTTTTACAACAAAAATTGCGTCGGCCAATTTATAAATTAGAAGTATTGGAATGAGATGCTTTTTGGCAAGGATGGTCTCTATAGTGAGGAGATCATCCTCACAAAAATTCAAATCAATCTAATATTCGTAGACTGGTTTACAAGTTGAAGAATTATGGACCGTTTATTTTTATCATTAACTTGAAAACCACATTTGACATGGTTAGAAATTTCAGAATAAGCTGATTTTTTGTAGGGGTGATCTATATGATGAGGAGATCATCCTCGCCAAAAATCAGCTATTGATTCATCTTCCATGTGGGTACGTCAAAATTATTGTAAAAAATGTTGTATGAAATTGTTGTCCCCCGATCTTGACCCAAAACTATATATATATAGGGTCAGGATCAGGGGACAACATTTTCATACAACATTTTTTACAACAATTTTGGCGTACCCACATGGAGATGAATCAATAGCTGATTTTTGGTGAGGATGATCTCCTCACCATATAGATCAACCCTATAAAAAATCAGCCCATTCTGAAATTTCTAACCCTATCAAATGTGGTTTTCAAGTTAACGATAAAAATAGACGGTCCATAATTCTTCAACTTGTAAACCAGTTTAGAAATATCGGAATGATTTGAATTTTATTGAGGATGATCTCCTCACCATAGAGACCATTCTCACCAAAAATCATTCCATTCCAAACCTTCTAATTTATATATGGGGCAGCTGCAAGTTTTTGTTGTAAAAAATGTTGTATGAAAATGTTGTCCCCCGATCCTAACCTATATATATATATATATATATATATATATATAGTGTAGTTTGTAAGTCGGGCTTGGGTTGGGCCAAGCCTCAACCCTAACCCAACCCAATTTGACCAAAAATCCGGCCCAAGCCCAACCCAAGTTCTAAAGGGGCTAACCCAACCCAACCCTAATGTCGGGTTCAACCCATCGGGCTCGGGTTGAGCCCGCCCAAGTTGCAGCCCTATCGATACGAAGCAAAAGTAATGTTCAAACCTATTTGTTGTTTGATTGATCAAGAATGAACTATCTAATTAATCGAAGACCAACTAGTCAAAATTTTTCAATAACATCAATTATGTACTCCGATCGATCGAGAGTTGCATCAGATCGATCGGAGTTCATATTATACAACCTGAAAAACCATAATCGATCGTGTCCTTTTATAGCATGAAAACCAAGAGTCTATAAGTGCTAAGAGATTAATTATTATTATTTACTACTTAGAATCTAGGTGAAATTCCACCGGTCCGTTCTCTTTAATTCAATATACCTAGAAGGGGGGGTTGATTAGGTATTTAAAAATTAATTACCTATGCAGTTTTACTGGTCTATGATATGGGTATAAAATCTCATGCCTTGGTTGGTTGAAAAAGAATTATCACAATTGACTCAAATCAAATATACCTCCGTGGTATATTATCTTTTTGTCGTTTAATCTAATCAGGATATAATGCGGAACACAATCAAACAATCACACAAGACAATATATTTTTTACGTGGAAACCTTAGCCAAGGAAAAACCACGGGACCACGTCCAAACGGAAAGTATCACTAACTGAAAAGTTAAATGAACCAAAGGTTACCTACGCAGCACCGTTGTAAATACAGCATCCAACCTTAGCCAAGGCCCACTGCCGATGCGTCCACGTCCTCTGAGTCAACGCTACGAATCCACGCGCGCCCTTCTAGCCAAGAAGCCTTATCCGTTCGTTCAGTTTGGTGGCTTAATTCTCAACACTCCCGCCTTTACAGAAGGTGAAAGATTCAGAACACCCTGAACCCCAAGTTGCTCAAAAGGTGTTTGAGTCACACTGGTACTCTCAGGCTTACTAGGTTGAGTATAGAATTGGAAAACCTAAGCTGAGTAAAGATTAAGCTCTTAGCTTTGATCGAAAAGAGAACAAGCTCACAAGATATGAATGAAATCAAGTTTCTTGCTCTTCGAAATGGACATTCTACTAAATATAGCCTTTACTTCTCTCTTGAAGATTGAGTCACTCTGTGTCTTTGTGTGTGTTTAGAGAAGGCATAGAGGGGTTATATTTATAGAATACCAAGACCTTGAGTCGTGTGGAACGTGGGATAATGGAACCAGGAATTTCGGATTTGATAAAATCGATTCTGTTCAAAGTCCAATCGATTGTACACTTGGTCCAATCGATTGGGAACAAGTGTCCAATCTATTGGGCTCAAAGAGTTTTCTGTTCCGAAGGTACCAATCAATTGCACAGGGTTCTTCAATTGATTTGACATTTATAACTTTCTGTCTCGAAGGCTCCAATCGATTAATCAGAGTCTCCAATCGATTTGACATTTATAACTTTCTGTCCCGAAGGCTCCAATCAATTAATCAGAGTCTCCAATCGATTTGACTCAGAAAGATTTCTATCCCGTATTTTTCAATTGATTACACAGTGTCTCCAATCGATTGGACTCAATTATATTTCTGCCTCGTAGTGTCCAATCGATTACACAGTGTCTCCAATCAATTGGGCTATGTCCAATCTATTGGGGACACATGTTCAATCGATTGGACTTTCCCACTAGTCAATAAAATTGACTTTGACTCGGGTCTGTCCAATGACTAAGTCTAACCATTATATTTTATTCATTTTAATCAACTCCTATGGCCACTAAGTCACATACCTTCCTAATCAAGCGTACACGAATGTTAACTGACAAATCGGCAGTTACTCAGATGACTTCTGTCGTCAACCGTCTGATTCTTGCTGTCTCTGTCTTTTAGTCTTCATGTAGTTGGCGAAGTATGCATACCACGACATCTTCACGCTACACTTGTGCTTGTAGGAATGGTTATAAGAATATTTTTATGTCAAACGGAATCTTTGTCAAATTGAATATGAAAATATTCCTTACAGTAGGATTTTTAAGTCGCTTACCATCCTAATTAACTATAATTTATTCGAAGCTTTCACTCTTCAGCCGAACCTTGATGCTTCTCGAATCTTCTAGTGGGGTTGAGTACGTGATTTACACACTGTGTAATACCCTGAACTTTCGTTCTAGGGTATTATGGTAAATTCACCTAATAATGAAAACCTGAAACTTTTTCAGACTCTTATTATTGTTTTTATGGTTTAATATAATGCTTGAGTATGTGTATTTAATTTGATTTCATTCTGACAACTTTGAAAAACCTGCTATGTTTTAAACTCGCTCTTTAGGACTAAATTATTGCTAAAAATAATGAACCATAACTTGCAGGGGACTTTTTCTTTCCCTAGCTAACATTCCAGAACTTTTATAAAAAAATTATTTCGTGGGCCTGAGACACAAAAAATATTCCTATTTTATCTTTACCAACTTACCTGTGAAATTTTGAACATTTCCTGATACATAAAAATCCTAGTGGGAGATTTCGGGAGATTTTGACAAAAATAGTATTTTATAAATTTTAAACTTTTCCACAATTCTTATATTTTCAAAAATTAATATTTAATTATATTTTATTTATTTAATAGGAACGTGGGACCCGCAAATCACTTTCGGGTCATTCCAATGTCATTTGACACTTTTCTAGGGTTTTGAATGTTTTTATGATTTGTGTGTGTGACATGTGTCAATACTTTATTGTATGGACTTTTAAATTATCTAATATAGTTTGATTGAATTAATTTATAATTATTTGTGTTATGATTGTTGGGTGAGCCTGTATGGCCAATCTAGAGGTCTTTTGGGCTTAATAATATTTTTAAATAAAGCCTATTGATATATATGGGCCTTGGGCCCATTTCTAATCCATTAGTACCATTAGTAGTGTAAAATATAAGTTTTTGAAGGTTGAAAAAGTCATCTATTTGCTAGTTACGAATTTCACTAAAATAGAAACCCAATTCTTCTCTAAACCTATTTATGAAAACCCTAAAGCTTTAAAAGCTTTCATAAACCCAACTCCATTGAAGAATAGAGAAAGCTCCATTAAACCTTCATCCGGGCACCTATCGCACTCGAGCAAGAAGGGAGAATTGACGGAGATTTTGAATGGAAGAACATACCCCGAGAAGAGGACGATCTGACGACTTTCAAATTTGAAGAAACTTTTGATTTTCATTAAAATTTAAGAAACCTTAAGATAAGTGTGTTTGATCCATCTTATATTTGTTTTTCTTCAAGATTTTATTTCTCTTTCATTAGATAATGGTTGATACTCATTATAAATTAATTTTCACAATATTTACTTTATTCTTATTGGGTTGATCTTTATTTTGGGCTACCATGATGGGTTTGGCCATGATCTATTTTGTACCTATAATAGATGACTATGTTCTTTATCATTTTCGTTGTATTTTTATGAGTTAAATATTTTTATAATTATTTTTCTAAATACCTCTATGAATCTTTTTTCTAAAACCATTTAGTTTATATTTTTCTGATTTGTATTGATTAAGTTATGATTTTTCTAAGTTGTTGGACTTTACGAAAAAAACCAGAATTCTAGATTTTACACGGTCTAATTCACTTGGGATTTCGATATATATTTTTAACCTAAATATTTTTCTAATTATTTTTCATAGATACCTCTATTAATATAGTTTCTAGAACCTTTGAGTTTGTATTTTTTTGATTTGTATTGATTAAGTTATGATTTTTTTAAGTTGTTGGACTTTACGAAAAAAACTAGAATTCTAGATTTTATACAGTCCACTTCACTTGGGATTTCGATCTATATTTTTAATCTAAATATTTTTCTAATTATTTTTTATAGATACATCTTCAATCTAGTTTCTAGAACCTTTGAGTTCGTATTTTTTTAATTTATATTAATTAAGTTATGATTTTTCAAACGTGCTAGACTTTTCTATAAAACTCAGAATTTCAGATTCTGTTCGGCCTATTTTATTAAGGGTTTCGACCTATATTTTGAATCTGAATGCTTTTCTATTTATTTTTCTTAAAACCTCTGTGAATCTAGTTTTTAAATCCATTAAGTTTGTATTTTTCTAATTTATATTTATTTAGTTATGATTTTTACAAGAAATTATGTTTTTTTTGTGAACTACTTATTTCTTGAATTTTGGACGATTAATGGCTTTGGGAACCCTTAGTGGTTCAGTCATGACTTAATGACTATTAAACCTAGATGGTTTAACCTATACTTGTATGCATGGGGATCCCACTCATATGTCTTGGATCTCTCATAGGGTTCGGCCAAGTGTCTTGGATCCCTCTTTAGGGTTCGACCTTGTGTCATGGATCCCTTATAGGGTTCGGCAATGGTGTGTTAGATTCTCTTGCGATTTCCACTTATATTGTTCATCCGTGTTGATCGTGACTTTCGGTGATTGTTACATGTTATTCATGTTTAACCCTAATTCGTTCCTATGTTATCACTTTTGATATTCATGTTTTATTTTATATTATTATTTAAATGTTAAATACATGTGTGCTTATGCCATGTAGCCCTAGTACTATCTTGTTGTCATATCATGATCATCACGTTATTTCATATAAGGGGTGCATAAGTGAAAGTAGGGATTTTTCCGCGTCGTTGGTTACAGAAACCCTAGAATCAACAAGATTTAAATTTATCCGAGATTCCTGCAAGATTTAAACAATTTGCACAGTGGCTTGTGTCGGATGTCGATCCGCACTCGGGGTTAGTATGTGCAAGTCAAGGACATGAAATGACAGATTTTTTTTTTTTGGTCGAAATTGCTACTAAGAAAGATGGAGGGGTGAGAGTGGTGGTTCAAAGTGCTTTTAAACACATGTTTGAGAGGATTCTAATCAACGAACTCAACATTATCAAGAGAAAAAAAAAATTGCAAATAAATCCAATCTAGTTTTCATTAATCCAAAAAGAACTACAATGTATTGAATCTTAAAACATAAAGAAACATCCACTAGCTGAAATTAAAAAAAAACTTAGAGATAAAGACAAACTAGAGAGAGAGAGTTAAGAGTGAGAGAGAGAAACTCATTATGGACTACAAAGTAGTTGTCCACAATGTTGTGGACTGATGGAGACGGTGGGGAGGGGAGCGGTAATGGTGAGAGTGAGGCGATGCATGTTTGATGAATGGGGCGGCTCGTGGAGGTGGATGCTAGAGGCGATGCAACCTACAGTGGTAGGGGGCGGCAAAGTGGATAATGGATGGTGGCTGGCGGTAAGGTGAAGGCGACAATGGATGCAAGGGGCTAAGGCGAACGGGGACAGGTGAGTACGGCTCCTTCTTCACCTCCTCTCTTCTTTTGTTTCTTTTTTTTTCTTTTCTTTTTGTTCTTTCGTAAGAGAGAGAAGGGGCAGTGAAGACGAAGGAGTGGTGGAGCGGCTGTGATTGAAGCGTTGAAGGAGTTTTTGCTGGTGCGCGCGGCTGTGGAGAGAAACGGTGGTGGCTGGAGAGCAGCTTCCTCTTCTTGCTGTAAGTGTGGAGAAAGGGGGGGGGCGGTAACGATTTAGAGCTGGAATGGTGATGGCGGCAAGGTTGTGTGTGATGAAGGGAAGAACGTGGAGATTGAAGTTGAAGCCGTGATACACTTGCAGCGTCAAGAGGGAGAGGAGGCGTAGGCGGTATTGAAGATGGAGGTGGCTGACGGTGTGCACAACCAGTCCGTTTGGACCAGCAATGGAGGAGGGACCTCCAACCAGATCGTGAAGGGAGCACGTGGTGGGTTTAGAGAGGAGGTGGTAAGGGTGATGGGTTCGCCGGACTGTTGGCCGTTCAGTCGGAGAAGCAGCAGGCCGGAGTTGCAGCAACTCCGGCGTAAAGACGAGAAGAAGAAAAAGAAGAAGAAGAAGAAGAGGAAGAAGAGGAAGAAGAAGAGGAAGAAGAAGAAGAAGAAGAAGAAGAAGAAGAAGAAGAAGAAGAAGAAGAAGAAGAATAATCCTTACCAGACGGCCGGAGTTGCAGGCAACTCCGGCGAAGACGTGAAGAAGATGAAGAGAAGGAAAAACGAGAAAGAAGAAAGGAGGAGGAAGATGGGGCCAAAAACGAGGGGAAGAGTAAAGGGGAAGGAGAGGAGAAGAAAAGAGGGGGATTAGGGTTCGAACGAACCCCTATCCTTCTCCTTTTAAAGCTTCCCTATTTCCTTTAATGGAAATAGGGGATTTTTGAAAATAAAAAAAAATAATTTTTTTTTTTAAGTAAAAACCTACTTTTCTATGGGGAATCTCCCCAATTAGTGGACCCCCCATTTAATTAAAATTATTTTGAAATTCGCGGGGTCCACTAAATGGTCGGACAGCGGGTCGATGAAGATGGGCCCGGCTATTGGCCCTCATGGATTGATGATGTCCATCGTCTCACAAGATGATGTGACAGACAGTCTGATGGCGATCAGATGGATGGTGACTTGATTGGGACTCAGATTGGTAGATCGACGGATCTAGAGAGATCCAACGGTCCAATTGAAGATCCAACGGTCCGATGGAAGATCCAACGGTCAGAAAGCTAAGGGAGATGAGATAGAGCCGATGGGCAGGAGTTCTGGGGTTAGGTCAGTAGATTCGAGGACCGAGAGATGAAAAGAGATAGAGAATAAGGAGAGATGAGAGAAAAAGTATCAGAAAATAGAGAGAAAAGCACTGGCGGAGGGTCTGGAACCCTGGTCTTCACTGTGACCATCCTCACACTTCTCCAGTAGAGTCGACTATCATTCTTTGCTGACTCATGTGGCTTTAAACGCTTTGGTCCGTCTCTTGGTCATTGGCTCTCCTGCTCTCTTCGTTCTTTGGGCCGACTTTTTGGTCCTCTTATTCAGCTCATATTTGGCCCATATCTTCTAGTCATAGCATGTGGGCTCTTTAAGCTTTGATAATGGGCTTTCATGATCGATTTGGGCCCACAAGTCTCGAGAATCATCCCATCAGGGTTTTCTGCGATAGAAGAAGCGCGTAATGAGACTTTATCAGAACGGCTTAATATCTAGACTTCCGAAAATGTGTTTAATGCATGCAAATATACCATTTCGTCCAGAAAAGTGTGTTCTACACAACACAAGAGACTCTTACGTAGAAAAGTAGGTAAATAGAGTATTTTAACGTAGGAGAATGCAATAACGCTAAAAGGATAATTGCTTAAAATAAGCACTTTTGAGCGAATATCAATAAGGGAATGGGGTTGAAGTATATTATATACGTTTATATTGGTTTTATCAATTAATTAGGGTTCGGTACCCTAGAGTGAAAGGCCCTAGACGTTATTATATCCTGCAGATGGGTCGATGAGACCGCTCCCAGTGCGGGAAGGAGATGGAGACCCTATGTGGTTATGGGTACTAGTTGCATTTGCATTACGTACTCACTTGCATTCACCCTCATATTCATGTCATCTTTATTATATGTTTGAGATGCATACCTTAGTTAAAAACTTTTATAGTATGATATCATACCATGCATACTGTTGTATTACTGGGCCTCGGCTCACGGTGCTACACTGATACCATTTTCAGATTTTGAGAAGCTAGGTACGTGGGATTATTTTTAGACGACAGACTCCGGTGCATTCGAGGAGATCGACGAGGATTTGGGAGTCGATCCCACACTTTAGAAGACTTTATTTTGATTGTTTTAAAATATTACTTATTTATTTTCATGGGCATGTAGTCATTTGATTGAGAGCATGTTCTCACCTCCATCTCTCCACACTTAATTGATTGATTGAATTATTTGAGTTATGAATTATTTTAATTATTTATTTCTTACATCTATACTCTTTTTTTTTACTTAGTGGGTTTTCGAATGAACCTTAGTAGTTTAATTGACCTAATTGGATCACTAGGGGACATTCATGGATCACCTCTGGGTTCGGGTACGGGTCGATCCACTGATTTTTGGGTCGTATCTGGGTATCCCGATTCGGGGGGTGACAGACTGACACTCATACAACCTACTACACACTAAGGTTGACTTTAACTCTTCTTTTGTCATACGAAATTAGCCAATACAAAAATCTAGACCTTACAATATTTCATTTTAGTAATTCTGTAATAAAAACACATACACAAATGAAAATATCATAAAAACAATAATTATAATACCCTCACTTACACGAGTTACTTACACTCACTTAAATTAAAGACAGACACGAGGCTCAATGTCTTAGGCAATCTGCATGCTGGACATGTAACACACTCAGTGTAATATAGTCTAATAAAAATAATGTAAATATGTTGTAGTGAGTGTGAATTCTATTCTACTATGCAATATGGATGCAATAAATCTCTCTACAATATATACTCTACTTTTATCCCTTTGAGCATTTAGCGGATATCTTCTATTACGCCCCGAATCTGGGTGTCCAAACCTGATCCGAATGCCAGTGGGTCAACCTGTTTACCAAAGATCCAGGGTGCGATAAAAATAAATAATTTGAAACACTCCAAAATAATTTAAAATATTTTGTAAAATAAAATGTTCCCTTTTAAAATTTTCTTTTCTTTTTTTTTGATATGGTAAAATACTAATTTAGTGGGTTGGAGAGTAGCATTGAAGAAAAACTAGGTTATGGGTATTCTTGAGTATATACATAGGTTCAACGATTTAGAAAACGATCCATATCTTTCAAACGGGGCATACTTTCACCATTTGGCCCACGCCGTCTGAAAGGTCTCGTTGAGATATTCAATTTTTCCAGAAATAATTGAGGGCCAATCGGTTCCTATAAGCGGGAAAACATGTTCTATTTTTTGACAGTTGCTAATCCCATTTTGCAGCCCTTTAATTACAGCCAGTTTAAAATATTCATAAAATATTTTAGAAGTTAAAATAATAATTCCATCCATGTAAAGAAAAATCATGTTACGGTTCATTTCATGTTTCACGGACTTAACCAGATTATGAGATTTTGGGTCCAAAAATTAGGTCTTAAGGCAGTACTGTCAATCACCTAATATCCTCTCACAAAAATTCTATGCATCAAATCAAACTAGCCTTTCAATCTTGTTATCGAAGGGTAATTATGTTATGATGAAAAATATGCATCCGTTTATTTCTTCTTCAATAAAATTATTTTATCATATGATCAAATGTCCCCAAATACATCAAACAAAGTAAAATAAATGACTAGATGTAGATCTCCATATTCAATGTTCTCAATCCCTTCATCCGTAGTGGCGAATGACTCATTGATCTCACCTGTAGAGTAAGTCGGTTGGAAACCATGAGTGATGAGCCCCAGTAATTCCACGTGTACCATGGTGTATAGACAAATATATGTATAGACATAAGCAATAAATGATCACAGTGAAGATGATATCAATAGTCATGAATAATGGCATAAGAATAATGCACCATCAAAATGATTAATTATTGAAGTTTTCACTTGACCTGACCAATGGAAGGTTTTTAAATCAATATGGCCAATGGATTGACTGTTGATTCGACCAACAGAAATAAGTATAAACCGACCAACGGTCGAAATAGTAGATCGGCCAACGATCAAAATAATGGACCGACCAACGGTTGAGAATAATGGACCAACGATCAAAAAATGATTTTCTTTCTCGTCTTCTATTTAGTCATCGTAAGGTGATGATGAAAAAATATGGATGATCATAGAAAATAACATTATTAAAAAAATCACATTAACACGATAATGAACATAGTTGAATCTTATATCAAAGAATCGTATTTAGTCATAGATCAACATAGTTTAGAACAAAATCAATGACATCATGTTGAGGTTCATAGATTCACATAAACAGAGATCAATACAATCATAGCACCACAATAAAAATGCACCAATGAACACAAATTGAATATGAAAGTAATTTATTCATGTACGGTACTAACTTTTTTTTTTTTTGACTTGAGCACTCTTTTTTCAATAATGGAGGAGAAACTAGTGTTTTTGAGAGAAAATTTTGGTTAAGACATTTTTTTTTACTAATGTGGCTTTTTCAGTGTTGTCGAAATCTTTCATTAATTTGCTAAAAATAAAATATTTTTTATAACAAATCTTTAGTAATTCTTTTTATGTCATTCTTTTAAAAGTAAGTATTCTTTCAAATTAAATAATTATTTAATATAAATTGGTAAGTTTCTATTAATTGTTTAGCAATAAATTATTTCTAATGTTAGAATTTCTATTTACTTATTATTACAAAGTTTTCAATAATGAAGAGTGAGAATCTTTCTTTAATGACTTAATTATTGAATTTTGTATGGAAATATTTCTTGACATATCAAATAGTTAAATGTTGATTTTCATTTAGGATTGATGTTTCCTAGTTGTCATATCAATTGCCAAAAGTGTAAGAATTCTAGCTAAAATTAAAGGTTTACCCATGATTAAAGGTTTCCAAAATTTTCTTAAAAGATAAAAGAAGTATTGTACCTTACCAAGTATGGAACACAAAATATTTATTATAAATTGAATTTGATCATTTATATTATTAGGATGATGTAATATTTTATCTTTTATTTAATTAGTTAATTATTAATTTTAAAAAAATACTCTTCACTTATTATTACTAATACGCCATTATTATACCTTATATAAACTTACACACCAATTATATGGTCTACAAGAAGTGTACCCTACCCTAAGTACTCTGTAGGGTCTACTCCAACCTAATTTAATTATAAAAAAATATTTAATTACGCGCGAATTCACTTATGGAGTTAATTAGTGCATTATAGATGTTCAATCACAGAAACCCTAACATAACTATTCTATTATCTGAATTTTTCTTACTGGAATCTTTAAGTCAGAAAAATTTACTAGTTAATAACCAAATTATGCTTATAAATTATATATATATTCCGAATAAAAGTTCATGGTATTACATCTTCTCATCTTTTTTTTTTTATTAAATGACAAAAGTGAAGTGTAGAACTCATAGCGATGAAAATCAACATAAGCAAATAGCAAAGCATATAAACATAGCTGAATAGACACATGTTATTCATGAACAAAGAAATGTACATTTATAATCTTCAAAATGTCAGATTACTTCAAAAAGAAATGAAAAAATATATACAATAAGAAAAAGACCTGGTAGGAGGTGTTGCACAACTGAGAGCGCAAGCAGGAGGAGGTTATGTTGCTGGAATGCAACGGTGAACCACTACCAGCGTGGTGCACTACAGGGAGGAGGTTGGAGAAGAGGAGCAAACAAGATGAGGAGGGGAGGAGCAGCGAACTGCCGGTTGCTCCATAAAAGAGCAGCTGACGGCTCTCTATTTTCCCTTTCTTTTGGATGTGAAATAGAAGGGGCTTGAGAGGGGTCGAGAAGTACGTGAGAGAGATCTAGAAGAGAGGGGTTTAGGATATTATACATGGGACGGTTAGGGTTAGGGTGAGAGAGAGGACGTTGGGGAGAGAGAATTATATTATGGAAATAGAGGAGAGAGCTTCAAATGGGAGAGAGAGAGTAGTATTTTTTTTGGAGAATTAAGAGAGAGAAACGATCTTGGGAGACTGTTTCCTCTTTAGGGAAGTGAGTGATATGGGCTTTAGGCATGTTGGAGGCTCATGTGGTGTTATTGAGGTTGTGGGCCTCTAGGAGTTGTATCCTTCTCCTTTGTGGACGGCCAAGATTGTGGGTGATGTTTGGCCATTGGATTAGTGCAGGCCTTACCTCTTCAACTTTAAGCAACTCTTTGCCAAGCTCCCTTATCATCTATCGTTTGATCTCCACAATCTCATGTATCAATTGTTCGGTCCATTGTTTTATCTCCACCACAACATTTAATGCATATAATGACCACTTCACGGATTCAACCGTCGACCTTCAATAATCTAGACCATTTGATTTGTGGTGTTGTCTGATGTGTGTAAACACTATCTAGTGCAATAGACCGCCACATATCCAAAAGCGTGATCCTATCATCATCTTCTATCAACCCCATGATTATCAACCGATGATAATGATTCCTGCACATTTGCCGATCTACCATTATCTTTTTCAGTATGCAGCAACTAGTGGGCGAGATTCAATGACCTAGATGTCTCTTTTGATTGGAATGAGCTTCTCATGGTCTTTGGTGGTTGATCATGGGATCTCGGATCTTAAGAATCGTCTGATCAGGGTTTCTAGGCTTTCTTCATCCGTTCGATTTGCAGTTGCAGCCGTTGGATCCTATCTAAGATTTACATGCTATATTCCAGATCTTGATTGTTTGGATAATCCTTCATGTGTGATTGATACATGGGTAGTATTTGAGCCGTTCGATCTTTCTGCATTAGGCCCAAATTCTCCTTCTTCCTTCTCATCTTTCTAACAAATCTCTGCCAAATTAGTTGACCATCTTGATTGGTTAGCACTTGAGATCAGTGGATTTGTTCATTGAGTCCAGATTCATCTATTTTCTGGCATCTAGGTTCATTTGCGGTCTCTCATTGGTTCACTGGTCCAGTTCTGTGATTTGTTGGTTCGGTTACTTGGCCCATATCTTGTCATAACTGTTGGCTCTTTAAGCTTTGATAGTGGGCCCACAAGTCTCAAGAATTGACCGATCGGGTTTCCTACAGCAGTGAAAATGCATAATGAGACTTCTACAAAATGACTTCATATCTAGACTTCGAATGTGTTTAATTCATGCAAATAGCTCATTTTGTCTAAAAAAATGTGTTCTACGTAATGGAGGAAACTGATACGTAGAAAAGTTGATAAAATAATAGTTTTATGTAGGAGAGTGCGATAACGCTAAACGGATAATGACTTAAAATAAGCACTTTTAAACGAATATTGATATTCGCTCAAAAGTACTTATTTTAAGCCATTATCCTTATAGCGATGTCGCATTCTCCTACGTAAAACTTATCTTTTCGTCTACTTTTCAATGTAAGAGTTTCTTCCATTGCGTAGAACGCATTCTTTAGACGAAAATTTACTATTTGCATGAAATATACGCATTTCGGATAGTCTAGTATCAAACCATTTTAGTTATCTCATTATGCATTTTTTCACTTGTAGGAGACCCTATCGGGTGATTCTCGAGGACTGGCAGGCCCACTATCAACCACAGAAGACTTCTATCAAAGCTTAAAGAGCTAGCAAGCTAGGATAAAAAGATAGAAGACATGTACGGGCAAAGCTAGAGGATCGTAGAGCCAAAACAAGGACTAAGGAAGATAAGAATAGCCAGAAATCAAGAGAAGGACTTAGGTGTTAAAAGCCACACCAATTGACATCAAATGATAAGTTTGACTTATTGGTGGAGCGGACGAGAGATAATAAAGAAGACCAGGATTCAAGACCCTTCAAGGCTTTTATTTTTATATTTTTTCTCTCACCTCTCTCCTATTTCTCACTCTATCTATTTTGGCCCACAACCTAAGCCATGACCCATGGCCATACCCATGACCCATGCCCATTGTAATACCATGAACTTTCATTCTAGGGTATTACGGTAAATTCACCGAAGAATGAAAACCTGAAACCTTTTTCAGACTTCTATTATTGTTTTATGGTTTGATATCATGTCTGAGTATGTGTATTTAATTTGGTTTCATTCTGACAACTTTGAAAAATCTACTATTTTTTAAACTCACTCTTTAGGGCAAAATTCCTGCTAATAATAATGAACTATAACTTGCAGGGGACTTTTTCTTTCCCTAGCTAACATTATAGAACTTTTATAAAAAATTATTTTGTGGGCCCGAGACATTAAAAATATTTCTATTTTATCCTTACCAACTTACTTGTGAAATTTGAAACATTTCTTGAGACATGAAAACTCTAGTCGAAGATTTTGGGAGATTTTGATAAAATAGTATTTTCGTAATTTTTTAAACTTTCCTACCATTCTTATATTTTTTAAAATTAATATTTAATTATATTTTATTTATTTAATAGGAGTGTGGGACTTGCGAATCCCTTTCGGGTCATTCCGATATCATTTGACACTTTTCTAGGACTTTGAACTTTTTTGTGATTTTTGTGTATTTAGACTATGCTAAGTGATTTATGTGTGTGACATGTGTCAATACCTTGATGTATCAACTTTTAAATTATATAATATAGTTTAATTGAATTAATGAATAATTATTTGTGTTATGATTGTTGGGTGGCCCGTATGGCCAATCTAGAGGCCTTTGGGGCTTAATAATAATCTTAAATGAAGTCTATTGATATATATGGGCCTTGGGCCCATTTCTAACCCATTAGTACCATTAGTAGTGTAAAATATAAGTTTTTGAAGGTTGAAAAAGTCGTCTATTTGCTGGTTACGAATTCCACTAAATTATGAAAATCCTAAAGATTTAGAAGCTTTCATAAACCCAACTCCATTGAAGAATAGAGAAAGCTCCATTAAACCTTCATCCGGGCACCTATCGCACTCGAGTAAGAAGGGAGAATTGACGGAGACTCTGAATGGAAGAACATACCCCGAGAAGAGGACGATCTGACGACTTTCAAATTTGAAGAAACTTTTGATTTTCATTAAAGTTCAAGAAACCTTGAGGTAAGTGTGTTTGATCCATCATATATTTGTTTTTCTTCAAGATTTTGTTTCTCTTTATTAGATAATGGTTGATACTCATTATAAATTAATTTTCACAATATTTACTTTATTCTTATTGGGTTGATCTTTATTTTGGGCTACCATAATGGGTTTGGCCATGGTCTATTTTGTACCTATAATGGATGACAATGTTCTTTATCATTTTCATTGTATTTTTATGATTTAAATATTTTTATAATTATTTTTCCTAAATACCTCTATGAATCTATTTTCCAAAACCGTTTAGTTTATATTTTTCTTATTTATATTTATTTAATTATAATTTTTCTAAGTTGTTGGACTTTACAAAATAACCCAGAATTTTATATTTTTACACGGTCCACTTCACTTGGGATTTCGATCTATATTTTTAATCTAAATATTTTTCTAATTATTTTTCATAGATACTTCTATCAATCTAGTTTCTAGAACCTTTGAGTTTGTATTTTTCTGATTTGTATTGATTAGGTTATGATTTTTCAAACGTGCTAGACTTTTCTGTAAAACCCAGAATTCTAGATTTTACACGGTCCACTTAACTTGAGATTTCGATCTATATTTTTAACCTAAATATTTTTTTAATTATTTTTTATAGATATCTCTATCAATCTAATTTCTAGAACCTTTGACTCAAATATTTTTTTAATTATTCTTCATAGATATCTCTATCAATCTAATTTCTAGAACCTTTGAGTTTGTATTTTTCTGATCTATATTGATTAAGTTATGATTTTTTAAATGTGCTGGACTTTTCTGTAAAACCCAGAATTTCAGATTCTATCCGGCCCACTTCATTAAGGGTTTCAACCCATATTTCGAATATGAATATTTTTCTATTTATTTTTTCTAAATACATCTGTAAATCTAGTTTCTATAACATTTGAGTTTGTATTTTTCTGATTTGTATTATTGATTAAGTTATGATTTTTCAAATGTGTGGGACTTTTCTGTTAAACCCAGAATTCCAGATTCTGTCCGGTCCACTTAATTAAGGGTTTCGACCTTTATTTTGAATCTGAATATTTTTTTATTTATTTTTCCTAAAAACCTCTGTGAATCTAGTTTTCAAATCTATTGAGTTTGTATTTTTCTAATTTATATTTATTTAGTTATAATTTTTACAATGAAACATGTTTTCTGTGAACTACCTATTTCTTAAATTTTGGACGATTAATGGCCTTGTGAACCCTTAGTGGTTCGGTCATGACTTATTAACTATTAAGGGGTTTAGCCCTTGTTGTTTGACTAAACCCTAGATGGTTTGACCTATACTTATATGCATGGGGATCCCACCCATGTGTCTTGGATCCCTCATAGGGTTCGGTCAAGTGTCTTGGATCCCTCTTTAGGGTTAGACCTTGTGTCATGGATCCCTCATAGGGTTCGGCCATGGAGTGTTGGATTCTCTTGCGATTTTCACTTATATTATTCATCGATGTTGATCGTGATCTTTGGTGATCGTTTACATGTTGTTTAACCTTAATTCGTTCCCATGTTATCACTTTTGATGATCATGAGTTTATTTTTTTATTTTATATTCTTATTTAAATGTTAAATACATGTGTGCTTATGCCATGTAACCCTAGTACTATCTTATTGTCATACCATGATCATCACGTCATTTCATATAAGGGGTGCATAAGGGAACGGGGTTGAAGTATATTATATACGTTTATATTGGTTTTATCAATTAATCAGGGTTCGGTACCCTAGGGTGAAAGGCCTCAGACGTTATTATATCCTGCAGATGGGTCAATGAGACTACTCCCAGTGCCGGAAGGAGATGGAGACCCTATGTGGTTATGGGTACTAGTTGCATTGGCATCCCGTACTCACTTGCATTCATCCTCATATTCATGTCATCCTTATTATATGATTGAGATGCATACCTTGGTTAAAAACTTGTATAGTATGATATCATATCATGCACACTGTTGTATTACTGGGCCTCATCTCATGGTGCTACACTGATACCATTTTTAGATTTTGAGGAGTCGAGTACGTGAGATAATTTTGAGGCGAAAGACTCCGGTGCATTCGAGGAGATCGGCGAGGATTTGGGAGTCGATCCCACACTTTAGAAGACTTTATTTTGATTGTTTTAAAATATTACTTATTTATTTTCATGGGCATGTAGTCATTTGATTGAGAGCATGTTCTCACATCCATTTCTCCACACTTAATTGATCGATTGAATTGTTTGAGTTATGAATTATTTTAATTATTTGTTTCCTACATTTATACTCTTTTTTTTTACTTTGTGGGTTTTCGAATGAACCTTAGTAGTCTAATTGACCTAATTAGACCACTAGGGGACATTCATAGATCACCTCTGGGTTCGGGTACGGGTCAATCCACGGATTTTCGGGTCGTATCTGAGTATCCGGATTCGGGGCGTGACAC
The DNA here is from genome assembly GCA_035048495.1 of Euptelea pleiosperma. Taxonomy (NCBI): domain Eukaryota; kingdom Viridiplantae; phylum Streptophyta; class Magnoliopsida; order Ranunculales; family Eupteleaceae; genus Euptelea; species Euptelea pleiosperma. The sequence continues at coordinate 28,096,316 of CM068550.1, forward strand.
CCATACCCATGACCCATGCCCATGCCCATGCTCATGCCCATTAGCAATTAGAAGAGAGAATCGATCTCACTTGACCGATTCTTCTCTCCCCCATCTCTCTCTTCCCTAATTAACCTATTCCCAACTGTTGGATCTCTCTAGATCCAACGGTCTCCCTTTAAACAACAAACTCACCTAGCCCTTAAGAAGAGATTTCGATCTCTTCTCTATTTGGTTCCCTCCCCATTCACTTCTCCTTCCATTCTTCTCCCACTTATCTTGGAAGGTTTTGGGTGGGTGAAAGTAGGGTTTTTCTGCGTCGTTGGATTCGAAAACTCTAAAATCAACACATTTGTAATTTATCCGAGATTATTCCTGCAAAATACAGACTTATGCATAGGGATTTGTGTCGGATGTCGATCCGCACTCGGGATTAGTCGGTTTAGCGCAACTCTGAACATAAAATGATGAAATTTTTGCTAGAAAAACATAGAAATGAGAGATGGAGGGGTGAGAGTGGTGATGGATTCGAGATTAAAACTTGATTTTTTCCAATACTTAGAGATTAACAAAGCTAATTATTTTATTGAAATAAAATGAAGAACAAAACAAACTCTAAATATTACTTGAATTTATTCATTGATGTTTAAACAATATTCATTATAATCTCTCATCAATTCAAATGAAACTAAAGGTAGAAATAGAAATCAATAACTGAAATAAAATTAGAGAGAGAAAGGAGAAAGAGTAGAGAGAGAAAGATCAAAGAAGGCTATCCTAGAGAGAGAAACTAAGAGAGGAGAGAGAAAGTGATGCTAGAAAGGTCTAGAGAGAGAAAATATAGAGAGAAGAGAGAACTAGATAGAGAAAGCTAGAGAGAGAAAGTTTTTCACATTTGAAACTTACCGGAGATCGGCCAATGGTTGGTAGCATGGGGAGTTTGGCCAAGTCTTGGTGGAGAATGGAGGGGCGGCCATAGATGTACGATCTCCTCTCCTCTTCCCTTCTTTTTCTTTCTTTTCTCTTTTTTTATTTTATTTTATTTTTTTTTGGGTTTTTCTTGGTTGGAAGCAACCGGTTTTTGCAAGGGAGAGGGCGAGCAGGAGATGGGAGGTGCTGTCTTGAAAGCTCAAGGTAAGATGAGGATCTCCAAGGAGATGGCAGTGGCGTTGAGCAGCAAGGGAGGCCCACGGGCTGGATGTGCGTGATGGTGGCTATTTGGAGTGAGGTGCTGCCCGAAGTGAATTCCCGGAGAAGGATGGAGGAGATGAAGACTGTGGAGATGAAGGTGCACGAGTGGTTTGCTGGTTTGGCAAACAGATAGGGACCCAAGGAGAGGGCGTTGTAGGCTGGCTGGAGATAGATGGGAGAAGCCTTTTTAACGGCCAGCAGTTTCTTGCGGATAGAGGAGGCGAACTAGACCTGCAAGAGGCAGCAACGAGGAAGGGCGCACTAGGTTTGCACCCCTTCCTCCTTCTCCTTCTTCTTCTTCTTCTCTTCTATCCTCCTCTTCCCCCTTTTTTTTTTCTTTTCTGTCCGTTTTCTTTCTTTCTTTTTTTTTCTTTGTTTTCCCGGAGTTGCAGGCCTGCAACTCCGGTAATGGAGATTTCTTTTTTTTTTTTTTTTGTGAAGCAGGTGGAGGCGCTGCAACTTAGCAGTAGGTGAAGGCGCTGCAACTTAGCAGCAGGTGAACGGTGGATGGAGGAGTAGCAGCAACATGATGGAGGAGATCATGGCATGAAGAAGGTGGAGAAGGGCGCTGCTGGTGTTGCACTCCTATTGGACGACCATTAATGGCAACATCGTCCAAGAAGTGCAAGTTCATGGATCAGTAAAGGAACCATTTGAAGTTGTTTAGAGGTAAGAGACATGCCCGTTTTCTTGCAGGCGGTGCAAGCAACAAACCTGCAACTCATTGTTGCAGGTCGATTTTCATGGAGGTGAATGGTATTGGAAATGCTGTGAGAAGGAGGAGAGGGTTAAGCGTGGCTGTGAATGGGTTGAGAGAGATCTGGGATCCAGCGATTAGAAGTTGTCCCCCTTCTCAATGGGAGAGACGGCTGAGAAAAATAGAGAAAGGGAGTTGTGGAAGAGAGAGAATGGAAGAGATGGGGGAGAAGAGAGTGACGGTAATGAGAGAGATTATAGAGCCCAACGTGGTCTCCCTCTCTTTCTTTAATACTTGGGGTTCTAGGGTTTGGTCCCCTCTTCTTAGACTCTTTTGCCCCTTTGTTTTCTTCTTTTTCTTCTTTGTTTGGGTGGTGTGCACATGTGGGAAAGAAACCCCACTTTAAGTTCTCAGCCATTCCTCTTGTCCTCTTGGGCAACCGTTGGATGTCCTTAATTTATCCTCCTAGTATCTCTTCTTCTTTTCTCTTTCGAACTAAACACATGGGTCCCACCTCTTCTTCATGCCACTTGACTTGCCTTGTAGGTCCATTTTAGCGTAGCCCGATGATTGAGTCATCACGTGGGTCCATTGCCCGATACCCGTGTTATATAGTGGCTCACTATCCAGCTGGTCTATTGGCTAGGCTCATGTTGGATTTTCTCTTTCATGGAAAATCCCATCTTTCAGTTCATGGTCCAGTCACACTTGCTTCGCTAATCATACTAGTCCATTAACTTGAGATTGGACCTCATTCTTTGTGTTATCACCACGATCTACAGCTGGCAGTTTCTATCAGTCCTTGGTTCGCACAATGGTCCAAATTAAATAGAGATCACAGTCCACCTTTTTGGCCCGCCAGTCGGTCCGTGTCTTTTGTTGCGAACTAATCATCAAAGCCCTATTCTACCTCTTCACTGTTCTTTTTGTGTCCTAGCCTACACCTTGATCCCTGTGCTTTGGCCATTTTCACTTCCTGACCCATTTCTTTTAATATCTTCCTTTGTGGTTTGTTGACTTGGCCCATTAGCCAACATCTTTGCACGTGACCCATTAGTCTTCAGGCTTACTTAGATTGTGGTTTGCAGCTAAGTCCACCACTCTCCCATATTGGCCGTTCTCTAAATTCGTCACTCCACTGTCTTGGTTCACCTTGTTATCCCGCATGGTTCACTGATCTTTGATCATGATTTTTGTGGTTGATCGTGGGCCCGCCTGTCTCGAGAATCATCTGATCTAGTTTCCTGTAATAACGAGAAGCGCGTAATGAGACTTAATCAGAATGACTTCATATCTAGACTTCCAAAAATGTGTTTAATGCATGCAAATATACCATTTCATCCAGAAAAGTGTGTTCTACACAACAGAAGAGATTCTTACTTAGAAAAGTGGATAAATATGGCAGTTTTACGTAGGAGAGTGCGATAACGCTAAAGGATAATTGCTTAAAATAAGCACTTTCGAGCGAATATCAGTGGGCTGTGTGACAGCCAGCACCCCCCCATGATCTCCCACAATAGTTCAACATCTCCACCTCCTCACCATTAATTCCAGCGAGAAGCTCGCCGGAATTACGCCTACGACTTCTTCTTTTCTTCCTCTTCTTCTTCCTTTATCTTCGCCGGAGTTGCAGGCAGCAACTCCGGCCGTTCTTCTTCTTCTCCTCCCTTTCATCCGTTTGCTGCTGCCACGGGCAGCACCACTCTTTCACACCTCACCGGAGTTGCAGCTTGCAACTCTGATCAATACCAAGAGTGATATTCGCTCAAAAGTGCTTATTTTAAGCCATTATCCTTATAGCGATGTCGCATTCTCCTACGTAAAACTTGTCTTTTCGTCGACTTTTCCACTTACAAGAGACCCTATCGGGCGATTCTCGAGGATTGACAGGCCCACGATCAACCATAGAAGACTTCTATCAAAGCTTAAAGAGCCAATAGGCTAGGATAAAAAGATAGAAGACATGTACAGGCAAAGCTAGAGGATCGTAGATCCCGAACAAGGACTAAGAGAGAGAAGAATAGCTGGAGACCAAAAGAAGGACTTAGGTGTTAAAGGCCACACCAATTGACATCAAAGGATACGTTTGACTTATTGGTGGAGTGGACGAGAGAGAATAAAGAAGACCAGGGTTCAAGACCCTCCAATGCTTTTATTTTTTTATTTTTCTCTCACCTCTCTCCTATTTCTCTCTCTATCTATCAATCTTGGCCCATGACCTAAGCCCATGACCGATGACCCACGACCCATGCCCATACCCATGACCCATGCTCATGCCCATTTGCAACAACAAGAGAGAATTGGTTTCACTTGACCGATTCTTCTTTCCCCTATCTCTCTCTATCCTAATCTCTCTCTCTCTCATCTAACAAACCCATTCCCAACCGTTGGATCTAGAGAGATCCAACGGTCATCATTTTTATAACAAGCAAAAGAAAAAAAAGTCTATAAGAGATCTACGATTTCTCCTTCTTGGGTTGGTTCCCTCCCCCTTCTCTTCATCTCTTTCTTCTTTCTTTCTCTTCTTCTTCACCCTTCTTCTCCGGCGAGCAACTCCGGCGAGCTCACCATTAATGCCTCCACCTTGAGGTGCAAAGCGTCAAATAGCAACGCCTCCTTGCTGCCCATTCCATCCGCCACAATCAAAGGCTACAATCCTCAATCCTATTGAGGTCGATCCAATTGGAGTTGCACCATCTACCTCTTCAATGGTAAGCTTCTCTTTAATTCATCTTTCTAACCTTCCTACCTTCTTTGTCTCTATTCATGCTTTCTAGGATAATATTTTAATGGCTTTCTAGATTAATTTGGTTTAATGTTATTTCTATTGTAAAGTATTTGAACAAGCATTTGTTTTTAGTTTAATGAACAAGTTTTAAATTCAAGTTTAAATTGTTTTCATTTATTGTGTTTTTCATTCTCGTTTCTTTTATGTTTTTTTCATTCTAATAGTTTTAACAACAATCTCAAGCATATTTTAAATCAACCTCCACCATTCTCACCCTTCCATTTATTCTGAGCATTTTCTGATTATTCTTGTTTCTTATTGTGCTAACTAATCCCGAGTGCAGACAAAATTCGACACGAGTAAAAGTAAGGTTTTTCTGTGTCGTTGGATCGAAAATCCTTGATTTCAACAATATTTGTAATTTCTCTGAATTGGTTCACTTAATCTGCAAATAAACAGACTTGCACAGTGGCTCGTGTCGGATATTGTCCGCACTCGGGATTAGTTAGCACAATAAGAAATAAGAATAATCAAAAAATGCTCGAAATAAATAGAAGGGTGAGAATGGTGGAGGTTGATTTAAAATATGCTTGAGATTGTTGTTAAAACTATTAGAATGAAAAAAAACATAAGAGAAACGAGAATGAAAAACACAATAAATGAAAACAACTTAAACTTGAATTTAAAACTTGTTCATTAAACTAAAAACAAATGCTTATAATGCTTGTTCAAATGCTTTACAACGAAAATAACATTAAACCAAATTAATCTAGAAAGCCATTAAAATATTACCCTAGAAAGCATGTAAAGGTAGAGAGGGAAAGAAGGTAGGAAGGTTAGAGAGATGAATTAGAGAGAAGCTTACCATTGAAGAGGTAGATGGTGCAACTCCGATTGGATCGACCTCAATAGGATTGAGGATTGTAGCCTTTGATTGTGGCGGATGGAATGGGCAACAAGGAGACGTTGCTGTTTGACGCTTTGCACTTCGAGGTGGAGGCATTAATGGTGAGCTCGCCGGAGTTGCTCACCGGAGAAGAAGGGTGAAGAAGAAGAGAAAGAAAGAGAGGAAGAGAAGGGGGAGGGAACCAACCCAAGAAGGAGAGATTGTAGATCTCTTATAGACTTCTTTTTTTCTTTTGCTTGTTGTAAAAATAATGACCGTTGGATCTCTCTAGATCCAACGGTTGAGAATGGGTTAGTTAGATGAGAGAGAGAGAGTGATTAAGATAGAGAGAGATGGGGGAAAGAAGAATCGGTCAAGTGAGACCAATTCTCTATTATTGTTGAAATGGGCATGAGCATGGGTCATAGGCATAGGGCATGGGCATGGGCATGGGCATGGGTCATGGGTATGGGCATGGGTCATGGGTATGGGCATGGGTCATGGGTCATGGGCTTAGGTCATGTGAAACTAGGGTTTTTTCGTGTCGTTGGATCGGAAACCCTAATTTCAACACATTTTTAAGTTGATCCAGTTCTTAATCCTGCAAAATATGAACTTTTGTATAGGGATTCGTGTCGGATGTCAATCCGCACTCGGGGTTAGTTTGCGCGACTCAAGAACATGAAATAACGACTTTTATCACAGAAATTGCTAAAAAGAAAGGATGGAAGGGAGAGAATGGTGAAGTGAAATTGAAAACATATTTTAGTGATTTGCAGAGAGAGAAAATTAGCCATAAACAATAAAGAATCACAAAAGCAAAATAAGAAATGCGAAATAACCACTTTATTCATCATCAATTAGTTCTTACAAAATTAAATTAAATTCAGAAACAATCTAGAAAGCCATTAACTTAACCTAAAAAGCATTATGATGTTAGAGAGAGAAAGTGATAACACCTAAGTTTTAGAGAGAGATCTAGAGAGAGAAGGAAACTAAGAGAGAGAATACCTTAAAGAACTTACCGGGGTGATTGGATCATGAAGTGAATCAGCCATGATGAACGACTATGAGAGATCTAGCCATATGATAAAGAATCATCACGTTGCAGGCTTGATGGGCAGCAAGGATGGAGCGAATCCGAGAGAATGATGGTGCTTAGAGATGGTTGCTCTTGGAGGGATGCACATCTGCAAGATGAGAGGATGGTCTGCAGTGCAGCCAGCAGGTAGAGCAACGCTTGGTTGCTGCTAGGAAATGATGTGCAGTCTGTCCTTCACAAGGAGGAGACTGCCATCGTCAAGAGAGAGGAGAAAACCCTTTTTTTTTTTTGCAGAGAAAAAATGGATGGGCAGGTGTGTTCACGGCTGGGAATAGCGTTTTGGTGTTGCTGTAGACTTGCTGCAGGTTGCAGCGGCATGGGGGACCAGCAGGTAGGTGTTGCAAGCGAGAAGAGCACAGGCAGGCGGAGCAGGCTAGCAGCGGGCGGAGGTCGCAGGAGCACACAACAGCAGGGAAGACAGGCGGTGTGCAACGACGATCATGCAGCAGGTTCAAGCATTGAGATCTTGCAGGAGGCGGAGTGGTGGTGTTGAGAACGCACAGTAACAACATCTCTAGCGCAGGTAGAGGCAGACGGTGAAGGAAGAAGGGAGGCAGCAAAGAGTGGCACACCAGTCTGGTGGAGGGCGGTGTGCAACGGTGGTGGTAGATGGTGTAGACGGCAATCGACGTTGCAATAACTTGGGAACCCGCCGTTGGGTTCTGTGGAGGTGCTGGCTATCTAGCAGGGGCAAAAGAGATGGAGAGAAGAGGGGTAAAACGAGGTAGCAGATGGCCGGAGTTCTGCAACTCCGGCGAACTACGAAAAGAGAAGATGAAGAAGATGAAAAAGAAGAAGAAGAAAGGAGGAGAATGGGGCCAAGGGAGAAGGGGAAGAAGGAGAAGTGGGTTTTGGGGGAAGGAAGGAGTAGAAAGGAGGGGGATTAGGGTTCAAACGAACCCTTCTCCTTCCCCTTTTAAAGCTCCATATTTCTTTTAATGGAAATAGGGTATTTTTCAAAAATAAAAAATAAGAAAAATAATTTTTTCTTTGGGGAATTTCCCCATTTAGTGGACCCCCCATTTTTTAAAATTTAATTGAAATTATTTTGAAATTCACGGGGTCCACTAAATGGTCGGACAGCGGGTCGATGATGATGGGCCCGGCTACTGGCCCACATGGATTGATGATGTCCATCATCTCACAAGATGATGTGACAGACAATCTGATGGCGATCGGATGGATGGTGACTTGATTGGGACCCAGATTGGTAGATCGACGGATCTAGAGAGATCCAATGGTCCGATAGAAGATCCAATGGTCCGATTGAAGATCCAACGGTCAGAAAGCTAAGGGAGATGGGACAGAGCCAATGGGCAGGAGTTCTGGGTTAGGTCAGTAGATCTGAGGACCGAGAGATGAAGAAAGAGAGAATAAGGAGAGATGAGAGAGAAAATATCAAAAAATGGAGATAAAAGTATTGGCAGAGGGTCTGAAACCCTAGTCTTCATTGTGACCATCCTCATGCTTCTCCAGTAGAGTAGACTATCATTCCTTGCTGACTCATGTGGCTTTAAACGCTTTGGTCCGTCTCTTGGTCATTGGCTCTCCTACTCTCCTCGTTCTTTGGGCTGGCTTTTTGGTCCTCTTATTCAGCCCATATTTGGCCCATATCTTCTAGTCATAGCATGTGGGCTCTTTAAGCTTTGATAATGGGCTTTCCTGATCGATGTGGGCTCGCAAGTCTTGAGAATTGTCCCATCGAGGTTTCCTGCGACAGAAGAAGCGCGTAATGAGACTCTATCAGAATGACTTCATGTCTAGACTTCCGAAAATGTGTTTAATGCATGCAAATATACTATTTTGTCCAGAAAAGTGTGTTCTACGCAACAAAAGAGACTCTTACGTAGAAAAGTAGATAAATAGAGCATTTTAACGTAGGAGAGTGTGAAAACGCTTAGAAGATAACAGTGAAAAATACACACTTTTAAGCGAATATCATCATGGGCCTAGGTCATGGACCAAGATAGATAGATAGAGAGAGAAATATGAGAGCGGTGAGAGAAAAATACAAAAATAAAAGCATTGGAGGGTCTTAAACCCTGGTCTTCTTTATTCTCTCTCATCCGCTCCACCAATAAGTCAAACTTATCATTTGATATCAATTGGTGTGATCTTTAACACCTAAGTCCTTCTTTTGGTTTTCAGCTATTCTTCTCTCTCTTAGTCCTTATTTCGGCTCTACGATCCTCTAGCTTTGCCCGTACACGTCTTATATCTTTTTATCCTAGCATGTTTACACTTTAAGCTTTGATAGAAGTCTTCTGTGGTTGATCGTGGGCCTACCAGTCCTCGAGAATCGCTCGATAAGGTCTCCTGCAAGTGAAAAAGCTTGTAATGAGATTCAACTAAAATGGCTTGATACTGGACTATCCGAAATGCGTATATTCATGCAAATAGTTGATTTACGTCTAAAGAATGTGTTCTACGCAATGGAAGAAACTCTTATATGGAAAAGTCGATGAAAAGACAAGTTTTACGTAGGAGAATGCGACATCGCTATAAGGATAATGGCTTAAAATAAGCACTTTTGAGCGAATATGAACGAGCCACTGTGCAAATCTGCTTATTTGCAGATCAAGTGAACCAATTCGGAGAAATTACAAATATTGTTGAAATCAAGGGTTTCCGATCCAACGACATGGAAAAACCCTAATTTCAAATGGCGCCGTTGTCGCTCGGTTGATGGGATTGCAAAAGACGAACAGGAATTTGGAAAGCTGCTGAATCTTAAAGATCTGATTCACATCAGAAACTTTTCATTTTATTTTTCACATTATTCACTTATTATTTTAATGCCTCGGACGGCCGAGTGCAAAGTTGTAATAACTTAGGGATTCATTTTCTCTCATTTTAAAATAACTGCTAGATTAATTAATTAATTAATAAAAGAAAATATTAGGGTTAGATTTTAATTCTGCTATTTCTAGTTAGATCATCATTAGTTATTTGTTGATTTTGAAAGGTTTCCAACTTCGGGTAATTCAAAAGTAGATATTTCCGAACCCTAATTCAGGAATAGCTAAAGTTGAATTTCAAATCCTAATTGGAACTAATTTACAATACTTGCCCTAAATCATTGCGTGTTTCTTGAAACCCCAAAGGCGGTATACCTTCCAATTCCATACCATAGACCATTGTGGACTAATGTGATTGCGGATTGCGTTTACCAAGTGTGTAGGGAGCGAAACCTCAAAGAGGTGGTGTTGGGCCCAAGCCCATTTGGATACCCCTCCCTAACTCACGGAGGAGACCCTGTGCGTAGCCAACGGGCATGTAAGTTTCTACACCTCATCTTGAGTGTGATCGTGATGATTGTGCAAACACTGTGCCGATTGTTTATTTGCTTTTGCAATACTTATCGGAATTGCTTGGTTTGGCCGTAATAAAATACATAAAGAGCAAACCCAGCTCTAACTTGAAACTGGTGGGATTTCATCACCTCGTCATTTTAGCTTTTGTGCAACCACAACAAAAAAATTAAAATCAATCAAGAAGTAGAGCCCAATTAGATCGGTGTTCGAGGAAAACTCCACATAAAGCAACCCCTTCAAAGATCAAGTCGATTAAGTCCAGGAGTGCGGGGCCCTGTTATCTAACACACCCATAGGTCCCTACTACTCAAGTATACCGAGCTCATAAATGGCCTCCTTGATTGTCTATCGGATTAGCTTAGTGTTGGATTAGGAACACTAACCAACCCTAGCTCCTCTTCTGGGAAACTCATCTTCACGCTTGACAAATCTGATTAGTCTGGGGCGTACTTAAGTCAGTCGATGTGCCGCACATCTGTCTAGGCTTCGGATTATCTTACAGTCAACTTGAGTTAGTACTAGCGAATTTGCTTTTAAGAGTGTATCCTGATGAGAACCTACCGAGTGAAAAGTTGGTCCGGCGGGTAATTGAAGATAAACCAGTGGTCCGCCCACTGTCATAATCTACACTATCCCTACACTAACAAGATAATTCAAAATACTATCTTGATTGTTTAGGTTAAGATTATCTGTTGCTCTGTGTGCATCATCTAGGCTCATTCGGGTTCATAACCTCTTGCCGACTCTAGGGGCTTGCTTTTTCAAGCATATGCCCATTTGGATTTGAACCAACCCAATATTGATTCGATCTGAGAGTCAGTCTACCGCACCGCTCTCTTCCACCTAATCTATCTCCCTACTCTAAGAGACTCACATCTCTCTGATGGATGCTGAACGGCCTTTATTCGAGACCTACCATAATTTCTTTGAAGATCTAGGAGATAACTCTGAGCACTGGTCTACCAATCCTGAGTGTCGTCATGACACTCCAGTCTTAAAGAGTTCCATGGGATATGAAGCACAGGGCGATCCAGTGCTAAAATCCCTACTTAAGGATTTGAGAAACTCAGTTTCTGCCCTTGATGTTGCGGTCCAGAAGCCTATTTATCATTCCAAATCTATGGGATATTTGCCTCATGTCTAGGAAGAGGTCTGTAATTTTAGTACATTTGAACCTCCGCTGCAGACCTCCTACAATAACACATATTATCCGGACAATGGAAGGGAACAACAGTCTTTTCCCTAACAGCAACTACAACAGGATATGTATCATTCCGGGTTTCACCAACCCTATGGACAATATGATTGGCAGTACTCGCAGTCGCAGTACCAGCCCGATCCACAAACTGAATATTTTGGTTAATAGTGGACCCCACAGGATTTTCAGAGTCAACAGATAGTCCTCGAGTCACTTCAATCCTATAACTTTCATACTTAGTCGGACTACATTCAAGAGTTGGCACCTCAGCTTCCTTTAGTTAAACAGCCATAGTCTGCTACTAAACCTAGTCTAGAAGAACTCCTCTCTCAATATATCATCCAACAACATCACTCCATGGAGAGCTTGGAACACTGTCTAGGTGAGTTAGAATCAGAGAGAGAGGAAGTCAACTTCACTAGCCTACCTATGGCTTATCTAGAGGGGAATACTATGGCCACAGTCCATAATGAGGATTCGCACAACTGGGCCTAGTACCAGACTTTACAAGAAGAAATTATTGTTGCTACAAATAAAGGATCGGACTACAATATTGATGAGCACGAGTCTCCATCTTCGATGTCCTTCAAAGCATCGACTTTTGAACATAGCTTAGAGGAATCATCTGCCTCTGATACTTCATTGTCTGCACCTGAAGCAGACATTCCAAATACTGAGCACTGTCTAGATAGTGCGGTCCCAGTTGTCCTGGGACCTCCGTTCCTCACCATCGATGATACATACATCAGGTATGGACATGATGACATGTCGACGCCATTTGACAACCTCAAAGCAGAGGTTCCCATTATTGAACAGCCAACATACGTCGATATTGTCAATACAATATGTGCCGTAGAGAGTCTACTTTCGGACTCTCCCGAGGAAATATTAGCTAAGTGTCTAGAACACTTTGAGCCTGACTTCATCTCTGAGTCAGACAATTTTGGTATTATTGATCTGCAGGAGTCTGCTCCATTCAGATACATTTTTGCTAAACTCAATGAGTTTGCGGCTCTGCTAACCATGGTCAGAGAACCCACTACTATTCTCCTCTCAATTTTTACTGAGAAGCTTCGATGCATTCCCCACTGAACTAAATATTTTTGCAGGTCTGCTCAGAGCACTTACTATCCTTCTCTCAGTTTACACTGAGAAAGACCTATTCTACACAGGTATACCTAGACAAAGGATAGGATAACAGTCTCTATTCCACCTTAGAAGACTGTAGATTCACTCAGTCTCCATGAGTTTTAACCTGGTTGGGGGTACTTGATATACCCCCATCATGTCTAGCTGAAGACATAAAACTTAGCGCTTTCGGAAAGGCAATTCCGATATTCCTAGAGTTACATGAGTCGCATGCATATATTATTGTGAAATCTATTTGGACATGCAGGTACATTCATTTTGCAGATCATCGGGTACTACACAAGGTCCAATTTATGTCAATTTGGTAAAACACTTCCTAAACTCTTGCATAATGAATTATCGATTTTTTATCTTTTTATGTCTCGATCATGAGCACTGAGGACGGTGCCGTGTTTAAGTTGGAGGTGGGTGTTTACCAAAACTCATGTTTTGCTTTTGAAAAAAAAAATAGAGAGAGAGAGAAACCTTATTTTTTTTTGTGATTTCATGTGATTTTTGAAAATGCCCTGACTTGATGAGTAAAAAGTTTCTGGAAAGTCTATTTATTGAAAAGGATGTCTATTTTGAAAAATCACTTATTAGCTCTTCATTCAGTTTGAAAGCAAACATTACTACAATGGATTGAAAAATCTTTGAAAACTCAGATTCAGCAAAAATATTCACATATCCACGTCAGAATTATCCAAAGTTTAGATTATCTAGAGATCCAAGAAGAACAATTGTGGAGACCTAACCCAGTGAGCTTTTGAGCTTTTCATTATTTCTGAGGGTTATAAAATTATTCTGAGTCACAAGATGACTCACAATTCTTCTAGTCCCCTAATATTTCCATTGAGTGGTCTCAATAACCTTTGCTTTGGTCAAGGAACTTAGAATGACATCAAATTCAGATTATTACATAAAGAACCTTCTCTATATCCATTCAAGACATCAAAAATGAAAGTACAAACCCTAAAAAATGATATAGGCCATATTTTTAGCCAATCAGACTTTTTAGCTTCCCTAACATCTATACCGTTAGAAACCATTTTTGAGCCTGTTGATGAAAACCTTTTCTTGTTAGCCCATCAACCAAAAACCCAATCCCAAAAAAGAGTTCAATACGATAACCTACTTCTGAGAGATCAAAGTGTATTTTGTATGATCATGAAAAGATAGAAATCAAGAAAGAAAAAGAACAGAAAAGAAAACAAATGGTTTGAGCTAAAAATAAATATGATCAGAAAGAAAAAAAAAAGAATGAAAGGTTGAAGAATAGCCAAAAAGACAAAAATTGGAAGAAGAAAAGTCAAGGAAATATTACCCCTGGGAAAAGTTGCAAAGAATAGTGAGATACCCTCTCAGAATTTTTGAATACCAGAATATCCTTCTTTTCTGAACCTATCCCAAGCCTCAATACAACCTATGCAAGTCCTATTTGATTCTAGATTTGTACCATCTTCAAGTGTGGAGAATGGAAAAAAGAGAAATTATAGAGTTTGATCTGACGTTTTTAAGTGATATGACATTCCAATCATGAGATCTTCTTAAATCTTCTTATACTCTCCATTCAAGAACTATATATGTGAGACGTTTGCCTGTTTTTATATTCATCTCCTCACATATAGTTTGAGAGAAAAGTATAAAACCATTTCTGAGTGATTCACTTCTGAGTGGTATACAAGTGAGGATTGAGGTCGAGGCATAGAGTCTCTAAGGAGATCCAGATATCTCTACGGCCAGATAAGGATGATATTAAACACACACACACACTGAGTCTGAGTAATATTTTGTTTGAAGGTCCATTTGTAGAAGTATTATATTTTGCTGATTAGTTCTAATTTGTGAATGATTTCTTGCATCCTTAAAATAATCTGACAAAACAGAGCTTTTCTGAGTAATGCAAATAAGGTTTCTAGCATGATATGCCTAGCCCTTTTTCGCTCACTTATTTCGCAATAATTGCCAAGGATTGACAATATGCTAGTTGGGGGTTGTGATATTCGCTCAAAAGTGCTTATTTTAAGCCATTATCCTTATAGCGATGTCGCATTCTCCTACGTAAAACTTGTCTTTTCTTCGACTTTTCCATATAAGAATTTCTTTCATTGCGTAAAACGCATTCTTTAGATGAAAATTGACTATTTGCATGAAATATACGCATTTCGAATAGTCTAGTATCAAGCCGTTTTAGTTGAATCTCATTACGCGCTTTTTCACTTGCAGGAGACCCTATCAAGCGATTCTCGAGGACTGACAGACCCATGATCAACCACAGAAGACTTCTATCAAAGCTTAAAGAGCCAACAGGCTAGGATAAAAAGATAGAAGACATGTATGGGCAAAGCTAGAGGATCGTAGAGTTGGAACAATGACTAAGAGAGAGAAGAATAGTTGGAGACCAAAAGAAGGACTTAGGTGTTAAAGGCCACACCAATTGACATCAAAGGATAAGTTTGACTTATTGATGGAGCGGACGAGAGAGAATAAAGAAGATCAGGGTTCAAGACCCTCCAACGCTTTTATTTTTGTATTTTTCTCTCACCTCTCTCCTATTTCTTTCTCTATCTATCTATCTTGGCCCATGACCTAAGCCCATGACCCATGCTCATGCCCATTCGCAACAACAAGAGAGAATTGGTCTCACTTGACCGATTCTTCTTTCTCCCATCTCTCTCTATCCTAATCACTCTCTCTTTCATCTAACTAACCCATTCACAACCGTTGGATCTAGAGAGATCCAACGGTCATCATTTTTACAACAAGCAAAAAAAAAAAAAAGTCTATAAGAGATTTACGATCTCTCCTTCTTGGGTTGGTTCCCTCTCCCTTTTCTTCCTCTCTTTATTCTTTCTTTCTCTTCTTCTTCACCATTCTTCTCTGGCGAGCAACTCCGGCGAGCTCACCATTAATGCCTCCACCTTGAGGTGCAAAGCGTCAAATAGCAACGTTTTCTTACTGCCCATTCCATCTGCCACAATCAAAGGCTACAATCCTCAATCCTATTGAGGTCGATCCAATCGGAGTTGCACCATCTACCTCTTCAATGGTAAGCTTCTCTTTAATTCATCTTTCTAACCTTCCTACCTTCTTTCTCTCTCTTCTTTCCCTCTCTACCTTTACATGCTTTCTAGATTAATTTGGTTTAATGTTATTTTCGTTGTTAAGCATTTGAACAAGCATTGTAAGCATTTATTTTTAGTTTAATAAACAAGTTTTAAATTCAAGTTTAAGTTGTTTTCATTTATTGTGTTTTTCATTCTCGTTTCTCTTATATTTTTTTTTCATTCTAATAGTTTTAACAACAATCTCAAGCATATTTTAAATCAACATCCATCATTCTCACCCTTCCATTTATTCGAGTATTTTTTGATTATTCTTGTTTCTTATTGTGCTAACTAATCCCGAGTGCGGACGATATCCGACACGAGCCACTGTGCAAGTCTGCTTATTTGCAGATTAAGTGAACCAATTCGGAGAAATTACAAATATTGTTAAAATCAAGGGTTTCCGATCGAACGACATGGAAAAACCCTAATTTCAACGAGCAACACTAGCTGTAGCTCCTTACCTTCCAAACGGTCTTCAACAACCACCCCTTGCAGCACCATCATGATCGTCTTCTTCTTCTTCTTCTTCTTCTTCTTATTCTTCTACTTCTTTATTTTATCCTCCCCGGAGTTGCATCCTGCAACTCTGGCCGGCGAACTCCTCCCTCTTCACTGTTGCATTAACAAGCAACTTAGGAGATCACATCTCCTCGAATCTCTTTCCACGCTGCAAGCAAAGCGGTTCAAGAAATCCTCCATGTGGGATCTTCTTCCTCTTCTATCTAACCTTCACCTACCAACTCCGGCTAACTTTCTGGGTTCCCTTCTTCACCACGTCTTGACCATCTCCCCTTCACGTTCCTAGAAAATGTGCAGCTAGAGCAACGTTGCTGCTAGTGCAACATTGCAAACTGAACCACTTGTGCATCTCCAGCACCCCCTGGCAGTACACACCATCGCCCTCTAGAGGAGCACCGCCAGCCACCATCTTGCTCACACTCCGGTCACCTCTACAAATCTTCCACAAATAACCAGTAGCTCCCCTCTCCTCCTCATAGATCCATCTCCCTAACCGTGTGCTGCATCACCATTGCAGCCACCTGCACACCATGTGAATGCTGTTGCTCCTCCTTCATTCAACAACAACATCAACTCTACCCTCCTTGCTGCCTTAGTCTCCAGCAGCAACCAATCTGCCCTTCACTCCGCCCTGTATCCAATCCAGCAGGTGTACCGCCCCTCACAATAGTGGTCACCTCCTTGCTGGATGTTGGAGAACCATAACCTCCATCTCCCTTTCATCGTACCTGCAACCACCCTAGTTGCAGACCAGCAACTCTTAGGCTCTTCCCTCCACCATGCAACATCTAACGGCCTGCAACATAACCTACTAAGTTCACGGGCTCCTCCTCGGAGGCTGTCTTCCCTTCTTGGTGTGCATGCATCCTGCACCACCTTTCACCACCATCCTATCTCCCTTGCTCCTCCACCTGTTGTTGATTCAGCAACACCATAACCGTCTGCAACATCCTCTTTTCTCACCAAGCTAACGTATCACTATTGCTGCACCCTTCCAAGATAGGCCAGCCGTCATCCATTTCTTGAAGCCACCATATTCATTGGTCAGTGTACCCTCCTTGCTGATCAACACCAGCACCTCACGCTTGCTAGTCTTCAAGTCGCCACCTTCTTCTCCCAAGGCTTGCAACAGCTCGTCTCCAAGCCGATCCACCTTGCTGCCTCGGTGCACTTAACAGCGCTGCAACCTCCTCCACAATCTCCTCCATCTTAGGAGATCCTCACCGAAAATCTGCAACTCCTTGCTAGTTCATCCCTCCATTGCTCCCCCTCTCAACCACTAAGGATAGCAAGTGTCAACCTCCATGGCTAGTCAAAACCTCTCTTCATAGCCACCACTTGCTGATCTTCTTCTCCAAGGTAAGATCGAAGGGTAATCTTTTTCTCTTTCTAGAATACTCTTTTTCTCTCTACTTTCTCTTTCTAATGCTTAATTTCTCTCTCATCACCTCACCTTTCTCTCTCTTCAATTGCTTTATCTCTCTAAAATCTACTTTCTCTCTTTACATTTCTATTTCTCTCTCTAGTTCATACTTTCTCTCTCTAAATAGCTTTCAAGTTTAATATTAATTATATGCTTTCTAACTTAGTGTTTGCTTTATTTATTAAATTTCTGTAAACTCGTTTGATCATTCAATAAATTGAGTTGAATTTTATTATTTTGGTATTTCTATTTTCTTTTATTCCTGTTCCAATAATTCATTAATCTCACTCCAAAAGAATGTATTAAAAATCGATCATATCACCATTCTCACCCTTCCATAAATTCTCAGCATTTTCTGTTATTATTGTTATGTTAAGTGCAAGTCTACATTTTTGCAGATTAAGTGAACCGATTCGGAGAAATTACAAATATTGTTGAAATCAAAGGGTTTCCGATCTGACGACACGAAAAAACCTTAATTTCAAATGGCGCAGTTGCCGCTCGGTTGATGGATTGCAAAAAGATGAACATGAATTCGGAAAGCTGCTTAAACTTGAAGATCCGATCCAAATTGAAAACTTTCTATTTTATTTTTCATATTATTCACTTATTATTTTAATGCCTCGGACGGCCGAGTGCAAAGTTGTAATAACTTAGAGATCATTTTCTCTCCTTTCAGAATAACTGCTAGATTAATTAATTAATTAAAAAATACAAAAAAATATATTAGGGTTAGATTTCAATTCTGCTATTTCTAGTTAGATCACCATTGATTATTTGTTTCATTTTGGAAGGTTTCCAACTCCGAGTAATTCAATAGTAGATATTTTCGAACCCTAATGGAATAGCTAAAGTTGAATTTCAAACCCTAATTGGAACTAATTCACAATACCTGCTCTAAATCATTGCGTGTTTCTTGAAACCCCAAAAGCGGTATACCTTCCAAATCTATACCATAAACCATTGTGGACTAACCTGATTGCGGATTGCGATTACCAAGTGAGTAGGGAGCGAAAGCTCAAAGAGGTGGAGTCGGGCCCAAGCCCATTTGGATACCTCTCCCTATCTCACGGAGGAGACCCCGTGCATAGCCAACGGGCAAGTAAGTTTCTACACCTCACTTTGAGTGCGATCGTGATCATTGTGCAAATACTGTGCCGATTGTTTATTTGCTTTTGCAACACTTATCGGAATTACTTGGTCTGGCCGTAATAAAATATATAAAGAGCAAACCCAGCTCTAACTTGAAACTGGTGGGATTTCATCATGATATTCGCTCAAAAGTGCTATTTAAAGCAACTATTCTTCTAGCGTTATCACACTCTCCTACGAAAAACTACTCTATTGATCCATTTTTCTACGTAAGAGTCTCTTCTATTGCGTAAAACACACTTATCTGGACGAAATAGTATATTTGCATGCATTAAACACATTTTCGGAAGTCTAGATATAAAGCCGTTCTGCTTAAGTCTCATTACTTGCTTCTTTTATCGCAAGAAACCCGATTGGAGAATTTTAGGGATTGTGGGCCCACGAGCGATCACAGAAGCCCACTTAAAGAGCCAGCAAGTTATGATAGGAAAATACAGGCCAAGTACATACCGGGCCAGAGGATAGTAGAGACGAACAAGGAACCAATGAGCCAACTGATCCATGAACTAAGACAAAGAGGATCGCAAGAAGTCTCCATGCAGATAATCAAGTAGGTGTTGCACTTGAATTCCAGGAATCCAATCAGGAAATTTCTCAAGATCTAGGAAGCATTGGTCGAGTTAGTGGACCATGGGTCAAATGTTGACCAAGTCAATGGTTCACCAGAGCATTAAGATGCAAACATGATAACGCGAATATGGTCGACAACTTTGATTCAAGACGATGAGGATATCTTGAACATCCAAGTGATAACAGTGAAGATACAAAGGAAGAGAACATATCCGCTAAGGAGCTTGATCGATTCGAAGGAGAAAACACAAAATCAATTTTTGCACAAAAGAAGGACTAAGGTGGTCTTATCTGAGGTGGCAACAAGTTGATAAAATGATCACCTAAGTAGGACAAATTGAATGGACTACAACAAATGGCGATGATTTAGGGCAACGAAATGCTAACGTGGTGAATGAGATGTTTGGTCACGCGGGGGACATCCAAAAGAGTTGGATCGTGGAGATCTTTAGAATTAGTGGATCCCAACACGAAACGTTGGATTGACTACAGCATGAAAATAGATGGGTGTGATGATCCGATCAAACATGATATCTTGAAGAAGGGATTTGAATGGGTCTCACTTGAATATGGACGGTCCAGATTAAAAGGCAGTGAAAGATTGAAGAAGTTGCTGGATAGGGAGCCAAACAATCTTGAGAAACAAGATAAAAAAGGTGGGGGCCCATGGGCTTAGCAAGGTGTAAAGAAGCCAACCCATTTGAAAATGCATGGGATTAATTCCCATGTATATGCTGCCCATCATATAGTGGGGCCCACAAGAGGAAATCCCCAATTTTGTTGGCCAAATCCTATAGTGAGGTATTGATCCCTCCTCCATATAAAATCTTCACCAAAACCCTAAAAGGGGGAGGGCCCTCAACCCATATAAAACAAGAGGAGAAAGAGAAGAGCACTCACTCTCTTCACCGTCTCCCCCATCCACTCAACCCGAGCCGCCCCTCCATCTCTCCCCTTCCATCTCCTCCCTCTCTCCATTGAACCTCTGACCGTTGATGCAACCAGCAATCTCCAGCCTTCCTCCTTGGACTGCTGCCCATCTCCACCACCGTGTACAACTCATTGCTGTCAAAACAGCACCGCCTAACCCACCAGTTCGCCTTCTTCTCCACGTTGCTGGCCATTTTCGGCCTGCAGCCTGCAACCCCACATTCCATATCCTCTCTTCACCCTCTCCGATTCTCCCACAATCTTCACCGCCCCTCTCTCCTCTCTCTCCTGCCGCCGTCTTCATCCTCTATCAAGAAAGAAAGAAAACCAGAAAAAAAGAGAGAAAAGAAAAAGAGAAGGAAAAGAAGAAGAGAGGAGGAGGTGGTCTGCACCTCCTCCATTTCACGTGCTGCTCCACTGCAACTCCTATTCAGGTTCACCATCATTACCGGCTCCCCACAAATCTCCATTGCCGGAGTTGCAGGTCTGCAACTCCGGCAAAACCAGTAAAGAAAAAGAAGAAAACAACGAAAAACAAGAAGAAGAAAGAAGAACAGAAAAAAGAGGAGGGGAGATCACCCTCACCTGTCCCATTACCGCCCAACCACCTCGCAGCACCGTTACACCTCCATCTTCACCGCTCCACCGCTCCTCCATCTCTAACCTTGGTGCAACGGTTTGCACTTAACGCCCATCTGCTGGTGCACAACATGGCACCACATCGCCCCTCCTTGCTACCCTCTCTAGCGTCCTGCCCTTCTCCAACCACTAGAACCCACGGGTTCTTCTCCACCATAGCCCAGCCTCACATCGCCCCTCTCAAAATCGAAAAAAAAAAAAAAAAAAGAAAGTAGAAGAGGAAGAAGAAGAGGAGGAGGGAAGATGAAGAGAACGTGGGTGTTGCAGGTTTAGTAATGGAGCTTCTCCTCCCGTTCCATTGTCGCTAGCGCCACCAGCAGCCACACCACAAGCCACCAAGCACTGCCTGCTGGTGTTTTTAGAACCGTAGGAGGAACCACTCAATGCTCCTCCACCGTGAACAACTCCATGCTCGCCGCAGTGCAGGTCGTGCACCTCTCACCTTGTTCAAGATCTCTCCTCCATGGTTAGCTGACCGACAACAGGTTTCTCCACCATGCCGCTCGTTGTCCCCATCTTCGGCTACCCTCTCTTCAATGGCCGAACTTGTCATCAAGGGCTGGTTTCCGATCACCATTTTGTTGGTTAGTATTTGAGGTAATCCTTCATTTCTCTCTCTAGCCTTCTTTCTCTCTCTAGGAAACCCCTTTAGTTCTACTTTCTCTCTCTAGTTTTTATTGCTTTCTAGTGTAATTTTGGTAGATTTCCATTCAAAGGCAATGTAATTTCTATGATTTCCAATAAAAGTTAATTTTGATCATTCGTGGATTATTTCATTTTTTCGTAATGTGTTGATTTTCATGATTCTCTCTCTAAAAATTCACAAAAAAAATTGATGTTTTAAAGATCGATATCACCATCCTCACCCCTCCGCATATCTTCTAGCAGAAATTTGTCATTTTATGTCCTCGAATTGTGCAAACTAACCCCGAGTGCGGATCGACATCCGACACGAATCCCTATGCTAGAATCTCTGTATTTTGCAGGATAAAATCGGATAAATTACAAAATGTGTTGGAATTAGGGTTTCTGTAACCAACGACCCAGAAAAACCCTAGTTTCACATCACTCACCTCGTCATTCCAACTTTTGTGCAACCACAGCCAAGAATTAAAATCAATCAAGAAGTAGAGCCCACTTAAATCGGTGTTCGAGGAAAACTTCACATAAAACGACCCCTTCAAAGATCAAGTCGATTAAGTCCATGAGTGCGGGTTCCTGTTATCTAATACACCCATAGGTCCCTACTACTCAAGTATACCGAGCTCGTAAGTGGCCTCCTTGATTGTCTGTCGGATTAGCTTAGTGTCGGATTAATAACATGAACCAATCTTAGCTCCTCTTCTGGGAAAACTCATCTTCACACTTGACAAATCCAGTTAGTCTGGGACATACTTAAGTCAGTCGATGTGCCGCACGTCTGTCTAGGCTACAGATTATCTTTTAGTCAACTTGAGTTAGTACTAGCGGATTTGCTTTGAAGAGTGTATCCTGGTAAGAACCTACAGAGTGAAAAGTTAGTCCGACGGGTAATAGAAGATAAACCTGTGGTCCGCCCACTGTCATAATCTACACTATCCCTATACTAACAAAATAATTCATAATACTATCTTGATTGTTTAGGTTAAGATTATTTGTTGCTCTGTATGCATCATCTAGGCTCATTTGGTTTCAATATCTCTTGTCAACTCTAGGGGCTTATTTTTTTAGCATATGCCCGTTTGGATTTAATCCAACCCGAGACTGATTTGATTTGAGAGTCAGTCTACCGCACCGATCTCTTTCACCTAATCTATCTCCTCCTCTGGGAGACTGACATCTCTCCGATGGATGCTGAACGGCCTCTATTCGAGACCTACCATAATTTCTTTGAAGATCTAGGAGATAACTCTGAGCACTGGGATACCAATCCTACGTGTAGTCATGATACTCCAGTCTCATAGAGTTCCATGGGATATGAAGCAAAGGGCAATTCAGTGCTAGCATCCCTACTTAAGGATTTGAAAACACCAGTTTTCGCCCTTGATTTTACAGTCCAGAAGCCTGTTTATCACTCCAAATCTGTGGGATATTTCTTTCATATCCAAGAAGAGGTTTGTAATTTTAGTACATTTGAACCTCTACTGCAGACCTCCTACAATAACATGTATTATCCGGACAATAGAAGTCACAATAACTTTGAATGGGAACAACAGTCTTTTCCCCAACAGCATCTGCAACAAGATATGTATCATTCCGGGTTTCACCAACCCTGTGAACAATATGATGAGCAGTACTCGCAGTCGCAGTACCAGCCAGATCCACATACTGAATATTTTGGTCAACAGTGGAGCCCGCAGGATTTTCAGAGTCAACAGATAGTCCCAGAGTCACTTCCATCCAATAACTTTCATACTCAGTTGGACTACATTCAAGAGTTGGCACCTCAGCTTCCCTTAGCTGAACCGCCACAATCTGCTACTAAACCTAGTCTAGAAGAGCTCCTCTCGCAATACATCATCCAACAACAGCACTCCATGGAGAGTTTGGAACACCGTCTAGGTGAGTTAGAATTTGAGAGAGAGGAAGTCAACTTCACTAGCCAACCTATAGCTTACCTGGAGGAGAATACCATGGCCACAGTCTAGAATGAGGAGTCGCACAACTGGACCCTGTACCAGCCTTTACAAGAGGAAATTGAGGATACTGCAAACAATGGATTGGACAACAATATTGATGAGCTAGAGTCTCCATCTTTGGTGCCCTTAGAAGCACCAAATCTTGAACCTCTCCCAGAGAAGCCAATTTCTCCATCTACATCTGCTATTTCTATCTGCGACTCTGAAGAAGTTATTCATAACACTGAGCTGTGTCTTGACTATAGGATCCTAATTGGCCTAGACTTACCTGTCCCCACCACCCTTGGATTGTGCAACAATCATGATGAACCCGTGTTTCCATCTATGGTGCCTGTATAGACAACTACTTCTGCACCGAGCACAGAGATACCCATATCCATCTCTATCTCTGATGATTCTACATCTGCACTGGATGCAGAGATTCCTACCATTGAGCAATATCTAGAAAATGAGATTCCAGCTGCCCTGGACCTATCGTTCCCCACCGAGGATAAACACATTGAGTGCAGGGATTGGAACATCCCTCTCACATTAGGAAACCTCGAGGAAAAGGTCCACAGTTTTGACCCGCCACCATACGTCGATGTTGTCAATAAATCGTGTGCCGTAGAGAGTCTAATTCAGGACTCTCTCAAGAAAAAACTCTCCCAGTGTCAAGAACACTTTGCGCCTGACTTCATCTCTGAGTCAGACAATTATGATGTTACTGATCTGTAGGAGTCTGCTCTATTCAGATACATTCCTGCTAAACTCAATGAGTTTACGGCTCTGCTAACCATGGTCAGAGAACCCACTACTACTCTCCTTTTAATTTTTACTGAGAAGCTTCGATGCCTCCCCGTTGAACTAAATGTTTTTGCGAGTCTGCTCAGAGCACTTACTATCCTTCTCTCAGTTTATACTGAGAAAGACCTGTTCTACACAGGTATATCTAGACGAGGGATAAGATAACAGTCTCTGTTCCACCTTAGAAGACTGCAGATTTACTCAATCTTCATGAGTTTTAACTTGGTTGGGGGTACTTGATATACCCCCGTCATGTCTGGCTGAAGACATAAAACTTAACGCTTTCGGAAAGGCAATTACGGTATTCCTAGAGTACATGAGTCTCATGCATTTGTTATTACTGTGATATCTCTGAGCATGCAGGTACATTCATTCTTCCGATCATCAGGTACCACACACTGTCGTATTATGTCGACTTGGTAACATCCTCCCTAAATCTTCGCATCATCTTTATCGATTTTCTATCATTTTATGTCCCGGCCATGAGCACCGAGGACGATGCTATATTTTGGTTGGGGGTGGGTTTTTACCAAAACTCATGTTTTCATTTTGATAAAAAAAAATAAAAAAATAAAAAAGAAAAGAGAGTCATCTTGTGTTTTTTGGTGTGATTTCATGTGATTTTCGAAAATGCCCTGACTTGATGAGTAAAGAGTTCTGAAAAGTCTATTTATTGAAAAAGATGTTTATTTTGAAAAATCACTTATTAGTTCTTCATTCAGTTTGAAAGCAAAGATTACTGCAGTGGATTGAAAAATCTTTGAAAAGTCAGATTTAACAATAATTCTCACATATCAACGTTAGAATTATCTGAAGTTTAGATTATCTAGAGATCCAAGAAGAACAATTGTGAAGACCTAACCCAGTGAGCTTTTGAGCTTTTCATTATTTCTGAGGGTTTTAAATTATTCTGAGTCACAAGATGACTAACAATTCTTCTAATCCCCAAATATTTTCATTGGGTGGTCTCATTAACCTTTGCTTTGGTCATGGAACTCGGAACGACATCAAATTTGGATTATTACATAAAGAACCTTCTCTATATCCATTCGAGACATCGTAGATGAAAGTACGAACCCTAGAAAATGATATAGGCCATCTTTCTAATCAATCAGACTTTTTAGCTTCCCTAACATCTATACTGTTAGGAACCATTTTTGAGCCTATTGATGAAAACCTTTTCTTGTTAACCCATGAACCAAAAACCCAATCCCAAAAAAGAGTTCAATACGATAACCTACTTCTGAGAGGGATCAAAGAGTATTTGGTATGATTACACCATGAACAGATAGAAACCAAGAAAGGAAAAGAAAACAAAACAAAACAAATGATTCGAGCTAAAAAGAAAAAGAATCTGAAAAAGGTTGAAGAATATCCAAAAAAAGACAAAAATTGAAAAAAGAAAAGAAGAAAAGTCAAGGAAATACTACACCTAAAAAAAGTTGCAAAGAATAGTGAGATACCCTCTCAGAATTTTTGAATTACAGAATACCCTTCTTTTCTGAACCTATCCTAAGCCTCAATATAACTTATGCAAGTCCTATTTGATTCTAGATTAGTACCATCATCAAGTGTGGAGAATGGAGAAAAGAGAAATTATAGAGTTTGATCCATTCAAAGAGAAATAAGCCTTTTTATCTCATTCACATCTTGTGAACTTGCTCATCTTCTTGATCAAATCTAAGTGCTTGATCCATTACTCAGCTTAGGTCTCCCACATAGATATTTGACCTGGTAGCCTAAGTATACCAGTGTGACTCAACACCTTTAAGCAACTTAGGGTTCAGAGTTTACTGAATCCTTCACCTTCGGCAAAAGTGGGAGTATTGAGAATTAAGATCGGAGTGGCCGATCGACAGTAGGTTTGTGGTGTACTAAACTGAACAAGCAGACAAGGCTTCTTGGCTGGGAGGGTGTGCGTGGATTAGTAGCGTTGATTCAGAGGACGTAGACGCATCGACAGTAGGCCTTGGCTAAGGTTGGAAGCCGTATTTGCAACGGTGCTACGTAGGTAACCTTTATTCCGTTTAACTTTCTAGTTAATGAGACTTTTCGTTTGGATGTGGTCCCATGGTTTTTCTTTGGCTAAGGTTTTCACGTAAAAATCTCTTGTTTTGTGTGATTGTTTATTTGTATTCCATAATTCATATTGATTAGAACAAACGACGAAAAGAAAATATACCACGGAGGTATATTCGATTTGAATCGGTTGTGATAATCCTTTATCAAACAACTAAGGCGTACGATTTTCTCCCCTACCAAAGACCAGTAAAACTATTTAGGTTTAATTAATTTTAAATACCTAATCAATCCCCCATTCTAGGTATATTGGATTAAAGAGAATGGACCGACGGTTATTTCATTACCTGTCCATTTGGCTATGCAACAGGGTCTCCTTCGTGAGATAGGGAGGGGTATCCAAATGGGCTTGAGCCCGACTCTTACTCTTCGAGCTTCGCTCCCTATTCACTTGGTAATCGCAATTTGCAATCACCTAGCAGTTATTCTAAAAATAGAGAAAAACAAATTCCTAAGTTATTACAACTTTGCACTCGGCCGTCCGAGGCATTAAAATAATAAGTAAATAATTTGAAAAAGAAAATTGAAAGTTTCCGATTTGGATTGGATCTTCACGATTAAGCAACTTTCCAATTTCCTGTTCATCTTTTTGCAATCACGTCAACCGAGCGGTAGCGGCGCCATTTGAAATTAGGTTTTTTCCTTTTCGTTAGATCAAAAACCCTAGTTCAACAATATTTGAAATTTTGGTTCACTTTTGAATCCTACAAAAATGCAGACTTTGTATAGCGATATGTCGGATGTCGAATCCGCACTCGTGGTTAGGGAACACAATTTATCAGAATATTAGAAAATAGAAAGTGCTTGAAAATATGGATGGAAGGGTGAGAGTGGTGATTAATGATTAAGATTTAAAATAATATTTTTGGAGAGATTTCTACCAACTAATTAACATAACTAAACAGAAAGAAACACCATAAACAAAAAAGATAAACTTATTTATTAAAATAATACAAATTACAACGCTTGAATCTAATTTATTCATAAAAGAAAATAAAACAGATAACCATTACTCTAGAAAGCATTATAAGAGAAGAAATATAGAGAGAAAGAAAAAGATTTTAGAGAGAGAAAATAAAATAGAAGATAGGTAGAGAGAAATTGGTGGAATGACCTAGAAAGTAGAGGTTTGTTAGAGAGAGAAAACAACTAGAGGTTTTAGAAATAAAAAAGATGAAGAGATTTACGGAGAGAAAGAGAGTAGAGAGAATTTTAGAACTAGAGAGAGAAAGAAGAGAGACTTAAAGAGAGAGAGAGAACTATCTTAGAGAGAGACATGTTTACATTGAGTGACTTACCTAGAATGAGTGGTTGAGATCAGCTCTTGATAATCTCGATCAATGGTTGATCTTGCTGGAGATGAGATCACGCAGGTGGGCGTGGAGGAGCTCAGGTGGCAGGGCTGTAAGGAGGGCTTTCTCCACGTTGCTTTGCTTGAAAGGTAAGAGCATGGGCAGCAATGGTGGCTATGAAAGAGAGGGGTTTAGAGGTTAAGAGAATAAGGGATTAGAGAAGTGAGGGGGGAGAGATCCTAGAGTTAGGTTGTGAGAGGGGGGAGAGAACCGAATCTCACATGGGATCGGTCCTCCTTCTAAACTAAAGGAGGACCTCTACCAACCGTTGGATTGAAGGGAAGGATAAGGGAGAGATCCCTTTCCTTGAGAGAAAATGGCTTCTTAGGTGGATGATAAGTGAGAATAGGTCAAATGAGACCTATTCTCTCCTTTAGGAATGGGTTTGTGAAATGGGTAATTGAAAATGGGTCAGTGAAAAATGGGTCAGGATGAGATGGGCTTGTGAGAGCCCATATGTAGTTAGAATAGAAGGCTTATGGGCCAAACAATGAAAATGTCATGTGTCGGCCAGAGGATAGGTAGGCTAGTGGACCAATGGGATAGTGAGCCTCTCGAAAATGACAATAGGCCAGAGAATAGGAAGGCTTTTACTCATTGAGTATCGGGCCAATTAGTCGGCTGTCATGGTAGCGGGCCTGTTGGTCCTCAACTCTTTCGCTCTCTTGGTTCTTTCGATCAGCTCTACGATCCTCTAGCTTTGCCCGCACTTAGCTTCTATATTCTTGTCCTAGTCTGTTGGTTCTTTAAGCTTTGATAGAGGGTTTCTGTGGTCGATCGTGGGCCCGCCATCCTTGAGAATCGTTTGATAGGGTCTCCTGCAAGTAAAAAAGCGCGTAATGAGATTCAACTAAAACGGCTTGATACCGGACTATCCGAAATATGTATATTTCATGTAAATAGTCGATTTTCGTCTAAAGAATGTGTTCTACGCAATGGAAAAAACTCTTACGTGGAAAAGTCGATGAAAAGACAAGTTTTACGTAGGAGAATGTGACATCGCTAAAAGGATAATGACTTAAAATAAGCACTTTTGAGCGAAGATTAGAGATTGATGTGGGAATCTAGATATTTTTCATTTGTATCATTTTTATAAGCTTAATTGTTAAAGACTTGCATTGTCTATTAATTAAAACTTTTTTTAATTTTTTAGAATCATATGGATGATCAATATTTGATTTCCTAGAATCTTTTATTTAACCCTTTAGATATATGGTTATGAATCCTTAACAAATGCATTAATTTTTATGGATGTGAGATACTTACATTTATTTTACTTATTACCCGGGTACGTACCGTTATTATTAGGGTTAGATTTCAGAGTCAAACTGTTAAAATAAAATAGTAAATGATATTTTTGGGCAAAATGCCTTCACAAAAGATGCTTAAAATGATTTCTCAGTAGTAAAGAATTTATATGATATATTTTTTTGAAAACTTTACGCCTATCCGCTTAAATTCTGAAAAGTTAATTCAAAAAGCCTATCAAACAAAAGTTTTAGCTAAAATGTCTTTACAAAAGATTTTTATTTTAATATATTATGAATATGATATTTGTAAAAATTATTTTAGAGTTTTTATTTATTTATTTTTATCACACCTTGGATCTTAGGTAAACGGGTCATTTCTCAGGCATTCGGGTTGGATCTGGGTGCCCAGATCCGGGGCGTGACATCCAGCTTCTCAATCACCTCCCCACACTGCTACTAATCCCATGAACTAGCAACTCTGTTTTCACACTGTGGACTGATGCGTTGTCTCACTTGCTACCCACGATTCTCATCCGCATAATCTCCTCTCGGGTGTGGGCCGTAGTCCACGATCTGCATTTTTCTTTAGCCGGACTGTTACCACACTCTCCGGTGTCCTCCACCTTGTGCTCCTCAATCCGCGAGTTTTCTTTCATCCCCTACCGGATGAATCAATCACCATTAACACTGTTCATCAACATGTTCTCCTCCATCAAGCATCCCTACAACACCACCGGTGTTAAACCTCTCCTTGGATGCAACAAACCAACCCGCCTGAGTAGCAACCCTAAATACCCATGGCAGATGAATTAAAAACGGCCCTTTAAACGGTTTTAATGTCCATTTAAACGGTAATGCCCCAAGCCCATTTCTGTTAAAACCGTTTAAACACGTTTTAACGCTTTTGAATTTAACAACCATTTTTTTTTGTTTTAAAGGCCGTTAAAATCGTTTAAACAGCCGTTAAATTCTAAAAATTTTGTGAAAAAAATGGCCGTTAAATCCGTTAAATTTCCGTTAAATTCCAGTTTTTTTTTTTTTTAATTTTCAAATTTCAAAACTTGAATTTCAGCGCCATTTTTTTCCATTTTTCCATTAAAATCCATTAAAATCCGTTTAATTCCGTTAAATTCTATTTTTCCATTTTTCCATTTTTGCCCCTGTCATTTCAATCCGTTTTATCGGCCATTTAAACTTTTTAAACGGTAACGCCCCCAGTCCGTTTGACCGTTAAAACGGCCTCCTTTAAACCTTGAAATTGACACTTAAGTGGTTTCATTAAAAGTAGAAGGGCAGCTTGGACTTTTCAATCACCACCTCTTCTAAAAGAGCCCCTACAGTCACTCACACAACGCACATGCACCTACTAGTCTATATAAACCTTTTCCATATAGTTTCTTGGTTTTAGGTTCCCACCTTGTATTTATTCAAAATGTCAACACATTTATGGCAAGAATTTGTCTTTATCGATTCAAGATTTCAAAAGGAAAAAGCCAATAAAGATAATGGAAACATGTTGACAATTTGTCAAATAACAAGGACGACCATAATGAGCGGAAGACGGAAAGGAAGGTAGTTGATCCCCATTTTCTGGTGCACTAATTATCAAGTTAAACTATTTTTAATCCCCTTAGCTCTGAATTCATTATCGAACAATGGGCGGGACTTGATTTTAGAGCATTTGAGCTGGACTTGATTTTCAGGAGTGCCTTGCTTTTTCCCAAACGAAAGTTTGCAGCTGTGAACCCACCGATAACTTGGTTTCACTTGAAAAAACTTATGCTAGGTTGAGGTTGGCTTCATGAATTCTATTCTTCTTGCACACTTATCAAGAAAACCCCTAAATCAATGAATCAATTGAGCCTTATCCCACGTCATCCCTATGTGGGTTCATATTCTTCTTGCCCATTTCGTACGACAACCAGATGGATGGTTAGATGTTTGGATGTATTTCTAGACTTCTAAGCTGTGGGTTCCCGTGCTTTGCATGTGCACCACCCATCTTGACATCATGCTTACAGATGATCTTTCATAAGGTCAATGAGGAAAACATATGCATGAGTAGGTACCAACCATTTGATTGGTCTCACCTGTGATCTTCTATGCTACCTGTGGACGGACCCAATAGCAACAGTCAAATCCATTGCAGTTTTTTCCACAGTTAAATACTGCAAATAGTACAAAAAGGAAAGAAAAAAAAACGGAAAAGATCGCAAGGCTGTGATTTACCAATTGAACAATTTTGGGCATTGATCACTGGATCTATAAATGGTTTTCCCCTATGAGATCGATCTCCTTTGTTAGATGTAACATGATTGGATTATTGCTAGCTACTACCATTTAATATGTTGACATATTTTTGAAAGTTGATGGATTTTTTGTTAGTTTGTGGAATTAACTTGTCAGTGGATGTTTGGAATTTTCATGAACGATATATAATCAAATCCGAATAGAACAAGAATCAATACATGAGCCTTATGAATTATTACCTTACCATACCTCCCCAACTGTGAAGCCTCCCGTTGATTCACACCGCTTCACCTTTTTCATTTCTCCTAGAACTCTAGAGAAATAATGGCATTCTCCTTAGGGCTGTTAATGAATTGGGTTCGAGATTAGTGTTAATCTGAATCCGTTCCGATAAGAAAATATATATGTTGATCCCGATCTGATCCAAAAATAATTGGATCATATAATCGTGATCCAAAACTGATGCCACAGAAAGGATAGAGATCTAGACCCAATCTGACCCAATCCAATCTTCTAAATTAAAAATAATTTTTTTAATTTTTAATTTAAAGTATATATTTTTTACGATCAAAATTGAAGTATTGTAGGGTAATGATATAAAAAAAATACATATAAAAAGGTAAATTATCTTTATAATTAGGGTCAGGTCTCAGGATCAAGGGATAGAAATTTTGACAAAATTTCATACCATAACTTGGCGGGGGCCAATATATAAATTAGAAGTTTTAAAATGGGATGCTTTTCAGTGAGGATGGTCCTTATGGTGAGGAGATCACCCTTGCAAAAGTTCAAATCATTCTGATATTCTTAGCCTGGTTTACAAGTTGAAGAATTATGGACCGTCAATTTTTTACCGTTAACTTGAAACCCACATTTGCTGGGGTTAGAAATTTCAGAATGGGATGATTTTTTGTAGGGGTGATCTATATGGTGAGGAGATCATCCTCACCAAAAATCAGCCATTGATTTATTTTACATGTGGGTACGCCAAAATTGGTGTTAAATTTTGTCTCAAAATTTGTGTCCCTATCTTGACCCTTATTGTGTCCCCTGATCTTGACTCTTATAATTAATATAAAAAAATTATATCAAATTGGTTCATCAAATTTCGTATGAGTCTCATTTAGTAAGGAGATAAACTCTTAGGTAACTATTTCATTATTTTGGGTGTATTTTATCTATGATCATAGCTTGAATACACGAATCCCATTGTTTTCTACCAAGCTTGATCTTTCTCCATCTAGAAGTCACTTCCATATCTAAACCTAAATGTTAAAGAAGACCATACAGTTAAGACACTCAAATTTACTTTGAGTCGTGTTGTGAAATAGGGGATGTATCAAATCCATCACTCCCTAGGGCTGGACTGGATTGTGTAAAGAAAGATCAGGTTTGGACTGATTGAAGGGTAGGTTTGGGTATAGACCAAACTGAAGATTGTTGTGTGAATCTTAACGGAAGGGCGTTCGTGGACTCGTTCGTGAAAGTCAGAGGGCGTGGATGCAATGGCAGTTGGCTCGAGGGATAGACTTGGGTTGTATGTTATGGTAACGATGTTATATGGGTAAACTTCTGCATTTGTTAACTTTCTATTAGTGATACTTTAACAGCTATACATTGTCATGTGGTTTTACTTGAGCAAGGTTTCCACGTAAGAACTCGCATGTGTTATTGATTGATTTATTTTCGCACATATATTGAGATTATATCAAATGACTAAGAGATAATATACCAGAGATATATTAGATCTGAATTGATTGAGATAATCACATGTTAATCAATCAACCTTTATTTAAGATTGTGATAACATGCTATTAGTTTACTCCTATCCAGACCAGTAATTTGAATAGGGTGTTTAATACATAATTAATTTTAAAATGCCTATTCACCCCCCTCTAGGTATCTTTGATTGGATTAGAAGAAACTTTCAATTAGTATCATAGCCTAGACACTCATTTAAAAGTTTAACAACCCGAGCCAAAGATGAGAGCATTCAAATCCATTGACGAATGAGTCTAGTTAACGGTGTTGAATGTTTGGACAACTCCCATGATTACAATTGAAAATACTGTAATCCCAAAGCTTGAGGACAAGTAGTCAAACTATGAATTTATCGCTTGTTGTCTAAACAACAAAAGCCTGAATGCTATCTTCAATGCTATAGACAAGAATGAGTTCCATATGAGCTCTACCTGTGTATTGGCTAAGGAACCATGGGATATTTTGGAGGCAACCCATGAAGGTACGTCAGTAGTAAAAATGTCTAAACTGCAAATGGCGACGATCAAATTCTAATCTATAAGAGTGGAGGAGAATGAGATGTTCACCGAATTTTATGCAAAAATCAGTGACATTGTAAACTCTGTCCATAATTTGAGAAAGATAATTTCTAAATTTAAAATAGTCAGGAAAGTGTTGAGATCTCTACCAGAGAGATTTTAAGCTAAGGTTACCGCAATTGAAAAGAGCAAAGATGTTAACTCTCTTAAAATTGACGAGTTAGTAGGGTCTCTACAAACTTTTGAATTAAATATGAGATTGCCTAAGAAACCTAAGGGCATAGCCCTAAGAGCTTCAAAAGCTCAAGAATTAGAGTCTAAGTTTAACTCTGGAGAAGATTAGCTCTCTTTGTGAAAAAAGATTAAAAAATTCTTTTGCCCCAGACAAGAGAAATTTAACAAATCGTTTGATAAATCTAGAGAGAGACTTAAACCCCATAAGAGGTTTAGTAAGACTAATAAATCTAAGAAGGATGTAAAGTCTGATGATCTACAATGCTTTAAGTGCCATGGTCATGGACACTTTGCTAATGAATGCCCCAATAAAGTTGAAAAGGGCAAATCCAAAGCATTGAATGCCTCTTGGGATAATGAGTTAGAATCAGAAAACTCTGATGACTGAAAAGAAAGTGAAACGGTTGATAATTTCATAGCTTTCACTACTAGAATCGATAGTCCCACTGGTTCTCTCTAAGAGTTGAGACCACATCTACACGTGAAAAGAGTTTTGATGACTCTTGCAGTGAGGACTTGGATGATCTCAGAATAGCTTTTGAAGAGCTATATGAGGAATCCAAAAGGTAGATAAAGGCAAACATAAGTTTATCTGACAAAGTTAAGTCTTGACTCTAAAAAAAATGCCTACAAACTAGACAATGAAGAACTACTAGTGCTAGTTGGTCAACTATAAGGAGGAAAGAAGTCTCTTCAAGAAAAGAATAAGTTTTTGGAATGCGAATTCCAAATTTGTATGAACGCTAGAAAATCTCTAAAAAGTTAAATGACTAATTTTAAGAGAGATTTGTCCTTTTTCTCTTCGAGCATTGAAAAGCTCGATAGGATGCTGAATGTAGGAAAGGAGTGTATGGTGACAAGAGGGGTCTGCATAACAAGAACTCTGCATCTACTTCTAAGGCTCAATTGGTGAAAGCTAGAGTCTTACCTACACCTAAGGCTGATCTGCCCAAGACTACCCAAAACAAACAAATTTATAATTACTGTAAGGGTAGAGGTCACCTAAGCAAAAACTGCCACAAGAAAAGGAAAGATCGCCAAGTTCCACCCAAGATGAAATCTATAGGGAACCAGGTGAATCTACTTCAAAAAATAGAATTCCTACACAAAAGGTCTGACGCTCTGAGTAAGGAAATAACAAATCTGTAACGAATATTTTCATATTTGATTTGGCTTAATTCTGTTTGACATAAAAACATACTTGTCACAATTTCCTAAGACTACTAGTGTAGCACTGAGAGGCCATGGTACGCACATCTCATTGACTACATGAAGACTAAAAGATGAAGACTCAGAAGATTGACGAATGAGTCATCTAAGACATTGCGAAGAAACAGAAAGTTGACGGCTGAGTCATTTGAAGATCTGTTATTTGCCAGTTAAAGGTCGTGCACACTCTTATAGGACGGTAAGTGACCTAGTGGCCTTAGGATTAGGTGTATGAACTAAAAATCTACTGGCTAAACTTTGTCACATGACTAGACCTAGGTTCAGGCCAAAATGGCTTGGGGAAGTCTAACCGCTTGGACTTAGTTCCAATCGATTGGACCTTGGCATAATCGATTGTAGGCTTCATGACTGAACATTAACTAAGCCCCAATCGATTGGTACTCAGACCAATCGATTGGACTGATGAAGGAAAAACCCATCCGTGCAAGGCCAAAAGATTGAACAGGAGAGAAAATATTCTAAATCATATTCAAATTCTTTAGTCCCATGAACCCCATCACTTGTTCGACCTAGGGTCTTCACTCTTCTATAAATTAATCCTCCATTGACTTTATTAAACACACAAAGACAGAGACAAATAACCATAAAGTTAAATTGCTAAAGCTTTCAAGCTTTCTAGAGCCATTAGAGTGTCCCTTATGAAAAAGAAAAACTTAGGTACTACATTCCAACCTTTGGAGTTTTCTCTTCATTTGATCATAACTTCTTAGCTTGATCTTTTACTTCTGTTTAGGTTTTCCACTAGATATCCAACCTAGTAAGCCAAAATATACCACGTGCGACTCAACACTATTTGAGCAACGTAGGGTTCAGGGTGTACTGGATCCTTTACCATTGGTAGAGATCGGTGTGTGAGAATTAAGATCGAGGTGTACTGATCAACGGTAGGTTTGGGAAGTACCAAACTGAACAAGCGGCAAAGGCTTCATGATTGGGAGGGCACGGGTGTGACTCATTGCGTGGAGCCAGAGGACGTGGATGCACAAGTAGTTGGCCTTAGCTAAGGTTGTATGCTGTATGAAAACGGTATTGCGTAGGTAACTTCTGTATCTCATAACTTTCAAATTAGTGATACTTTCTATTTAGACGAGGTCCCATGGTTTTCTTTGGCTAAGGTTTCCACGTAAAAATTGCATGTGTCATGGATGTAGTATTGACTAGTGCATTCCTCATTTCTTTTTCAAATTTTGTTTTTTGAAAAAAAAAAAAAATTAGTTGTTATTTCTATTTTTTTCTTGCTTGCATTTCTTCTATTGAGTTATTAAATTTTGGATTATGAAGACATATGGTGAGAACTTTAAACTGTCAAATTTTGAAGTTTTAATACTGAGTCTTTGTTATTAACTCTCAAGTAGTAAAATTTTGAAACTTTTGATATTTGAAAAGTCCACTAAACATCTGACAGATAGCTAGACTTTATGTTAACTTTAATGGTTGTGACCTAATGATTGCCTAGAAGTGTTAGGAAAGACCTAGTCCAATGAACTTTGACTAACGGATTCATTTGGTTGGCTGGGAAAGAAGAAAAATAGAACTTAGTATAAAAACGCTTTGGAAAGCAACTAGTAAATTATATCGAGTACACCGAAAAGGGCTGCCTATTTCCTTTGTATTGTATGAAAAATCTTTCATATAAAAAAATGAAAAAAAGATGAAGTACTGAATATGATGAAGAAATATCAAGGAGACTAGGCGCAGTCAAAATAAAAATTTGTTGAAAGTTTCAATGATTCATGTTTCTAAAAAATAGGGTAAAAGCCGTCGTTGTAAAAATACGTGTAAGCTGGAATATCATAAATAAAGGCCATGGGGTATTAAGGTGAACATCCAAACAGCTTGTTAACCTGAACATGTAGCTTAGTTTTGAAATGTATCCTTAGGTTAATCCGACCATCTCTTTGGTGATTTGAAGTTTACTTCTGCTTTAGGAAACAGACCCTCAAGTTATCTGTCAGATTTCACATGCACTTAAAGTCACATTATTCTAGAATTTCTCTAAAGGGGAGTTAATGATTCAGACTCTATCTTGAATTTTTAGAATAAATGGCTAAAAATCATAAATAACCAATTGCTGATTAATCTTGAGTTTATGTTTGAATGAATTATGCAACAAATTTTTATTTTCTTTTCTAGCTTAGTTCTTTTTATTTTATCATAAAAAACTAATGGAGGATTACGGGTCATGCTTTACAGTTATTATCCTAGATTTTGTATTCCACATTTCTAATCTAATTGAAATTATTTTTACATTTGGGCGGTGTTCTGATGGATTCATAAAAAAAAAGTTTAATGATTTAAATTTTGTGGGTATATTTACTGCAAATCCTCATGATTCAAACTCATCCACTAAGGGTAACTTAGGAGATTAAGGGCCTGCTGCATACGCTAAATGCAGTCATGATGGCTTGCAAAAGTGGCAATTTATTTTTTTCTTTTTCTTTTTATTTTATTTGGTGGAACACGTGATGAATTGTTAGGGACTAGCAATATGCTGGTTGGAGAGTGTGATAAGTCATTATTTTATGTATTTTTACCCGATTTTCTTTAGTTGATTGTCAAAATTATCCTACATAAATCATCAAACTTACATGAAAAATAGGATATTCTACTTTTATCAATTGTATATTAGATTTCTCTTAATAATAGTCAATTGATTTTATTAATAATCTTATTTCATTTGGTACCCGAGCCCAAGACTAACGCGAGCATAAGTCCAAGTCCAAAAGCTTACGTACAAAAAGTCCAAATCTGAGTAAAATGGTGGATTACGTTGATGGACCAGAAGTTGGGCCAAGAAGTGGGCCAAGTTGGTAGACTAAGTATGGACTAAAGTGGTTGAGATTATAACAAAATGAATAGTCTAGATTACAAAAGGCATGAGGATGACTATTCAAAAATAAATGATGATTTTTGTTTTGAAATTTAAAAAGGATGGACTGCTTAAGAAAGAAATATCTTATCAAAAGAAAAAATTATTTTTGTAAAAAAAAAATATTTTATTGGTTTTCAAAATGAAGTTTTAAAAGAATAAATTAGTTATTGATTCCATTAGGAAAAGAAAAAGCATTTTATTGATTTTCAAAAAGAAGTTTCAAAAGAATAATTTAATAAGTGATTTTATTGAGAAAAGAAAAATATAATTTATAATTGTTTCCATCTTTAAAAATATTTTTCTAAGAAAAAAAGTTGTAATTTACTAAAGATGGAAAGAATGACACATCCTAGCCTATAAAAGGACATTCAATAAATGATGGACGACGTTCTTCTCTTAGTTGCTCTCCGGCTGGCGATCTCTCTCTCGACGACACACCTCTTACGGCTACAATCTTTTCTTGGCATTGGATCTCTTTCTTCTTCTATTTTTATTTATTTATTTATTTTAATCTTTTATTTGTCATTCTAGTATTTTTTTTCTTTTTTCTTCTGAAAAATCTGGGTATATAGATTAACAGGACCTAGAGGGGGGTGAATAGGTTCGATTCAAATTAATTACCAATTAAAAATTAAGCAACCTATTCAATTTTATTCGGTCGGTGATCTGGGATCTATTATATACAATTTCTAAGCGGAAGCAAATAGATTGGTCTAACTAGATTTAATCTAAATATACTACAGATATATTTATCACAAATCTGTTTAGCCAATAACACAATAAAATCAATCAAGCAATAGACACAATTTTTTATGAGAAAAACCCAATTGGGAAAAACCTCGGGACCACGGCCAGTCGAAATCACAACACTAATAGAAGATAGAGATATAAACAGATACCCACACTACGACTCATAACTGAATCCAACTCCACACGAGCTCCAGTCGCCGATTTACCACGTCGCCTTATATCTTCACGTTTCGAACTGCACGAAACGCCTTCAGGGTTTGATCTCGAATCACAACCAACTCGATCCACACACGAGTTCATACCGAATCCACACGGTGAGGTAACTAACAAAAAGGTAATAGGATGAACCAATGTGTTTAATCCTTCATGGAAGAAATAAATTCAACCATGAAGAAATCAACACTTTCCTACGCTCAAGATCAAAAGAATAGAACTTACTTGATCAAGATCTCGAGCATCTAAGAGCAAAACTTAAGCTCCAATCAATAATGGAAGCTCTTGGATCTCTAGGTTTTCTCCTCTACTTTAGATGTGCTTGAATAACTTGGAAGAGTTAGATTTTCAACCTAAAAAGTTATATATATAATAAAGCAAGAGTCCTAGAGAAATAGTACTAATTGGGGGCAATTTGGATAATTTTGGAGTTTTAAAAATCCATCCTTCGTCAATCCAATCGATTGGACATAACACGGAACAATTATTTTTTTGTCTGGGCATATCCAATCGATTGTACTCAGGGTCCAATTGATTGGACACTCTGTTAAATCGATTGGATTATTCAGATAATAATTTTAGTTCTGTCAGCACAAGTCCAATCGATTGATTGGATAGGGAGTCCAATCGATTGGATAGACTTTTCAGCATATCAATTGGACTATCCAAATGTTGCCCAGAAAGCCCTAAATTGCTCTGAAAAGTTCTTCTTGCTACTATGACTTAGTTTTTCATGATTTTAATGATTCTTAACCCTATTTCTATGGTATCTAAGTTACTTACCAACCTAATGGTGTGTTGACCAATTGAAGCTTTGAATCTTCTGATGTATCACTCTTCTGATCTTTTGTCAAGCAGTCTTCAGTGATGAAATCTTACTTCACCAATCGACTCCTAACTACTCACACATTAGGAAGGTTACCAACACATGTTTTGTCATACGGAATTATCCAACACAAAAATCTAAATCTTACATCTTTAGTTTAGTTTTACTTTCTTTTGCTTATCAAGTGTAATATTTTTCGGTTATTAGAGAGATTGACAACCTCTGTTGATGACCGGTTAAAACTCGTTCTCTAAAATTAGAGTTCCTACTTTTTTTGCTAGAATTATTTGTGTTCTATCAAGTTACTTCACTATTCATCACCCCTCTCTGTGGTTCGACCCTATATTTGCACTATCCTTAAATTGTTAATTTGGATTTTGCAGTTTTGGAGGGATTAGATAGTAAATAAAACAATGATAAAAATATTGTCGATCAATGGTTGTTGGCACTATAAAGAGAGGGGTATGTGGTCCTTTCCAGTGAAGACATCCCAGATGAAGATGTCCTAGAGCAGTTGCAGTCTAGGAGCTCCATTCGGACTAGAATCATCATCAGTTACAATTCACTCAAAAAAATTCTATGCTGTGAAACAATGGTGTTGGTAAGCATATATACGTCGTTAAATAAATAATATGTAAAAATATTCTATATTTATCATGATGGTCAAGATATGTTTTGCATGCACTCAATCAAGATCAACATTCAATTCATTTATGTCCAATCTTGCTTTGCTAATTCTCTTTGAGTCTTGAACTTAGTCTTCATTATTTGGTAATTGAGATGAGTTATCTCAAGATGACACCATGAAAATGGTACGAATGCAACCAATTTCTGAAGATGGTAATGGTTCACCAAATTTACCAAAATTTGCACAACAAATTCACATTAAGAGATATTTCCAATAAACAATAAACCAAATCAAGTAGAGTATGTTAAGAGAAATTTTTAATAAATTTTCAACCGAGTATAATCATCAATAACATTCTATTTTTAACATACAATCCGTGTTATTTGAGGTAAAGAGGAAAACATAGTTGGAAGTCCATAATACCAGATTCTAATGTTTTTCTATGGGAACAAGGTCTCTACATCACTAGAAATTATCTAGATCTCTCATATTTTTGTCTTGCTCTAAAGATAGAAATGTTTGTCCACGACTAAACAAAATCCCTCTTTAAAGCATGAACAACGAGATAACAAGAAGACACTTAGATCTTGAAAATAGGAAAAGACAAACTTCAATAATAAACGCAATATCTTCTCCTTCAATGGAGCTCCTCTCTTTAAGTAACACTAGAGAATAAGAAGCCAATAATTAAGATTACTTTCCACAAAAAACTTTTTTTTTGTGAGAAACCTCCGTTCTCTCAATTTCTGAGACCTTCGTTCATGAGACGAACCTCCATTTTTGTGATAGGCTTCCTTCAAGCTTAGCTTTTCAAGAACACAAATGTAGGGAATATTGAAATTAAGAAGATATGGATGGGAATTTATTTTCTTTTGAAAATGAAGGAAATAGGATTAGCATCATTTAAAGAAAAAATGGAGGATGAGAACATCATTTCAAAAAGAAATAAAGGATGAAGCTTCATCATTACTAGGAGACCTCCATATTTTCTTAGAAATTGAGGGAGAGATTGGTGCAGGGAGAAGATGTAAGGAAAGAAGAGTCTGATGTGACTTGTAAGTACAATAGGTACAACTATGAATAGTTTAAGCATGGTTTAAAAAATGGCTGTTATAACGAATTTGGACCTCCCCCGTTACGTTATCATTTTAACACTCAAAATGACGGCCATTAGCCATTTGAAAAAAAATTGTTAAAAAAGTCTGCATTTCCTATAAATTTTATTGAAAATTTTGAATTTTGAATTTTAGCACCCTTAATTCCGTTATTTTCCCATTTTTTCGTTTTTGCACCTGTGCATTACAATTCATTATAACGGCCATTATAATAAAAAAAAAATGATAAAACTCCCAGTCTGTTATAACGTTATAATGACCCCTTTTAAACCTTGGTTTTAAGTAACAAAAAGTACTTAAATGTCTAACGTTCTAAAAAGGTGAACTAAATTGTAAAGTTCTTTCAGAGAGGGTAACAAGTTCAGACTTTTTCGTAATTTTTTCAATATTTTTATCCCCTCGAAGTCTATAATTATTTATGGAATTTTTGACATGCCCCCCATGTAATCTTTGAAATTTGACATACCCCCACATTTTGAAAAAGGTGACATAACCCCTATGACTTGGTCTATTGTTATTTGACCAGTGTTGACCCAAGTTGACCACTAAATATTTTATTAAATTGTCTTCAACCTTGAAACAAGGGTTTGGGCCAAAACCTAAGAGAACGCGCATCTAGAAAAAGACCCTAATAAGTATCTAGAAAAAGAACCTAATGTATCAGACCTGCAAAATTTGAGAACCGAAGCTTTACTAGTTTTAGGCCACTTCTTGGATGGACCAAAGTAATTTTTTTTTCAATCAGAAGGCTTTTAAATGCTTCTTGCATGAACTAAAACATGGGGTGAGGGTGGCTAGCATTGTTGAAACTGTACATGTTGAAAGGTCGTGGAAATTCCTAAATTGTTTATCATGTGTGCCATATGCGCAACCTATGCCTCAATTACGAATATTTTTGGGGCTATGGATAATTAGGTTTATGTTTAATTGAAATTTTCAGGCCCAATGAGTCAAAAAGTTGGATGACTCAGTAAATCTAACCAGTTGAGTTTTCTCGAGATTTTTTTGCATGACAAAATGACTTAAAAGGACAAAATCCTATATCCATCTCCACAACAAAACATCTTATGGCAAAGCCCTTGATTTTCATCTTGGTATCCTAACTAAAGCCCACACTTAATTAGGACTAATTGAAATCAAAACTGAAATTGACCTGCTTTGGGTATTGGATTTTGTTAGCGGATGATGTCTTCCCGCACACGTATTGTGTTGGCCCGACAACCCGTTGGTATACATAGTTGTTCCACATTTCCCTAATAGGTCGATCTTTTGGGGTAAATGGTTGTTTAATATGGTATCAGAGCCTTAAGGCCTGGGAGGTCACGGGTTCAAGTCTCCAACGGAGTGTATTCCCGTTGAGGGGGAGTGTTAGCGGATGATGTCTTCCCGTGCATGTATTGTGTTGGCCCGACAACCCGTTGGTATACATAGTTGTTTCACCTTTCCCTAACATATTGATCTTTTGGGGTAAATGGTTGTTTAATAGATTTTGAATCTAAGAACCAAAATATTTGTATCTATTAGTATGATATATTCCAGGATCAGATGCTCACGGTTTGTGATGGTCGGGGGCAGAGGAGCTATGATAGGAGATGAAGCTGGTGCAAACACATTTTTTGTTCAACTGTTGGGATCTTTTCATTTTTTTTTTTTTTGTTTCGATGATGTTCTTGTCATTTTGGCCCAAATCTGCCTTTTGATTTGGGATTTGGGTTTAAAGTTTAAACCAAACTCTGATTCCAAGGTTCAAGATAAGGTCATTTTCATCTTTTAATAAAAAATCTTATGGTCAACTCGGGTCAACACTAGTCAAGGATAGTGGACCAAGTCTTAGGGGTATGTCAGCTTTTTCAAAATGTTGAGGGGGAATCTCAAATTTCAAAGATAACATGGGGGTATGGCAAAAATTTCATACTATTTAATATCACTTATTTGGGACCTCCTAGTGGTAGCCCACGGCTCCACCACCTACTGATGTGTTAGACGGTGGGAAAGCAAAATTTGCCCCCTCTCCCCCTCCTGCGGTCAAGCACGGGTAAAAAGTCAGTACCAAAAAAGTGATCCATATGCACGCTTAAAGCGGGAACGCTTTTTTGAACTTTTCACACTTTTTCTGTTGTTAATTAATAAAAGGAAAAAAGAGCCGAAAAAAGGAGTATTTGTCACGCTCTGTCAAGAGTCACGCTCCCTACTTTCCGGGAATTTATATATAAAACTAAGTTGAACCAATCTCAGTCCAACCCAGCCTGATTAGTGATTTGATTGGAGTCTTTTTCATATGTTTACTTTTTAACTGTCGATTCAAGAATTATTTGGGATATTCGGATCCAAAGGTTAGAGATTACTAATCAGGCTCAGTTTTGTATGTAGGTCTATCTAGGGATGGGGAAAACATCATTACGGTCGGTAGTCTCTAAATGTGTGCCACGTGGCTCATACTATGGTCGATCAAACAAAGATTAACTCTTCTGTGAAGGGGTAGGTAAGCCAAAGGTGACCCAAAGCCCGTTCACATGCGATGTACACTATCTTTCAAGATATTCAGAAACAGTTCGAAAAAGAAATCTAGCCTGATACCCGTTCCTCCGTCAATCCAAACATAACCGTCTGATTTTTTGAATATTTGTATAAAATCCAACCAGTAGTCAATCCCAATGGCTAACACGTTTTTTAGAGTATGAGTCAAAAGAAACTCCTTAAAACACGCCAGGTTTCTTTGTTCCGTTTATTGGATTTTAGATGGAAAAGGTCTTGCTTGGAACCTTCCGCGAAGTTTCCAAAAGTAATAAATTTTGGTCTTGGTATTCTCAGGCCTTTTTTTTATAGTTTCAGGCTTGTTAATGCACTCGGAACAAATTACCCATTAATAATTGATTTAATATTCATTTCTTTGGCCATTTTTGGCCCATGTACATGTGTATGGTTGTCAACTAGGGGTGTCAACGGGTCGGTTCCGGTTCGGTTCCTAAGGTGGCCAGAACCGTAACAAACAGTCCAGTTCTTATCGTTTCGGGTTCTCAAAGTGATGGACCCGGAATCGGAACGGATTATGCAGTTTCTGTCGGTTCCGATTTTGGGTATATTGGATCCAATCTTGATAGTACGAGAATTTTTATACTATATTTATATATTGGTTCTGGTTCTTATTGGTTTGGTTCCAGTTTCTATTGGTTTCGGTTCCATATTAAACTACCCAAAACCGGAACCATTATTTTCGGTTCGGTTCCTATTTCAGTTCCTTTTCAATCAGTTCCCAAAAATATGGAACTGGAACCAGTGTGTTAAACAGGTAAAATTGACACCCCTAGTGTCAACTGGCTGGTCTGTATCAGTGTGACCAACATACACGGTTGAGGCTATTGATCATTGGATTTCGGATAAAATAGTTGTTGCCTCG
Source organism: Euptelea pleiosperma (assembly GCA_035048495.1). Lineage (NCBI taxonomy): Eukaryota > Viridiplantae > Streptophyta > Magnoliopsida > Ranunculales > Eupteleaceae > Euptelea > Euptelea pleiosperma. The sequence continues at coordinate 28,140,761 of CM068550.1, forward strand.
TGGACTGTGGATCACTTGAATCCAATGGTCAATACCCTCAACCGGTGTTTGATTTAGCGACGACGTAGTGTCGCAAAAATCGGCAAAATAGCCTTTTTGTCTAACGATTGGAGAAAGTCGTTTGGCAAAAGACAATTTTACAAAATGATTGAAGATTATCTAAGAATGTTCAAGCGGTCGGTTCCTACCGAAAACGTTTCGGAATCCTATTGGCTCCAAAGTTTGATATAGGACCGTTTTGTTGACTAATCAATTAATTGGGTATCCATTGAGCCGTTACAGGTGCTTAAAATGGCTTCAATCAAAATTTAGAAGGGACAGTTAAAATGGCAGTACAGTGAGCTGGTGTTACCGTGTTAATATTATGACCGTTATAACAACTGTTCTTATAACGGTCAATTTTGTTTAAATTTTACAAATTTATTTTTCAGCTAATTGTTACATAATAGTGAAAAAAAATTTTAAAAATTACAATATATATAAGTTAATGCGATTGGAGAGTAAAAAAATTCCTTGTGGGGCCCACATGCACCAATTAAAAAAAGCTCATATGTGGGCCCCACAAGAAAATTTTGGCGTGTCAAAGCCGTTGTAACAGTTCTTTTAAACCTCTTAAAAAAAATAAAATGGCCTTGGAAGATATAAAATCCCGGCCTAGAAATATCACTTCTTTTCATTTTCCAAAGCTGGCGTGACGTCTGTCGTGCACTCCAATTACAGAGTCTACGCAAACAGTCTCCCATTGTAACTCACATACAGAAATCTTCGCTAAAAATAGCAATCTGTCCTCTAAATTTAGCAACATTTCCACAACGCCAAGTCCAAAATTTAGAGATTTATGAGGACCGCCTTAATCGGAGATACAGATTAATAGCTCTCCTAATAAGGATTCCTGTTTCAACAGACTTCTTATCCTCTGCTTCTGTATCTCTTTATGATTTCTTCTTCTTAAATCTCTCTGTTGTTAAAGATCGAACCAGAAAATCAGAACTAAAACATGGGCATTCGATCTTTTCTCGCTAGGAGAAAGAAATCCAAATCGCTTCCCAACAGCCCTCGCCGAAGTTCGTTTCTCCCATCACAATCGTTTTTAACGAAGTCAACAACCCAGATTGAAGAACTCGAGAACGTTTTCAAGCAATTCGACGTTAATGGAGATGGGAAGATCTCATGGTCCGAACTTGGTTCGATCATGGGGAGCTTAGGCCACCCTGCAACAGATGACGAATTGCAGAGTATGGTGAAAGAGGCTGATTCGGACGGAGATGGTTTCATTGATTTGAACGAGTTTATCGAGCTGAACACCAAAGGGGTTGATTCGGTGAAGATTTTGGAGGATTTGAGGAACGCGTTCTTGATATTCGATGTGGATCGAAACGGATCGATATCACCAGAGGAGTTGCAGCAGGTGTTGAGGAGTTTGGGGGATGAGAGTTCGATTTCAGATTGTAGGAAGATGATCAGTGGGGTTGATTGTGATGGAGATGGGATGATTAACTTTGAAGAATTCAAGATCATGATGATGGGTTCTGGTTCTACTTCTTCGCAATCGAGGACCACGATGACGCTGCAGGCAATGACAAAGAAGATCGACGAAGAGACATAAGACAAGTTTCTTTTTCTTCTTTTTATTTTGAGAGGGTTAGTTTCTTGTTTTTTGTTTCTCTGTTATTCTCTGCTTTTTAGTCGGTTGTTTTTTTTTTGGATCTTAACATTTTTTGCAATTGGGAATCGGGATCTCTCTGATCTTCAATTCGTATATATGTTAGGTGTTCTTTGTTTGGTCTCTCTCTCTCTCTCTCTCTCTCTCTCTGATTTTTTTATCAATCATTTTCTCTTCTTAACATGGCTAATGGTTTTATGGAATATTATTGTGTGTTTTCTGTTGTTTTTTACATCTTTCTGCTAACTTGTTCTTCTTTTCTAGAGATATTTTGTAGTTTAGGGTCTGTTTGGGAACCAGACATGGATTTGGAATTGAAACTAGAATTCTTGGATTTGTGAGTTCTGGGATTTACAAGATTGACTGTAGTGTATTCTAATTTTATTTGCTATTCCCCACCCAAGAAGTGACCCACAAACTTAACAGTAGGTTCTATTGAGGAGGATGGACTTTGAGCCATTTTATTTTTCCTTCTCTCTATTGGGGTCTGCTAACTTTGTTTTCTTTCCTGATCTGCCTTCATTCCTTATGAATTGGGTTTGGGGGGCCTTTGCTTCTTGGTTGTAATTGGCGTATTGGGTTTGTTTTATTTCTGAAATTCTTCTCCAGATACTCCAAAGCAACACATACCCACCCTGAAAAAAGCCCCAACCCCTGTTAAACCCATGTTAAAATGGTTACTTAGGTACGTTAATTACGCAGTTTAAAAAAAAAAGAAATTTCTAACCACCCTACAGGTACAACCACATTGTTGAGGTTTGAGTTCTAAGCGAAGGTTACTCCAATAGTTGGGACATCAACATCATAGGGATGGGCATAGAATTCAACTCCTAGTGTAGTATACTCAACAATCACTCAAACAAATTATTTTTTTATTGAACCTAAATTTTGGGATCTCTACTCACATAGGTTAGATTCCCATTATTGGTGACTAATATTTATAGGTTTTAGCCTCATACCCCTCAATGTACAGTGAACTACTATTTTTTTTTACTTTCAACTGTTTCATTGAATATGTCATCGACAGATATGTTGGGGTATTTGTATAGTAGTCACAATGAATGTAAAGTCATATCTTATTGAGTTGTCTTGTTCTATGTCAATTGTATTATTCCTTTGTCCTTAGATCAAATCATGTAATATGTAAGAGGACAAGACAAGGCCTGAAGACCATTGAATATCAAAGGTGAATCCTAAATCTACTCCAAGAATCAAGAAGCAAGATCAAGGAAATATGAGATGCCAAGAATGAAGAAAAATGTGCTTTAAAAGTATATAGTTGGACCCAAGGTTCATGGATGAGTTTTCTTTATGTTTTCGGACCTAAGTTGCATATATGGTATCGTGCAGTTGACCGCCTTAAAAAATGGCAAATATCGGTCGATCACTCTTATAAACTGGTCGACCATTCAGAAAAACTATTCTATTCCAGAGAACTTCATCTAATTAGTCGACCACGCTAATCGAATGGTAAAAATGAGACCGTTGGACAAGCTCTCTTACTAATAAAATGAGGGAATTTCGTCCAAAATATGTTGGACACTTGATTACAAAGTATTATCTTAATAAAAGAGATACTCGGAAAGACTCATCAATCCATTTCTTCATCTACATACCTGATAAGTAAAATCCCTTGAAGGAGGACCTTCGGCTCATAAGCACATAGTAATATCCTTGCACAAACCTTACCAAGCATTTTCTTTTGGAGTGTATCTGCCTTACAACTGAAGAAGAGCTTCGGGAAGCATTCTATGAAGCATCATCACCTCTCTCCATTTGTATAATCTTCAAGGGAGGTAAGTTCTTATTGTCTATCAGCCTATTGAGAGGCATACATGTCCTTCATTGAATATCCCTCTATTTGGAACCAAGTTGAGTGGATTCTCTTCTAGCAACTACTTGGGTGGATTCCCTTTGTTGGGTAAATTCTAATGCTTGCTTGAGTGGATTCTCAACCGTTTGAATGGATTCCCTTAATTGATCGAGTATATTTTCATTGTTGGGTTATGTGGATTTTGTCATTTTCATTCAAATATAATTTGTGTGATTTCAAGATTGAGTAAATAAAATTGATAGCTCGATGCAAATGGTTTAAGAGTGCATGTAATTATGGATTCACTAAAAAACATTATAAATCTTGTATCTTGAAGATGTGCTTATTGTTTGCCCTTTGTCTATCTTATTCTTTTTGTTGAATGAGTATGTAAGATTTTATTTCAAACATATCTATAATTTTGTGTGATTGGATTATAAATTAATAATATAAAAAATTTACATAGTCCTATATATTCACCCCCTCTAGGACCTTGCATAGTGATACTATTCGTTGTCATCGCATTTGGCACTCTCCTCTCTCCTTTCTCAATGATTGTTGTTTAATGATGTTTTGTGGATTAATAAGGGGTAGGGTATGATTATGGATGTGTTTTATTTATGGATTTTCTCTATCTCTCTATTGTTAACCTTTTCTTCTTTGTTTTTCAGGTCAGAAGACGTTACATACGGGTAATGATGGTGAGATGGACTTGTAAAGGTGGTTGCTGCCATGTTCATCTAAAGATGCAAGTGTTATCTTTCTCTTCTCTCATATTTCCTTCTCATGGGATTATCAATGGGTGCAAATGGGTCCGTAGGTGAAATATGTAAAGTTTGCCCATCCATGTAACCATGTAACAATCAAATACAACCTAAATGGCTTTCATTTTTAACTAGTTCTTCTTCTCCTCTTTCATTTTAATGTTATGGTGCATGCATTCTTCACGCACAAGGGATTATCTTCCCAAAATCGATCTAGGTTAGTCTTTGAGAGGCCTAAAGACACACTCTTCTAAGTTTTTTTGTTGTTTTCCTACTGAAAATAGGATTTTTTTCGCGTCGTTGGTTATGGAAACTCTAACTTCAACACATTTTTAATTTATCCGAGACATTTAACCTGTAAAATGGGCAATTTTGCACAGTGGTCGTTTTGGATGTCGATCCGCACTCAGGATTAGTTGGGTTAGTGCACTATCAGAACAATATGACGAAAAATTGCTATAAATAATGAGGAGGTGTGAGGATGGTGATATCGATCTTTAAAACATCCATTTTTTTTTTTGTGAATTTTAGAGAGAGAGTCATGAAAATCAACACATTACGAAAAGATGAAATAATCCACGAATGATCAAAATTAACTTTTATTGGAAATCATAGAAATTACATTGTCTTTGAATGGAAATCTATCAAAATTACACTAGAAAGCAATAAAAACTAGAGAGAGAAAGTGGAACTAAAGGGGTTTCCTAGAGAGAGAAAGAAGGCTAGAGAGAGAAATGGAGGATTACCTCAAATACTAACCAACAAAATGGTGATCGGAGACCGGCCCTTGATGAGAATTTCGGCCATTGAAGAGAGGGTAGCCGGAGATGGGGACAACGAGCGGCAGGTGGAGAAACCTGTTGCCAGTCTGCGAACCATGAAGGAGGGATCTTGAACAAGGTGAGAGGTGCACGACCTGTACTGCGGCTAGCATGGAGTTGTTCACGGTGGAGGAGCATTGAGTAGTTCCTCCATGGTTCTAAAAACACCAGCAAGCAGTGCTTGGTGGCTTGTGGTGTGGCTGTTGGTGGCGCTAGCGACAATGGAACGAGAGGAGAAAGGTCGGTTCTCCGTTGAAAAAAGGGTGTTGATCCGAGATCTATAACTTGATGGAGGGGAGAAGTGATGAACGGCTGTGATTGCTGGATATGAGGGTAGCAGCTTGTGAGATGGTTGATGGATTTAAGATCCATAGGTTTTTTGCCTGTTGAAAGTGCAGATGTGACCACAGTTGTTGCAACTTTGTGGAGCCGCTTTTAGCTTTAGAGAGAAGGGGTGGTGAGAATGTGGGGGTTTCTGGGGTTGCTGGAGTTGTAGGTGCAACTGGAGCCAGCAACCAGCGATCTTGAGGATGTGCAGTGGTGGTTCCAGGAAGGAGAATAGCAGGCCGGCTGGGGTGATGGAGAATGGTTTGCCGATTTTAATGGGGTTCACCAGAAGAACAACAAAGAAAATGGACCTGCTGGGGTTGCAAGTCCGATTTCTTGAAGGGGCAGGGATATCTCGTGGCCGTGAGACAGAGAGGAACCGTGAGAGAGGAATAGAGGCTGCTGGCAGTCTAGCAGATGGAGCACACAGCAGGCGATGGTGCACGGGCGGAGCGCTATGGCAGGGGCGGTGTTGCTGTTTGCAACAACAAAGACGCGCGCGCACAGGTGGAGGAAAGAGGAGGAGCAGCAATAAGAGAAGCAGAAGAGAAGGAAGAAGAAGAAGAAGAAGAAGAAGAAGAAGAAGAAGAAGAAGAAGAAGGAGGAGGAGGAGAAGAACCAGACGACCGGAGTTGCTGCCTGCAACTCCGGCGAAGATGGAAGAGGAAGAAGAAGAAGAAGAGAAGAAGAAAAAGAAAAGAAGAAGAGGAGGAAGGGTAGAACGTGGGGGAGGAAGATTTTGGGGAGAGAAAAGAGAAGAAAGGAGGGGGATTAGGAGATTAGGGTTTCGAACCCTCTCTTCTCCCCTTTTAAAGCTTCCCTATTTCCTTTAATGGAAATAGGGATTTTTTGAAAATAAAAAAAATAAGAAAAATAATATATTTTTTTTTTAAGTAAAACATTACTTTTCTTTGGGGAATTTCCCCATTTAGTGGACCCCCCATTTTTTAAAATTTAATTGAAATTATTTTGAAATTCACGGGGTCCACTAAATGGTCAGACAACGGGTCGATGATGATGGGCCTGGCTACTGGCCCACATCGATTGATGATGTCCATCGTCTCACAAGATAATGTGACAGACAATCTGATGGCGATCGGATGGATGGTGACTTGATTGGGACCCAGATTGGTAAATTGACGGATCTAGAGAGATCCAACGATCCGGTGGAAGATCCAACGGTCAGAAAGCGAAGGGAGATGAGACAGAGCCAATGGGCAGGAGTTCTGAGGTTAGGTCAGTAGATTCGAGGACTGAGAGATGAAGAGAGAGAGAATAAGGAGAGATGAGAGAGAAAATATCAGAAAATGGAGATAAAAGTATTGGCAGAGGGTCTGGAACCCTAGTCTTCACTGTGACCATCCTCACGCTTCTCCAGTAGAGTAGACTATCATTCATTGCTAACTCATGTGGCTTTAAACGCTTTGGTCCGTCTTTTGGTCATTGGCTCTCCTACTCTCTTCGTTCTTTGGGCCGACTTTTTGGTCTTCTTATTCAGCCCATATTTGGCCTATACCTTCTAGTCATAGCATGTGGGCTCTTTAAGCTTTGATAATGGGCTTTCCTGATCGATGTGGGCTCGCAAGTCTCGAGAATTGTCCCATCGGGGTTTCCTGCGACAGAAGAAGCGCGTAATGAGCCTCTATCAGAATGACTTCATGTCTAGACTTCCGAAAATATGTTTAATGCATATACCATTTCGTCCAGAAAAGTGTGTTCTACGCAACAAAAGAGACTCTTACGTAGAAAAGTAGATAAATAGAGCATTTTAACATAGGAGAGTGTGAAAACGCTTAGAAGATAACAGTGGAAAATACGCACTTTTAAGCGAATATCACCTACCTTAAATGACCCTTCTAGGAAGACACGCCTAAAGCAGGATCGCTCTCTAGTCCTTGCTTACGACCATTTCGAATAATTTAGAGATTGATCCCCTTCCGCGAGGACCTCTATTTATAGATTTCCAAAGGGGAGGGGGTATTGTAATACCCTTAACTTTCGTTTTAGGGTATTATGGTAAATTTACCTAATAAATGAAAACCTGAAACTTTTTCAGGCTCTTATTATTATTTTTATTGTTAATATCATGTATGAGTATGTGTATTTAATTTGGTTTCATTCTAACAACTTTGAAAAACCTGTTATTTTTTAAACTTGCACTTTAAGGCTAAATTCTTGCTAAAAATAATGAATCATAACTTGCAGGGGACTTTTTATTGCCGCAACTAACATTCCAGAACTTCTATAAAAAATTATTTTGTAGGTCCGAGACACCAAAAATATTCATATTTTATCCTTACCAACTTACCTATGAAATTTGGAACCTTTCTTGAAACATGAAAACTCTAGTCGAAGATTTTGGAAGATTTTAACAAAAATAATATTTTCGTAATTTTTAAACTTTCCTACCATTCTTATATTTTTCAAAAATAATATTTAATTATATTTTATTTATTTAATAGGAGTGCCTTTCAAGGTTATTCTGAGGTCATCTTGATACTTTTTCGAGGCTTTGAACTTTTTTGTGATTTTTGTGTATTTAGACTATGTTAAGTGATTTATGTGTGTGACATGTGTCAATACCTTATTGTATGGACTTTTAAATTATATAATATAGTTTAATTAAATCAATGAATGATTATTTGTATTATGATTGTTGGGTAGGTCCGTATGACTATTCTAGAGGCCTTTTGGGTTTAATAATAATCTTCAATGAAGCTTAGTTGATATATATAGGCCTTGAGCCCATTTTTAACCCATTAGTAGTGTAAAATATAAGTTTTTGAGGGTTGAAAAAGCCATCCCTTTGATAGTTACGAATTCCACTAAAATAGAAACCATAATCCTTCCCTAAACCTATTTATAAAAACCCTAAAGCTTTAGAAGCTTTCACAAACCCAACTCTATTGAAGAATAGAGAAAGCTCAATTAAACCTTTATCCGGGCACCTATCGCACTCGAGCAAGAAGGGAGAATTGACGGGGACTCTGAATGAAGAACATACCCTGAGGAGAGGACGATCCGATGACTTTTAAATTTGAAGAAACTTTTGATTTTCATTAAAGTTCAAGAACCTTAAGGTAAGTGTGTTTGATCCATCCTATACTTGTTTTTCTTTAAGATTTTATTTTTCTTTCATTAGGTAATGGTTAATACTCATTATAAATTAATTTCAACAATATTTACTTTATTCTTATTTTGTTGATCTTTATTTTGGGTCACCATGATGGGTTTGGCCATGGTCTCTTTTGTACCTATAACAAATGACTATGTTCTTTATCATTTTCGTTGTATTTTTATAATTTAAATATTTTTATAATTATTTTTCTTAAATACCTCTATAAATCTATTTTTCAAAACTGTTTAGTTTGTATTTTTTAGATTTATATTTATTTAATTATAATTTTTTTAAGTTGTTGGACTTTACTAAAAAAACTAGAATTTCAGATTTTACATGGTCTACTTCACTTGAGATTTTAATCTATATTTTTAACCTAAATATTTTTCTAATTATTTTTTATAATACATCTATTAATCTAGTTTCTAGAACCTTTGAGTTTGTATTTTTCTGATTTGTATTGATTAAGTTATGATTTTTCTAAGTTATTGGACTTTACCAAAAAAACTATAATTCCAGATTTTACACAGTCCACTTCATTTGGGATTTTGATCTATATTTTCAACCTAAATATTTTTCCAGTTATTTTTCATAGATACCTCTATCAATCTAGTTTCTAGAACCTTTGAGTTTGTATTTTTTATTTATATTAATTAAGTTATGATTTTTCAAATGTACTGGACTTTTCTATAAAACTCAGAATTCTAGATTTTGTCCGGCCCACTTCATTAAGGGTTTTGACCTATATGTTGAATCTGAATATTTTTCTATTTATTTTTTCTATAAATCTCTGTGAATCTAGTTTTTAAATCCATTGAGTTTATATTTTTTTAATTTATATTTATTTAGTTATGATTTTTATAAGGTAATATATTTTTTATAAAAACCTATTAATTGTTAGTGGTTTAGTCATGACTTATTGACTATTAAGGGGTTTATCCCTTGTTGTTTGACTAAACCCTAGATGGTTTGACCTATACTTGTATGCATGGGGATCCCACCCATGTGCTTTGGATTCCTCTTTAGGGTTCGACCTTATGTCATAGATCCCTCATAGGATTTGGCCATGGTGTGTTAGATTCTCATACGATTTCCACTTATATTGTTCATCCGTGTTGATCATGACCTTCGGTAATTGTTACATGTTATTCATGTTTAATCCTAATTCATTCTCATGTTATTACTTTTGATGATCATGTTTTTATTTTATATTTTATTTAAATGTTAAATACATGTGTGCTTATGCCATTTAACCCTAGTACCATCTTGTTGTCATACCATGATCATCACGTCATTTTATATAAGGGGTGCATAAGGGAACAGGGTTGAAGTATATTATATACGTTTATATTGGTTTTATCAATTAATCAGGGTTCGGTACCCTAGGGTGAAAGGCCACATGCGTTATTATATCCTGCAGATGGGTCAATGAGACCGCTCCCAGTGCGGGAAGGAGATGGAGACCCTATGTGGTTATGGGTACTAGCTGCATTGGCATCCCGTACTCACTTGCATTCACCCTCATATTCATGTATCCTTATTATATGATTGAGATGCATACCTTAAAAACTTATATATTATGATATCATACAATGCACACTGTTGTATTACTAGGCCTCGGCTCACAGTGCTACACCGATATCAGTTTCAGATTTTGAAGTGCCGGGTACATGAGATGATTTTGAGACAAAAGACTCCAGTGCATTTGAGGAGATCGACGAGGATTTGGGAGTCTATCCCACACTTTAAAAGACTTTATTTTGATTATTTTAAAAACTTATTTATTTTCACGAACATATAGTCATTTGATTGAGAGCATATTCTCACCTCCTTCTCTTCACATTTAGTTGATTGATTGAATTATTTTAATTATTTATTTTTACATCTATCCTTTTTTTTAGTGGGTTTTCGAATGAACCTTAGTAGTCTAATTGACCTAATTGGACCACTAGGGGACATTCATGGATCACCTCTGGGGTTCGAGTACGGGTCGATCCACGAATTTTTGGGTCGTATCTGGGTATCCAGATTCAGGGCATGACAGGTATATTTACGTTTATAGCTTTCTATTTTAAATAAGCATGTCACTCAGGATTTTGGTTTCCTTATCACTTGCAGGGGGGGCACACAATCAATGTGACTGACCCCACATTATTAAACAAAACATATATCTTAATGAATGCTCCTCCTTGGAATGGTTGAATTCTCCTTGAAATGCTGGTAAACTATCAAACTGCTTGAATTGCCAAAACTGCTTGAATTGTTCTCGAATACATGAAAACTTCCAAAATGCATCAAAGATCACTTCTTTAGCTATAAACAAGGTCATACGCCCTTGGCGAATTGAATTTTCCATGGGCATATACCTTTGCTTTTCCAAGATCTAGCACGAATCTCGAGATATTTGACTAGAAACTACCAAAATCTACTATTACTACTTTTTTCCCACATGGTTGGACATAATTGCACTCCAAAAGCATATGTCGTACCATTTTGAAATCCCTACATGCATATACAATTATATTTCCCAAAATCTTGGCCCCTCCTAGGGATTTATGTCTCATATATACTTTTTGGCCCCTCCCACGTGGCGAGGCAATTTGAGTTTGATCAAGACATATCTTACCCATTACCTCCACACAATGACGATGTTCTAACAGCACAAAGCTATTTCTTTGATGGAAGCTTTGGGGAATCCATTGTGAAGGAGATGCCTCGTGGTGAAATTTGTGAGACCATGTCAGCCTATCAAATGCACTTCATCCATAGTATATATGTACAACTATCACCCTGTAGAGGTCAAAGAAATTGTACAATCACTACATCGATGGGCAACAAACACTCTTCAGGGAAGACAAGAGGTCTGGTCGAAACTTCGAGATGATAAAACAAGGATATCCCTTGCAATTTTGATAGGGGAAGAATCTCAAGAAGTTGGGGAGAGCAGCTTCATTGTGAGAAGATCCAAGAGACCCATTCAGCCAGTCAATTTAGATCACTGGGTTACAACCAAGAAAGCTCGAATCGGTGCTCAACAGACTCCGGTCATCCCAACAACAGTGCCCGATAAGCTAGGCCAAGTGATGAAGGCAACAGTAGAACAATCCCAGCAAGGGGAAGAAAGGGAAAACCAAAAATCTACCCAAAAAGCTAATCAGCAAGGGGAGCGGTCCATTCGGCACCCTGACCAAGTTATCTCACCGAAGGCCCCAGGCCTTATAATTATAGAAGAGGTGAATATGCCCAAAGAGGTCCTTTTTAAAAAGAAAACCCACTTCCCAGCCAAAAGAACTTGTGTCAAAAAAGCAAGTGGTTGGGGATTTATTTGCCACTAATATATGCTCCGGAGATGAATCATATTCACTAATAGGAGCGGCACAGGACACAACTCTTAGTCCTTTGGCTCAAGTAACTTAGCCCCCAGCAATAGCAAGTAAGTATATACTACACCAAAAAAGGCCAATTTGCAACAGACATTTTTTAAGGTTTCCAACGGTTCAAAACTGTTGCGAATTTGAAACGGCTTGCAATCTTTTCAAAACATGTATAAGTGTGGCATATGTTCTCATTTTACAACGATTTTTGCAGTGTTTGCAACGGTTTTGACCATTGAAAAACAAGTGTCAGAACAGTTGTAAATGTTTTGAAACGGTTCTCTCATCTTTTTAAAATGATTTTAAACCTTTTGTAATTGAAATTAGAGGCAAAAAAATTTACCGTGCATGTGTTCCCACGAACACAGAACCCAAGAATATAACCCCCAATTATCTCAAAGGGTGGTTTATTTCTCCCTTTCGATATTTCCCCTCTCAAACCTTCTCTCCCTCTCAGTGATTCGTCGGATCATCGTCATCCTCGTCAGTACACACCATAGCCCTTGCTCCCTCTCTGCCTCTCAGTGATCTCCCACACTATCGCCCTTGTTCGTCGGCACAGTTCACAGCCGCAGTCATCATCGGCGTCGCCCTCGCTCATCATCTCATTGTCGCCTCTATAAGTATCTCTCCCTCTCTCTTATAATGTTTAGGGTTTATGAGTTACCATGTTTTAGGGTTTTGGGGTTTATGATTTACCATGTTAGTCTGGATTTACCATGTTTTAGGGTTTATGATTTACCATGTTTTAGGGTTTATGGTTTATGAGTTACCATGTGGGATCTAGTTATTTTGGATGCTAGTTCATGGTTTCTGTAAATGCAACTTAAATTAGATTGTTAGTTCTTTGTCGGTTTCTTTGTTATTGGATTGGATTGAACCAATTGACTATTTTTCAATGGATTTTATTGATGCATGTTGTTGGAATTTGGTCGAGATGTCTTATGATTTATGGTTCTGTTCTGTTAGTTTTGCTTCTATTCTAGAGTTTAATTGATGAATATGTGTGATTTATTGCTTTGTTTTACTTGAAATGTATATGATTATGATTCTTATTATATCCGATGATGCCTCACGGTTTTATTTAGTAGAGCATCTCCAAGAGGGCTCCCTATTTTTTAGAGTAAAGTAGTGCAAACTATAATAGGGTAGGGAGCCATTGGATGGTAACTCCAACAGGCTCTCTACACTCCCTGGGAATATAACTTCGCTGATCACCCACGATGACCGCTCACAATATGAATCACATGACAAACTTTATAGGATGTTGACCATGTGGATGTTTCCCCAATCCCTAGATGGGCCTACAAACCAAAAATCATGCTGATTAGTGATTTCAAACCTTTGGATCCTTGTAGATTGAGTTGGACAGGGGGCAAGCAAAAGAAGCCACCTCAAAGGGTGACCACTCATTTTCAATCTTAATTATCTGAGGCAGTATTAATGGTGTAAGCCATACTGTAAGGAATATTTTCATATTTAATTTGGCAAAGATTCCGTTTGACATAAAAATATTCTTGTAACCGTTCCTATGAGCACAAGTGTAGTGTGGAGATGTCGTGGTACGCATACTTCGCCAACTACGTGAAGACTAAAAGACAGAGACAGCAAGAATTAGACGGTTGACGATAGAAGTCATCTGAGTAACTGCCAATTTGTCAATTAACGATCATGTACACTTGATTAGGAAGGTAAGTGACTTAGTGGCCATAGGAGTTGGTTAAAATGAACAAAATATAATGGTCAAACTTAGTCGTTGGACTGACCCTAGTCTAAGTCAATAAAATTGACTAATGGGATAATCCAATCGATTGGACACTTATCCCCAATCGATTGGACATAGACCAATCGATTGGAGACTCTGTGTAATCGATTGGAAGCTACGAGGCAGAAACTTATTTCAGCCCAATTGATTGGAGACTCTGTGAAATCGATTGGAGTCTTTGGGATAGAAACTTATTTGAGTCAAATCGATTGGAGACTCTATGAAATCGATTGGAGCCTTCGGGACAGAAACTTATCTGAGTCAAATCGATTAAAGAACCTTGTGTAATCGATTGGAGCCTTCAGAACAGAAATCTTATTGAGCCCAATCGATTGGACACTTATCCCCAATCGATTGGACCCAGTGTACAATCGATTGGACCATGCACAGAATTGGTCCTTCTCAGATCCAAAATTCTTGGTTCCGTTATCCCACGTTCTGCACGACTCAAGGTCTTGGAATTCTATAAATACTTCATTCTATGTCTTCTCAAAACACACACAGAGACACAGAGTGACTCAATCTTCAAGATATAGAAGAAAATGTTTTATTTATTAGAGTGTCCATTTGAAGAGCAAGAAGCTTGTTTTCCATTCACATCTTGTGAACTAATATTCGCTTAAAAGTGTGTATTTTCCATTGTTATCTTCTAAGCGTTTTCACACTCTCCTACGTTTAAAATGCTATATTTATCTACTTTTGTACATAAGAGTCTCTTTTGTTGCGTAGAATACACTTTTCTGGATGAAATGGTATATTTGCATGCATTAAACACATTTTCGGAAGTCTAGACATTGAGTAATTCTGATAAAGTCTCATTACGTGCTTCTTCTGTCGTAGAAAACCCCGATGGGACAATTCTCGAGACTTGCGAGCCCACATCTATCAGGAAAGCCCATTATCAAAGCTTAAAGAGCCCACATGCTATGACTAGAAGATATGGGCCAAATATGGGTTGAATAAGATGACCAAAAAGCTGGCCCAAAGAACGAAGAGAGCAGGAGAGCCAATGACCAAGAGATGGACCAAAGTGTTTAAAGCCACATGAGTCAGCAAGGAATGATAGTCTATTCTACTAGAGAAGCGTGAGGATGGTCACAGTGAAAACCAGGGTTCCAGACCCTCTGCCAATACTTTTATCTCCATTTTTTAATATTTTCTCTCTCCTCCTCCTAATTTTTGATCTCATCTCTCCTTATTCTCTCTCTCTTCATCTCTCGGTCCTCGGATCTACTGACCTAACTCTAGAACTCCTGCCCGTTGGCTCTGGCCCATCTCCCTAAGCTATCGGACCGTTGGATCGTCCATCAGACCGTCGGATCTCTCTAAATCCGTCGGCCTGCCAATCTGGATCCTAATCTAACCATCAGATTGTCTATCACATCATCTTGTGAGACGATGGACATCATCAATCCATGTGGGCTAGTAGCCGGGCCCATCATCATCGACCCGCTGTCCGACCAGTTAGTGGAACCCGTGAATTTTCAAATAATTTCAATTAAATTTTAAAAAATTGGGGGTCCACTAAATGGGGAAATTCCCCAAAGAAAAGTAGGGTTTTACTTAAAAATATATATATATATATATATTTTTTTTTTTTATTTCAAAAATTCCCTAATTTCCATTAATGGAAACTGGGAGCTTTAAAAGGGGAAGGAGAAGGGTTCTTTGGAACCCTAATCCCCTTCAATCCCTTTCCCCATCTCCTCCTATCAATCCCCCACGTTTTCGCCTCTTCTTCTCCTTCTTTTTCTTCTTCTTCTTCTTCTTCATTTACCGGCCGGAGTTGCAGAACTCCGGCTGCTCCTTCTTCTTCTTCTCCCCACCTGTGCGCAAGTTTGCTGGTGGGTTCTCCCTTCTCTACCGCTCCTCCCAACAACTCCGGCAAGCAACCAGCGTGCTCGCCGGACTGGCTCACCCCTTTCGGCCGCTCCTTCTTCTTCTTCTTTCGCTTCTTCTTCTTCTTCTTCTCCCCACCTTGCTACGCATCACCACTGCTGCACACACCGTTCTTGGAGCTCCACCGAACTTGCAACTCCAGCTTGCTGTGTAGGTGCGTCTTCACGGGCTCAACTCCTCTCCTCATTCCTCCAAACCGTCATCTCCCCCATCTCTTCCCTCTCCTAAAAACCCAGCCACCATCTCTTCCATTATCGCCTCTCTCACAAAAATGAGAAAAAGAAATAAAAAAAAAAGAGAAAAGTAAGAGAGGAGAGAACGGTGGGTTCCATCTTCCTCAGCCCGCCTGCAATAGCTCCTCAACCCTGCGTCTCCACCTCCTGCTCCGCCCTCCTCCTTGCTCAACCTGCAAGTGCACCTGAAGCTCCACCGCCTGCTGCTACAACACCTTTTCTTTCTCCTTGCTGCCCTCTTACAAGGCAGCAACGTGAAGCAACTCCAGCCCGCCTGGTTCTTCACTCTCCACGCTGCCATCCACCATTGGCACTGTTGCCATCTATAGTCTGAACCGCCACCACCAGCAATGAACCATCGGTGCTACCCATCAGCGCCTCTTCATGCTTCGGGCTTCTCCTCATCACCACAACGTGATGCACTCACCTATCCATGAGATCATCTCTTTGTGGGTTTGATGCATAGGTCTGCATCACCTTGGTCTAATCGTCATCACAGCCTCCTGGTCCATCTTCTTCTTTTGCTCCTCTTTTGGGAGCACCCGAGCCAGCAATGCTTGCCCATCATCTCCTTCAAGCCAGTAAGTTACAGATCTGAAACACGATCTACCGACTCCAGCCACCATGATAAGTGTTTGTTAGTGTCTTCCCTCTTCTTCCTTCCTTTCTCGATTGATTTTCTATCTCTCTAATCCATCTCTTTTTCTAGATCTTTCTAGTTTTTCATTTTATTTTCTCTAGTTTTCTTTAGTTTCTCACTTATCTCTCTAGAACACCTCTTCTTTTTATTTCTCTCTCTAGTTCCCCTTCTCTCTCTAGAATTCGTCTCCCTTTTCTCTCACTAGATTCTATCCTCTCTCTAGTTTCTTTTCTTTTGTTTTTATTACTGTAGTATTTTGATTTTCAGCATTGTAAAAGATAATGGTTTTTATGAAGAATCTTAAACTAGATTTCTTTGATTAAAAGTTTGATGTGTTGCGTTATTCATTTTATTCATGATATTAGTTAATGTCCTCTCTAAAAACCCCTGAATCATGTTTTAAAAATCTCGAATCCACCATTCTCAACTCTCCATAATTCTGATAAAAATTCTTCATTTTATGTTCATAGTTGCACGAACTGACCCCGAGTGCGGATCGACATCCGACACGAAGCCACTGTGCAAAATTGCCCATTTTACAGGTTAAATGTCTCGATCAATTAAAAATGTGTTGAAGTTAGGGTTTCCGTAACCAACGACGCGGAAAAATCCTACTTTCAAATTCTCTTCTTGATCAAAGCCAAGTGCTTGATCCTTACCTCAGCTTAGGTCTTCCACTTCTATATTCGACCTAGTAGCCTGAGTGTACCAGTGTGACTCAACACCATTTGAGCAACTTAGAGTTGAGGGTGTACTGAATCCTTCACCTTTTACAAAGACGGGAGTGTTGAGAATTAAAATCGGATGAGCCGATTGACAGTAGGTTTGGGGTGTACCAAACTGAACAAGCGAACAAGGCTTCTTGGTTGGAAGGGCACGCGTAGATTCGTAGCGTTGACTCAGAGGAAGTGGACGCATCGGCAGTAGGCCTTGGCTGAGGTTGGAAGTTGTATTTGCAACGGTGCTGCGTAGGTAACCTTTGTTTCGTTTAACTTTTCAGTTAGTAATACTTTCCGTCTTGAGGTGGTCCCGTGGTTTTTCCTTGGCTAAGGTTTCCACGTAAAAATATCTTGTCTTGTGCGATTGTTTGTTTGTATTCCGCAATCTATCATGATTAGATCAAACGACACAAAGACAATATACCACGTAGGTATATTCGATTTGAGTCGATTGTAATAATCTTTTGTCAAACAACTAAGGCATGTGATTCTATTCCCTTACCACAGACCAGTAAAATTGCGTAGGTATAAATAATTTTAAATACCTAATCAACCCCCCCTTCTAGGTATATTGAATTAAAGAGAACAGATCGGTGAAATTTCAATTGGTATCAGAGCGGGTATTTCTAGTTAAGGTTTAATCACCTAAATTTAGATTCCTAAGAAACCAATCCATTTTCGTTAATTTGTCAAAATATAAAGAGAATGTGGAAATACATCCAGACCTCCATTGTTTGATGGGAAGACTTTGCCTATTAGAAGGCTAAGATGAGGGCTTTTCTAAAGTCTATTGATGAAAGAGTCTGGATGTCTGTAGTGGATGGTTGGTCACCACCCACAATGGAAGTAGGAGATAAAACTATTCTTAAACCTAAAAATGACTGGACCAAAGATGACATAGATTGTTGTTGTCTTAATAGCAAAGGGCTAAATGCTATTTTTAATGCAGTTGATAAGAATGAGTTTAAAAAAATCTCTACTTATTCCTTGGCTAAAGAAGCATCGGACATTCTTAGAGTCACACATGAAGGAACGTCAGCTGTTAAGATCTCCAAACTTCAAATGCTGACTTCTAAGTTCGAATCCATGAGAATGGAGGAGAATGATACTTTCACTGAGTTCTAAGCCCAACTTAGTGATATTGTGAACTCTACACACAACTTGGGTGAAGTCATTCCTGAATCCAAAGTTGTTCAAAAAAATTTAAGATCTTTACCTAATAGATTTCAGGCTAAGGTCACTGCTATTAAGGAGAGCAAAGATGTTGACTCTCTCAAAGTTGATGAGCTGGTTGGGTTTCTACAAACTTATGAGATGAATTTGAGACAGTCGAAGCAATCAAAAGGTATTGCCTACTGGGCGCCGAATTACATTTCCTACATTTTGGGCCCCTGTCTCTATGTGGAACCCCATACATTGGCCTCTAGCCCATAACATTGGTCTAGGACCTACAACATCAGGCCCCTCAGTCTCGCCATGGACGGCTCCAGGGGGTTCAGTTGTTCCCGGGTGTCCTACACCTCCAGCTCTTTTTGCTCTACCAGGGTGTCTAATATGCCGGCCGCGCCCTCTGTCAAATCTTGTACCGAGGCCCCTTCGATCTGTTTCATGCGCTCATCTACATCTCGGAGCTCCTCCTGCAGTGCTGCCAACTTCCCCGTTAGCTCAGCCACCCATGCTTTAGCCTCTCTTAGCTCCGTTGCCCGTGCACTCTCCTCTACTGCCGCTGCCCACTATTCTCGAAGCTTGGTCAACGCCGCTTCGTTCTTCTGCAACCCCGCCTAGGCCTTTGCATAGCTTTCCACGAGGTGTTCGTGAAGGAATCCCACCCGGAATTCAGCTATAGTCAGTACTCGCAGGGTGGCGATGATACTTTTAAGATCATCTCCCCATCGCTCAAAGGAGTGCTCAGCCATGAGCCTGATGACGCGGAGATACATCTCCCACATCATGTCAATGGCCTCTTCTCAAGAATGATAGGCTTTGCCCACGACTTGATCGTAGGACGGGGCTTGGGGATATTTCAGGTTGGCATCACTATAAGCCATTATGTACTTGGCCTCCCCGGTGTGCTCCTCACTCACGTCCTGGACCTTGTCAGGATCCTAGAACCCACGTCGATAAATTTGCATAAAGGTCATGTCTTGGATGACCATGGATTCCCCCGTGATTCCAGTTGAACTTGCTGGCCTTTTCCTTGACGACATGTTGGGTATCTTTGGCTTGCTTGTAGGGAGGCTCTCTTGGTTGGTATTTTGTTCTAAGCCCTCCTGTGGCTATTTACAGACTTCAGTCCCTTCCCCCTTTCTGGTTCTTTGTATCTGGACCCTTTTTACTCATGTTTTGCCGAAAGCACTTGGTGTACTACTTGGGCGTGCATTCGATGAAGGGGCTTTATGTTGACAGTGAAAGGTGGATCGCTTCGAAAATCACGACTAAGGGACGCGAAAACTGACAGTCATAGTCAAAGTCAACCCCGCAGCAGTAGACAAATCAAAGTAGAGGACTTGGATAGGATATTTTGCTGAGGATCTAATCACATACGGTTGTGTAGAATACAAGAGTACACAACCATATTCAATCAGAATTAGCACAACTGGTGCGGATTTCAAGAAAATGAAGACAGCCAATTTTTGGCAGAACCAACCCAAATCATAAGGAAGTAACTACATACGGTTGTGTAAAACATAGGGATACACAACTGTATGTCGACAGATTTGTCAGATCAGGGCTAGAATTTTGCATAAGGGGCATGCCTCGATTTCTAAGCCAACCACCCACAGATCAGAGAAAGTAAATAGATACGGTTGTGTAGGAAGGATAGCTACACAACTGTATGAAGTTAGATCTAGAAGATCTACAGTCGATAGTGAGATAGATGGGACATGCAATTTTCCTCGAGATGCGTGCAAGATCTTAAAAATCTAACCACATACGGTTGTGTAGGACCTCTTCGTACACAACCGTATGCCCTCACTTTCCCAGAAATACACCTCATCTCATCAAAAAAACACCCATGCTCTTTTCCTCGAGATCCACGCAGTGGAGTAGAAAACTAGTCACATACGGTTGTGTAGGACCTCCTCCTACACAACCGTATGCAATTACATTTACAGAAATACCCCTCATATTTCCAGAAAAGCACACATGCCATTTTCTTCGAAATACGTGTAGAATCTGTCAGAATTGGTGGCATACGGTTGTGTAACACTATTGACTACACAATCGTATGTGATTGCTTTTGTAAAGATTGTTTATATTTATTCATTAATTCGAGCATTTTTTCTTATAAAGGTGAGTCTGCAACATGTGCACCCCTTTCCAGAACTCTATAAATAGAGACTTTGGGGACAGAAAAAGGGATCTGATCTTTTATTTTCCAATCAGGCTTATACTCTTTGTCGAAATTCATCTAGAATTTGACTTAGTATTTTCCTTAAATTTGTGAGTGGTTAACCGAAGAAATACAGAATCTCAAGTTCAGATTTCCTAGACAATCTTATTTAAAAGGTAATCCCCATTGCACCGCACCAGGTAGATGTTCATCTTTTAAGGACTCTACGCTGGGTTACTACACGATTGATGATTGAATGACTCATTCCCTGTCTTAAGGAGAATGGATGGAAGCAAAGAAACAAGCCTTTCCTTTATGGGTCCGATGGATTTCATTCAGGGTAGGAAAACAGCTAAGAATCTGGCATATAAATGTTATTCTGGGAGATCCTCTCCCTTGATTAAATACCATGAAAAGATAAAGAACAAATATTTGGAACTGATGACTAATTAAGAACTAATTGAATCGCACCCCTTTTGAGATCGTTTGAGGAGATGATGAATCCAGTTAGTAGTATTGAAACCATTGGATGCACTTTGGACATTCCCTAATCCCTCAGTGTGACAGACTGAGGGACCCATTCAGCAAGACTAAATTAAGATTGCCTTCTTGGAGAATGATGAACTAGAAGCGCTATTAATTAATCAACCTACCGCTAATAATTGAATGGACTGATAAAGACTACTTATACCCCGAGGACCTCAGAAATGACACCCGATAACGGGAGGACCATTCCCCCCAACACGTGACTGATTTAGATTACAGGAGAACGAACACCGATTGTCACATCAATCCCCTCTTCCCCCAACCCCTAGAAGAAAAACCATAGAAGAAGTCTGGAAAGATATCAATCTTCATTCTCTGAATGATCACCCCACAAAAGAATTACCCAAGACCAACAACCACACAACCACATACATACAACATCACCGTTCCCAATTCAGTTGCTACCAAAATGCTACCCAATAGTTTACCGTCTATATGATTAAATATTTTTTTGTCACGGAATTGCCAAATGGGAAGATTGTAAGGAATATTTTCATATTCAATTTGGCAAAGATTTCATTTAACATAAAAACATTCCTGTAACCGTTCCTATGAGCACCTGTGTAGTGTGAAGATGGTGTGGTACATATACTTCGCCGACTACGTGAAGACTAGAAGACAGAAACAGCAAGAATCAGACAGTTGACGACAGGAGTCATCTCAGTAACTACTCATTTGTCGGTTATAGATCATGTACGCTCGATTAGGAAAGTAAGTGACTTAGTGGCCATAAAAATAGGTTTAAAATGAATAAAATATAATGGTCAAACCTAGTCATTGGACAGACCCGAGTCTTAGTCAAAGATATTGACTTATGGAAGAGTCCGATTAATTGGAACTTGTCCAATCGATTGGACATAGCCCAATCGATTGGAGGACTTTGTAAAATCGATTGGAAGCTACAAGGCAGAACATGATAAATGCCCAATTGATTGGAGACCTCTGTAAAATCGATTGGAGGCTACGAGGCGGAACATCAAAGCCCAATCGATTGGACACATCTGTAAAATCGATTGGAGTCTACGAGACAGAACATGATCATAGCCCAATCGATTGGAGACCTCTGTAAAATCGATTGGAGCCTTCGGGATAGAAACTTATTTGAGGCCAATCGATTGGACCCAGAGTACAATCGATTGGAGTTAGAACGATTTGAGTCTTTCTTAGATCCGAAATTCTTGGTTCCACTCTCCCACATTCTACAAGACTAAGGGTTTCGAATTCTATAAATACAACCCTTCTATACCTTCTCTAAATACACATAGAGTGGCACAATACTTCAAAAGAGAGAAGAAAAGGTTTATTTTAGAGTGTCCATTCGAAGAACAATAAGCTTGTTATCTCATTCACATCTTGTGAGCTTGTTCATCTTCTTGATCAAAGCCAATTACTTGATCCATTCCTCAGCTTAGGTCTTCCACTTAGATATTCGACCTAGTAGCCTGAGTATACCAGTGTGACTCAACACCTTTGAGCAACCTAGGATTCAAGGTGTACAAAATCCTTCACCTTCGGCAAAAGCTGGAGTGTTGAGAATTAAAATTGGAGCAGCCGATCGACGGTAGGTTTGGAGTATACAAACTGAATAAGCGGACAAGACTTCTTGGCTAGAAGGGCGCGCGTGGATTCGTAGTGTTGATTTAGAGGACGTGGATGCATCGGCAGTTGACCTTGGCTAAGGTTAGAAACTGTATTTGCAACGGTGCTGCATAAGTAACCCTTGTTTCGTTTAACTTTTCAGTTAGTGATATTTTTTGTCTGGACGTGGTCCCGTGGTTTTTCTTGACTAAGGTTTCCACGTAAAAATTTCTTGTCTTGTGTGATTGTTTGTTTGTATTCTATTATCTATCTTGATTAGACCAAACGACAAAAAGAAAATATACCACGGATGTATATTCTATTTAAGTCGGTTGTGTTAATCTTTGATCAAACAACTAAGGCATGCGATTTTGTTCCCCTACCATAGACCAGTAAAACTGCGTAGGTATAATTAATTTTAAATACCTAATCAAGCCCCCCCTTTTAGGTATATTGGATTAAAGAGAACGGACCGGTAGTTATTTCAAGCAGAGGTCGCAAGACCAGGTCTCCTAGGGGTAAAACAACAAGCTGGATCTCATGGCGGCCTCTGTTTTACCCAATTTTAAATGGTTCTACTCAAATAGACCGTTTGACTTCTATTCTAGTTTTTACTCTCGCATTCTGTTAATGTACCGCTATTGCTGCTAAAACTTCTAAAGAGTTTCAACGAACACTGTATATACCTATCATAGGGTAAAATGGCGTGTTGGATCTCGTGGTGATGTCGTTCGGCCAAAGTATTGGCAGATTTGTCAGAAATTGGCTTACATGTTCTGACTCCAATTTTATTTCAAATACTGATAACACGCAGTTTGGGCTATACTAAAATACAATGGTCGATCAAGTCCTGACCAAAATGTTCAGTTTAATGAATCCAATGTATTATCGCATCTTTGATCAATGGTTGACACGAGTCTCAAGGAAATCCACATATTTATCAATCTTTCTGAAATCGACCTTGATTTCTTGTATTAGCCAGAAAAAGCTGTACAACTTTACTGACGGTCTTAGCCAGTACTGGATGTACCTTACTTGGGGGAATTTGACATGCCGGCCCATGGCGAAGTCTTTTTAGTCTAATTTCCTTTATATCTTATCACACAATACTCGATACATTCCCACTGGTTTGTATTCGTCCTAAAATTTCTAAAAAGTTCTGATAAGGTTACTAAGTAAGTTCCGATCATTAATTTAAAAGATGTTTATTTCTATTAATTTTACTACTCCCAACTTGCCTAGGGCTCGGATCTCGAGAATTTAATTCTAAGATAATCAATCTGACAGTTATAATTTCCTGGGGTTTTACACATTCTCTCCCTTGTGTTATTTAAACAAGGCAACCCAATGGAGCTCCCAATATTGAAAATTGTGCCAAGCTTTTTGGAGTTCATTTTTCTTTCAAAAACCTCTCTTCTCTCTCCTCTCTCATCTCTCTTCTCCAATCAACCCTAGATTAAATTCCTACCCTTTAACCCTAATCTCCACCATAGAAATACATCGTATACCGCAATTCGTTGGAGATCTATAAAGATCAACAGTGGAAAAGGCTTGGAACTCCATCAAGTTAAGAAAAGAAGATAATCTAGTACATACCTTCTGTGAAAAAGGTGAGTGATCAATCCCTATGAATAATATTCCTTGTATTCATGTTTGTTTGCCTTTATACTATGACATGCTTATTTAAATCTATGATTGAGTGTTATGATTATTTCACCATCATTATCAAGAGCATGAATGATGTACATGATGGAACGATATTTTGGATTATTGTTGAATATGGAGAATGATACAAGATGTGAGTGTAACCGTTTTTTTTTTTTGAAATTTAACCATGTTATAACCACCAACAAAAAGCAAACAAAAGACTGCCCCCTCAAGATATAAGGTCCACTAACCATGAGGGAGGGTTAGACGTCCAAATTACATAGGAAGAAAAGTTTTGAGCTTTTGCAGCAATCGAATGGGCAATCCCATTGGCTGCTCTAGGTAAGTACATAAAGGAACAGAAAGAAAAAGAGGCAACTAACTTATGAATATCCATCAGGAGAGGAATGGATCGACTGCCAGTCAAAAAGGATTTCTGTTGAAGGGCCTGAAAAACATTGAGCGCATCTCCCTCCACCTGTAGCTTTAAATGTAAGTGGGGAGTGAGGAGTTCCAAACCCCATTTTACTGCTTGCACTTCAGCTTCTTCTACAGAGAAAGCTCGAAGTCTTTTTCCTCCTGCTATTAGAAGATTTTCGTTAGTATCTCTGACAATAATGCCCATCGCAGCCCATCCTGTAGCAGAGTTCCAAGATGCATCTGTGTTGAGTTTCACAAAGTTTGGAGGTGGAGGCTCCCACATGCATGTAGACGAACACTGCTTTGTAGTAGAAGGGTGCTTGCTGATGTAAGAACGGATGGAGTGGAGAAATTCCAAAGGATTTGTTTTGATGTGATTATAAATGGATTCACTTCTCCAGTACTAAAGCATCCATAAAAGAATGCAAATGTAGGCTCGAAACTCTTGGCTGTGATCATCCTTTGCGTAAGTAGGAAGAAAGAGAGTAAGAAACCATTCCCCAATTTCTTGTGGAGAAAGCTGATCGCTTCTAAGAGATAATGGAGAGGCCAACCAGATCCTTGAGATGGAGGAGCAGTGGAAAAGAGCATGGCATAAAGTTTCAGATTTTTCCAGGCATCGAGGATAGATATCAGAGATATTGCGAATGCATTTGTGAATATTTGCTCTTGTGGAAAGGAGATTGCTTAGAAGCTTCCATATAAATGATATTCGCTTAAAAGTGCGTATTTTCACTGTTATCTTCTAAGCATTATCACACTCTCCTACGTTAAAATGCTCTATTTATCTACTTTTCTACGTAAGAGTCTCTTTTGTTGCGTAGAACACACTTTTCTAGACGAAATAGTATATTTGCATGCATTAAACGCATTTCTGGAAGTCTAGATATTAAGACGTTATGATCAAGTCTCATTACGTGCTCTTCTCTTGTAGGAAACTCGATCGGACTATTCTCAAAACTTGTGGGCCCACGATCAACCACAGAAGCCTAATATCAAAGCTTAAAGAGCCAACATGCTATGACTAGAAGATACATGCCAAGTACGGGTCAAGTCAGAGGATCACAGAGCCGGTCCAAATAACCAAGAGAGATGGAGAGCCGATGACCAAGAGACGGACCAAAGTAGCCGAAGCCACATGAAATGAGAAGAAAATGATAATCTGCTCTGCTGGTGAAGCCCGAGAAGAGAACATATTGAAAACTAGGGTTCCAGACCCTCCGCCAGCAGTTATCTCTATAGTCTATAGAGTTTTCTCTCTCATCTCTCCTATTTCTCTCTCGTCTCTCTTCATCTCCCTATACATCACCACCTGATCCTCAGATCTACTGACCTAACCTCAGAACTCCTACCCGTTGGCTGTCTCATCTCCCTTAGCTTTCTGACCGTTGGATCTTCAATTGGACCGTTGGATCTCTCTAGATCCGTCGATCTACCAGTCTGGGTCCCAATCAAGTCACCATCCATCCGATCGTCATCAAATTGTCTGTCACATCATCTTGTGAGATGATGGACATCATCAATCCATGTGGGCCAGTAGCGGGCCCATCATCATCGACCCGTGGCCCAACCATTTAGTGGACCTCGCGATTTTCAAATGCTTTAAATTAATTATTTTTAAATAAAAAATGGGGGGTCCACTAAAATATATATATATTTTTTATTTCAAAAATTCTCATTTTCCATTAAAGGAAAGTGGAAGCTTTTAAAAGGAAAAGAGAGGGGTTCTTTTGAACCCTAATCCCTCTCCCATCTTCTCTTCTCTTCCCCCAAAACTTTCCCCCCTACGTTTTCCCCTTCTTCCTCTCCTTTTCCTTCTTCTTTTCTTCATCTTCTTCTTCCCTTTTTCCCCAACTAGAGTTGCAGCCTGCAACTCCGGTCACCGGCGCTTCCATCTTCTTCTTCTTCGTATTCTGCCTTCTATTCTTCTTCTTCTCATCTTCTTCCTGGCACTGCTGCACCGCTGCAACCATCTTATCTCCAACAACGCTTGTTGCAGCCCTCTTCAACGAGTTGCAAAACCTGCAACTGCTTCTTCTGGCGATCACCACCGTTGTGCGCCACCACCTCCCTGTAATAGCACCTCCACACTGCCTGTATCGTGCTCGTACTCCACCCCCCTCTCCTCCTCTTCACTGCAAATAGCAAGCCGCCCCTCAATCCTTGATTCAAAAGCCATCTTCATCATCTTTGCTCCTCAGTCCTCAAAATCGTCCTCTCCACAAAATGCCCTCACCTCTCCTTCTTCTTCCCTTCTTCTTCATCATCTTCTTCTCTTCTTCTGCTCCTGCTAGCTGTGATCATCACCTCCAGCCACCGTCCCTCCAACCTGCAACTCGATCCAGTCAAGGAGCCATTCCATGATCACCTCTTCCTCTCTCTCTAACGGTTGCTGAAGTTGCAACCGGCAACTCCAGTCTGTCCTTCTGTTGTGCGCACCTCCGACCTCAACAACAAGCTTCAACAAAGGTCAGATCGCTCCCCCAAATCACCACAGACCAGCAGTTGACCATCAACGTCGGAGTGATAGTTCCTCCACCGGTAAACACCGGCCAAGTTGCATATTAAACCAACACTTCAACCGGCGTTGCTCCCATGTATTACCCAACCTGCAAGGCACCTTTCAAGATCTCCATCGCCATTGCTGTCCAACCTACCTGCTGCTGCATCCTTGGGCTCCACCACGTGCACCTCTTATCAAGCGCCTCCACACCAAGCCGCGCCTCTCCTTTCCACACCACGGCCTGCCACTTCTCCAAAAAACACCACCACCGCTTGCCATCAAGCTGGGAAGCCGTCCCAATCACCTTCACTTCTCGTCTCAATAAAAGGTAATAATAAAAAATAAAAAAAAGGGGAGAGAAGAAGAAGAAGGTGCAGCCGCGAAGTCGCCACTGCCCATCCACTACTCTATCTCTTCCATTCCCATTTCATTGCTGGCTGAACCACCGAGAAGTGGCAGAACGGGTAATAACTCTCTCTCTCTTTCTCTCTCTCTCTCTCTAAAACTCCCTAGTTTTTTCTCTCTAGACTCTACCATTCTCTCTCTAGCTTAGTCTTAGGTTCTTTACAAATTTTGTTATTTTGTTTGATGTTTTGAGCATTGTAAGAATTCTTAATGTTAATGAATGATTTCTCTTTTTGGATGTTGTTTGATTTCTGTCATTATTGTTTTTAGTAGTCTATGATAATCTCAAAAGAAAATAGGCTTTAAATCCCATTATCACCATTCTCATCCCGCCATTATTTCTAACATCATTCTGTTATTTCATGTTCTTTATTAAGTGTGCCCTAACTCCGAGTGCGGATCGACATCCGACACGAGCCACTGTGCAAAATTGTGAATTTTACAGGTCAAAAGTCTCGGATAATTACAAATGTGTTGAAATTAGGGTTTCGAATCCAACGACGCGGAAAAAACCTACTTTCAATAAAAAATTGAGCTCTATAGGGAATTGGCAGTTTCCAAATTTCTTTCCAACTTGAAGATTGGATGGGATCCAGGGGATTCAGATGGGAGCAGGTGAATTGAGACTGATATGCTGATTTAGGGGTGAATATGCCTTTTGAATGAGGAAGCTAGTAGAGACGGTCTTCAAAGGGTTGATGACTGAGGTGGATTTGAAGGATTTTTTCGACCACATTGCAAGGAAAGGTGGTGCGCAATAGAGGAGCTTTCCATTGGCGAGAAGGTAGAATGAGCTCGTGGACCCTGTCTAGGGGGCAATCAAGAGGTCGAGTGAGGGAGTTAAGCATAATGTCTAGAATCCAGAAATCTTTCCAAATGTTAACCTCCGCTCCAGACCCAATGATCCAAAGGCAAGAATTTTTAAGAGCATCTTTTGCTATAATGAGGCTGTTCCAGCACCATGATGCAGTCGATGTTTTTTGGGCATCCAGGATCATTGTATTGCGACAGTATTTTGGAGCCAAATAACATGAGAGGAGCGAGTGATTTGCTGTGGCGATTCGCCAAACAATTTTGAATAATAATGCCAGATTTGCTTGGCGAAATTTGCGAAAACCCAGACCACCCAAATGTTTGGGTTTGCATAATGATTCCCAGTTGGTGAGACGTAGCTTTCTAGTGTGTGAGTCACCTCCCCACCAGAATTGATTGATCAGGTTGTCCATTTGTTTGCAAACTTTGAGGGGGAAGAGAAAGGGTTGCATTAAATAGATCGGGATCGCAGAGGCGACTGATTTGATCATGGTGGTTTTCCCAGCTTGAGATAGGCATTTGGCTCTCCATCCTTCAATAAGGTGTTTGATCCGCTCTACACAGGATTGAAGAGCCTGAGATTTGGCACAGAAGAAAGAGGAAAGGAGAGAGAGGATCACATTGTCGCAGACCTCGAGACGGAATAAATTGGCCAAGGAGAACCATTGAGTTTGATCGAAAAGGAGGTTGAGGAAATACACTGAGAGATAAGAGATATCCATTGATCATCAAATTGCATAGCTTTCATCACTTTTAGGAGAAAGGGCCATTCCACTCTATCATAAGCTTTTGCCATATCAATCTTCATGGCTAGGAGGCCACGTTTTCTTTTTTTTTCCAGCCAATCTTTTTAAAAATCTCCTGTGCTATGATGGTATTATCTACAATTTGTCTACCATGAACAAAAGCCCCTTGGGTTGGAGCAATGAGAGAGGGAAGAATGTCTCGAAGACGATGTGCCAGAAGCTTTGATAGGATTTTATAGC
Organism: Euptelea pleiosperma; assembly: GCA_035048495.1. NCBI lineage: Eukaryota > Viridiplantae > Streptophyta > Magnoliopsida > Ranunculales > Eupteleaceae > Euptelea > Euptelea pleiosperma. Next base: position 28,170,129 of record CM068550.1, read on the forward strand.
TCACATTACAAAGGATGATAGGTCGATAATGTGACTGAGTTTCAGCAGCTGCCTTTTTGGGAATAAGAGTGATAAAGGTTTGGTTCAAGATATGTAATGGACATCTGGTGGACATAAAGGTCTGAACCAATTGAAAGATATCATCTTTGATGATCGGCCAGTATTTTTGATAAAATAAAGCTGTGAATCCATCTGGACCTGGGGCTTTGTACGGACCCAAGGAAAAAACTATTGCTTCCACCTCCTCCATGGTAGGCGGTCGAAGTAATTGACTGTTTGCCTCTTCGGAGACCGTGGGAAGATGAAGATATTCCAGATTTGACCAATCCGTGGGATTGGTTGATGTGAAGAGGTCCTTGAAGTAGTGAACGAAAGCTTTGCCTATCTGATCTCTGGATTGAAGCTTGTGCCCCTGTTCATCCACCAACCATTCAATTTTGGATTTTCTTCGTTTGATGAGAGTGGACAGGTGAAAGAATTTGGTATTTTTATCCCCATCTCGTAGACAATCTTCGCGAGACTTTTCCCTCCATAATTTTTCTTCGTTTTTCATAGCCATATCCAGAGCCCCAGAATAATCTTTGGCAGCCTTTAGGTTGGCTGTGGAAGGGGGACAGGCTTGGAGATGTTGTAAGTGGGCTTTGAAAGTTGCAATTAGATTTTGGTTCTGAGAATTTTTCCCCCAGTGCCATCTTTTGAGATTGTGTTTTGTGCGTTTCAGCTTTTGATGGGCTAAAGTCGGATGTTCGGTCTAAGAGGGATGAGTCCAAGCTTTTTCGATGATCTGTTCACAAGCTTTGTCATCTGCCCACATAGACATAAAGTGGAAAGGTCGAATATTTTTTTCCTACTCAGGATTGGTATTGAGCAGAATCGGACAATGATCAGATGTCAGGCTTAGGAGGTGTCGAACGTTGGCTACTGGGAAAAGGAGACGCCATTCACTATTTGCGATTGCTTTGTCAAGACGTTCCTTAACATTTGCTAAACCTACTCTTCTGTTATCCCAGGTAAAAGGATGTCCTATGAAACCCACGTCAGTAAAATCCTCATTTTGCATGAAATCCAGGTGAGCTTGGTTGAATCTGATAGGAGTTGAGGTGCTAGCTCATTTTTCCCAAGTGGCCGTCAGGTCGTTGAAATCTCCAAGAATAACCCAAGGATGAGAGTCAAGTTGAGCACGAGAAGTGAGGTCTTGCCATAGATGATGAAGATGAGCCGATCGGGGATCCCCATAGATAAAGGAGAGATTCCAGTGTTGCCAGTGGGGTTCTGATTTGATTCGCAGATGGATGCCGCGCTGATTTTTGGATATAAAATCCACCATAATACCCATTTTCCAGAACACTAAGAGGCCCCCACTCCAACCGATGGCTGGAATTGAGATTTGCTCGGTAAAACCGAGTTTTTTGACAAGCTCTGCATGTTTTTCGTGAGACGCCCGAGTTTCACAAAGGAAAATCATGTTCGGGTTATGATCCCGGATGTGGGTTTTGAGGGCCCTAGTTGTCGAGGGTTTCCCACTCCCTCGACAATTCCAGGCAGTGATTAACATGAGTTTGGGGACGGATAAAGGCCCGCCACCCATGCCCGATCAAGGGATAAAAAATGAAAATACAGAGAAATAAATATAGAAATATGGGGTACGCTACCAATAGTAATCAAAATAGAAATGAATGTAGAGCATACTTCGGTGAGAGATTGGTTGAGTGCACCCGCCTTGCTGAGAACTAGTCTCCCCTTGTATATTTTCTTCTGAAGCTTCTACCAAAGCTGCCGGTCGTTTGCAAGCTGGTAGCATATTGATGTTTGGAGAAGAATTTGGATCTGATTCCTCAGTTCGGTCCCCAATGGCTTGAAGAGAGATAGGTGCAAAGCCGGGTGGATATTCTGGTTCTAGAGAGTATGAGTTGGGTTGGGTATTGCTTGTGGGGAGTGGGTTTAAGGGTTGCATGGGGGAACAGGTGGAATCCTCCAGCGAAGAGGTGGGACAGTATTTGCGGATCAGGCCTTTTGGAGTTCCCTCATCCATGGGATAACTAATGGTATGGAGGGGCAGTAACTCCATTGTTTTATAATCTGTAAGAAGATTCCTGGGACCATGGGCTTGTTCGACCATGTAGGAGGGAATGCCATTAAATTCCAGCCGCATTCGATTTGCCTCTTCAATTTTAGATTCTGCCCTCAACCATGCTCCATACTGTTTGATTTCAGGATCCATCCAGACTTCTGTAGCACCCTCAAGTTCTTTGTCTGGTAGACTGTCTTGACAATATAGTTCAATATGGCCTATCTTACCACATTTGTAGCAGAAGTAGGGGAGTCGCTCATATTTAAAGGACACCCGATTGAGGAATCTATTAAAAGGTAGCTAGACACCGGGAGTGAGCGGTTTGAGTAAATCCAGTTGGATTTTGAATCACAGAAATTTGAACCTGTAGATTTGGTCATTTTCAGACTAGTCTTGTTTGGTGAGGAGGCCAATTTGTGCCGCCAGATCCTCGGCCATTTCAGGACTGAACAGTTCTGCTTGGACGCCATGCGCTTGAACCCAAAAGGGACAGTGCAAAAAGATCATATCAGATGGGTGGGATGGAGTGGTTCGCTTTTGAAGGAGGAGGTGGGTGTGAACTGTCCACGAGCCCTCTTCCAAGACCCATTCCTAGTCTCGTTGATTGAAGAAGAGGAAACCAAAGAAGTTTCCTCCTAGTTCAATGAACTTAAAGCGACGAATGGTTCCCTAGGAGTTTGAAACACTGAGTTGGATCTTGGCTGGGTTGATAGTCTTCTCTGTGAGGAGTTTGTCAATCACTGCAAACATCCATTCTTTGCGCCCTTTTTCTACAACAGATTCGCTGGGAATGACAATCGGACCTTCACGGCAACCCATTTTCATTTTGTGAGATAGATCGTCACTAAGTCCGTCCACCGTCGGGGTCGGAGCTTGTGGAAATGGTGAGGTCATTATGCGTCGGTGAGGGCAGATGTAGAGAGGGAGAGGGTGGTTTTGGTGGTAGGGAGAGGGGTTTTGAGTGTAGAGGAGAGAATGGGAAATGACGGATGTGGTAGGCAAAATTTAATGCATGGAGAGTGAGAAGTGCCACATGGGGCTATGCATCCACTTTCGCCGAAGAAAAAAAGAAAACAAGGGGGGGAGGAAAGATAACGTAAAGGTGAAGAGGGATGATTGGGGTTGATATACGATGGAAAAGGTGGCAGGTGATTTGGACGGTGGCATGCTAGAAATAAATGAGGATAGAGATCTAGTGATGGGGGACCCACCGGAGAACCAAGGAAAAGAAATGTTAAGCCATGGGAACCGAAGTGAATAACATCAAGGGAAGAGGCATAAAGGGAGGCAAGGGGGCGGCGGTGCAAAATCTCACCGGAAATCGCACATCTCATTATAACCATTTTTTTCTAAACCATGATTCAAGCCATTTTTCACCTAGATCGTGTCCATCCAGCAGTGTCTACTTCGAGCTAAGCCATTCAATTTTTTGGCTAACACCTATCTAGGCAGTGGTAAAAAAAATGTCAAAATTGATCTAATAGTCATAAGATCTGATCAGTGCATTCATTTGAGCTTCATAGCAAATGAGATGACCCACTATGACTTTTCCTTTCTTTGTTGATAAAGGTTATCCATTCCATTAAAGCGCAAAACGAGGGTGGCTCCTACCCCCAAAATCCTTAAGAGATTGTAGTAGCACCAGCTCATGATCTTGCATGTATAGCAGCGATTTTTTTTTTTTTTTTTTTGTGTTCAAGCCACATTCTGGCAACATACAATTCCAAGCACCATTCACACCTCATGTAAATCCTTGGTACCATCTATACATATTAGCAGAACTTCAACCATTAACTATAATGACAACAATAATGGTAATGACAACACTAATGGTGATGACAATGATTGCGTAGACAATTCTTCACAGAAACCGACTCACTCTATGAACTCATCGGATTCCTCTTCAGATGTAACATCAGACACTTTGTCATCATCATTGTCTTCTTCCTCAGCCATGAGAACTCTTTTGCCAGTCATCTTACTCAATGCTGCAGTCTTGCTCGCCCTCTGCGAGCGGGTGCTTATTGGGCATGAAGTAGCAGGAACAATGGAAGGGGGTGCAGTTTCACCTTCATCAGAAGAAACATCTTCGTGCCTCACTCGTCTCCTGGGCTGGGCAGGTCTCATTGAGCGTGGTGCTGGTGTTGGCGATGCTGATGCCATAGCATCCACACCAAGATCCCGGTCCAATTCTAACCTTCCTGAGAGCATATAAAGGAAGATCATCACAATAAATAGAAAAATTGCATTTTTCACTGTTAAGGCCCTCCTTTCTAAGGTTAACTGTCATCACTTACGAATGTCATTTGAACTAGAAATAAAATGGATTAATTGAAATCTGCATAACGCTTTATGCTTTTATATTATAGCTGTTTCGGAAACTCTTTTTCCAGGTTATGTATGTGGGAACAGGAGAAGGGCGTTACCAAAAATAAGATTGGCTTGATCTTGTGACAGTTCCTGATCTGGATGTTCATCTAGGGCTTTAAGACGTGCAGCCATACGCTTCAACTCCTTCACAAGGTCCTTCTCTGCCAAAATGGATTCAACCATGTGGTTCAAAAGTCCTCTCATACACTTAATTGCCCCTTGCTCTGATGACCGGAAATGAAGCAAGACAACTATTTTACACAACCCTGACATGTATGATTTCCCAGCAGCTGTCTTCTTCATAGGGAAGCTTGCCACCTCAATAAAGCACCCAAATAAAAATTTAGCAACACATTTCAATATACGTACATCATTCAACTTGTATAGCTGTGCCTAGATATGTGTAACTAGAATAACAATCACAGCTATATGTAAAAAAAATTAATGTTTACTTCAGAATTAGAAAATACAGCTAGACCAAAGCCCATGATATCAGGGACAAGTGCTGATCTGGTATCAGAAGGACCTTAAGATTTGGTAGGTTTACCTCTGCGGCAATGCGAATAGCAAGCCCTTCCTCCCCACAATCGAAGTCAAGCGATGGTTCACAAGAGCCATCAGGGCTTTCTGACAACTTCTTGCTGCCATGTTCATCCTCTATTTCAGTTTCTTTTGCGTATAGAGGAGCCTGCATCATCTGCAGCATGAAACGAGATGCTTGGGTCGCACGCCTTCGCAGATTAGACACCAGAAAAGAAGATCCTCCTCCATTGACATAAATGCCTGGCCACAATGAACGCATGACCGGGATGAAAGCCTTGGAAATGCACTTCTGCATGTATGCAAAAACAATTTGCGCCGTTGACATATATAAGTCAAAATTCATGTATAAGGTTTATCTTCCTCAAACAGATATAAGACATCAAATACTGGAACATGAATTACTTGCCTTGTGATCGGTCGAGAGCGCTGGATAGTGCTCAAAGAACACAGATAGGCATTGCTTCAACCTGGTAACCAGAAACTAAATAACTATCCTTGTTAAGCAAATACAATAAGCTGGAAAGAAAAGGGGACAAAAAGCACACCTGTGCAACTCTTCTGCTTCATTACTGAAATACAAGCTGATAAGTTTGGCAAAAAGTGAAGGACATAAAGAAGCAGATATGCATGGATAATTCTCACTAAGAAGTAAAATCTTTGCAAATCCTTCCCCTAGAATAGCTTGAACTGACTCGTGATCATCAGTTTCCAAGGATTCACCACAATCATCTCGGTCAAGTCCAGCATATAAGAGATCGAGCAGCTCAATGTTCAAATTCCCACTTGTGTCACACAAATTAACCAGAGTAAAACTCCTCTTATCATCCTGAGGTTCTGGAAAAATATCATGTCCCGTGGCTCTGTCAACTTCCTGAGGACCATGCCACATTCCAAGATCAACTAGTGCCTTACTGGCCATGATACTAACTGGGGAGGGGCCATTAACAAAAGAAAGCCTTAACTGCTTTACTAGTTCCTCACTTGGCTTCCTCTCTAACAACCCAAAGAGACCAAGACACCTTGTAGCAACCCTCTGCACATCCAAGTGAACATGCTTTGCCTGCATTCCAAAGTCCATACCATTTGGAAAGATACTTAGAACCTTCCAGAAGAAAGAAAAAAATGACAAAGAAACAGCTACTTAAATAAATTTAAGCAACCGACTGAAAGCAATAGTAGAAATTCAACAGGAATCTTTCACTAAAATACTTACACCTGGAAGCAGTAAAGAGTGCAGTAGTTCAGCAGGATCGATGGCCCTTCCTTGCATGCAGCGAAGGGATTTTAAGTTTTCCAAGAGAAGGCCAGTCACAGCAAGGCAGTGCATCCACTGCATGAAGTCTGCAGTTCTCTCTCTGCAAGGTCGAGCAAGCTCCTCGACAACCCCAACAATCACTTCTTCAAATTCTCCAGCAGAGGCATGGACTTTCTTTGCCAATTCTGACACTGCAGCGGCCCAATCCGTGTCTCCACCAAGATTGATGCCGTCTCCTATAATAATCTTGTTCCCTTCCTCATCCTCTTCATGCTCAAGAGGCCTGTGCAGTAACTCCTGCACAAAAGCACTAGCAATCTTCCTGTTTGTAGCATCCGAGAAGTCAAGCATCACACCAAGCAATAGTAGCTGCCGAGATGTGAACCGATAATTTGGTCCTGAAACAATCACATGGTATTAGCTTGCACAGACAAGATCACAAGCCTAGATGATGTTGAGTAGCATTAATTTGTCCCACCTGCAACAAGATGAGCTTTGACCAATTCAACATAATCAGAAACTGTTGCAGGAAGGACTCTTTCTAGAAGGTCGTTTTTATCCGAAGCTTCCTCTGCATATACTGCCGCTTCGGTTCCTGTTGTTGCTGCAGCATCAGAACCTTTTGCCTGTTTGACGATCCCGAGACAATTAGATAAAGACAGAAGATATGCTATAGTATAAGTAAACTTGCGTGCAAATTTTGGTTAGAAGATTGTAAACTACATGAGTTTGAAATCTCCAGCGATGATCACAAATAGAATCCAATATATCAGCATTCACTTAATTGCGGAAGCCAAGTGAATTCGAAAGGCTTATAGGAGAAGGCAATTCATTCATAGCCAAAAACAAACTACATGTGAGAATAAACTTGATCGGTAGAGAATATAGGAAGTGGTTGGATACCCCTTTAGGTCCGGAAACAAAGAGTCAAATGCATAACAAATACCAGAAGTGAGACATCAACCAGTAGAAAACTGTGAAGTTAGAAAAGATGAAGTAGAGAGAAGAAGAAGAGAAAGGAGAGAAAATAGAGAGCCGAACTTAGTTAGTTCGGCCTCCTCATCTGTGTATGTATATCACTTAAGTACATAACATAATGTAAAAAGATCATAATACCCCTAAAAACAAAACACACTCTTATACTCCCCTCAAGCTGGAGCGTAAAGATTATGCATACCCAGCATGTTACATAATAGAGAAAACAGACCCCAGCCAAATGCCTTTGTAAACACATCACCAAGTTGATCGGCTAACTTAATATATGTAGTAGAAATCGTCTTACTCAGAACCATGTCCCTGACAAAGTGGCAGAGAACTTCTATATGTTTAGTTCTCTCATGAAACATTAAGTTACTAGAAATAAAGTAACAGCCTGATTATCGCAATGCATCTACATAGGAGGGAATCTCAAGACCCATATTTTAAAGAAGAGATTTCACCCACATCATCTCACATGCAATATGAGACATAGCCCTGTACTCTACCTCTGCATTGGATCTAGCAACCACATTCTGCTTTTGAACTTCCATGTGGCCAAGTTACCACCCACAAATGTACAATATCCAGAAGTGGACCTTCTATTAGAAAGATTTCTAACCCAATCTGCATCAGAAAAACCTGCAACGCCGAAGTATGTGGATGGTCAATATAATAGGCCTCGGTGCAACTTTCAAATACCTCAAAATTCGATACACAACACCCCAATGTGGTTGGCGTGGAACATGCATAAACTGACTCACAACACCAACTACAAATGCAATATTTGGACGAGTCACTATGTGATAAATCAACTTCCAAACCAGCCTCTTGTACCAACCTAGATCACTACACGACTTCTCATGTTCACCATCAAGCTTGAGAGTAGAATCCATAGCAGTATCAACTGGCTTAGATCAAAACATTCATGTCTCCTCTAACAGGTCTTTGACATACTTCCTCTATGAGAGACTAACTCATGCTTTGGATCTCGCCACCTCAGTGACAAGAATATATCGAAGAGAGCATAGATCCTTGTTTTGAAAATCTTGGCTCAAATGAGATTCCAGGTCGACAATCGCACTACTGTCACTCCATGTGATAATAATTTCATCCACATACACTACCAAAATAATAACTTCGGCACTGTACAATGAACAAACATTGATTAATCAAAATAAGCTCACTCGAAGTCATAAAGTAACACAATTGCATTGAACTTATCAAACCAAGCCCATGCAGACTGCTTAGCCTTCTACAACCTACACACCTTGTCGAACTGTCCACTAGCAACATATCCAAGAAGGCTGTTCCAAATTAATATTAATAAAATGTTAAATTGAGTTTTACTTTTGAGGTTAAGGGGTTTTGAACCCAAGTCCTTTAATTGTTTGAAAGAGATGTTTTTTAATCCCACACTTTTTTAAGAGTAAATTTATGAGATTTTGAATGAAAATTTTAGACGAAAACCTAGTGAGGCTTCTCTTAATCCTTACACTCTTTACACACTTCTTTTAGTCCCACATTGCTTGGGAAACTAAAAGTTTTGAGCTCTTACCTAAAGAGTGGATCCCTTGGGCCTCCAAATTTTGTGACCATTGGGCACAACCATGCACCACATTAGTCACGCGCGCATGCACGCTAAGCCGAGCAAGATCGGGTCAGGTCATGAGCATGGACAGGGCCATGGGTTGTGGGTTGTTGGCTCTTGTAAGCCTAACCTATCTTTCTGGGCTAAAATCCTTTGATTTTCCTTCTCTCATTTTTATTATTTAAAAAAATCATTTCTTAATAAATTTATTACCGTTGGTTTTCGTTTCTAAATTCCTTCAACGCATCATATTTAGTATTGTTATTGTTTAGCCCATAAAGAGAGTTAATAAGGCTAAACGGCTCTCTCTGTTCTACCTCTATATAAAGAGAGGTTTAAAGGGTGTCCGCATACCTACGAAATACATAAGCATATTATTCTCTCTGCTTTACAAAAATTTCTTCTCTTTTAATATGTCATCTTATATTTTATTTTTCTTTAGGGTAACACCACTATGAGTTCGTAAGCACTGGAGGTCTTGAAGTGTTGCCTATCTCCAATCGATTATTGAATCCTAGGGGCAGATGTCCAAAATACTGTCAGCACGGTAGTTAAGGGCGCAAGGCACACTTAAGGCACTAGACCTCTGGCGCCTGAGGCGCCAGGCGAGGCACGCGCCTAACTGAAGCAAGGCGCAATATTATAAATTATAATAAATATAAAAAATAAGAATAATATCATAAAATAACAAAATAGGTAATCATTAGTCCATAAAACATAAAAGATAGCAAATGTCGAAAATCTCAATTAACCCAAAAGCAGTTCTAGTTAACATTGTCATTTTCTAACTATAAAACAAGTAATCAAAAAGCCATAAAATATAAAAGATAGCAAATATTCAAAATCTCAAATACCCCACAATTAGTTCTAGTTAACATCGTCATCATCTAAAATATAATCACTAGCTTCATCCCCATCATCATCAGATGTGTTAGCCTCCTCAATATATTCTTCTTCTTCTGTCTCCTCCGAATTGGCTTTTTCCTCTTCCAGCTCCCTTATTGAAGCCATTGCCCTTACTCTTGACCTTGATTGTGATCTAGTATTTGATGTTGATTCACCAACTCTAACAACTCTCGCAACAACACTCCATGTCAAGATATCATCCTCAAACACCAATTCATCTTCTGCTTCTCCACCTCCTATTTCCTTCTCCCCAAGTCTCCATTCATTGCTTTCATCGATGTCTTTCAATGAGTTAGGTTCAATTGTATCTCTCATATCCATAGTCACAAAGTCGGGATTCGGCAATAAATCGACAAGGGGTCAAGTCGGGAAAATTCGGATAAATTCGGTAAAAATCGACAGAAATCGGCAAAAATAAAAAAATATATCATGGCATTTTTCAAGTTATAAATGTTGTTTTTAACAAAAACACATTTATATGGTGAAAAGCACATCTATAATTCCATAATAATAAGTCATTAACTCATAACTCATAAGCATGATATATCCTTCATAATTTCAAAATAGGAAAAATCGAAATCATAAAGGTAAAATAATGGGTCTCAGTTGATTAATCGGCAAAATTCGGCAAAATCATTGATTAATCGGTGAGTTTTTTTTATTAATCGGAAATTTTGCAAATTTTGCCGATTAATCGGCGATTGATTCGTAAATTCAAAAAATCGGAGAATTTTGTGACTAGGCTCATATCATACTGATGCTTAATATAATAGGCCAAAGTATAGAATTTTTACAAAAAAAAAATGTATTTTAGTGAGGCGCGCGCCTGATGTGCCTGGAGCCTGGTTTAAGGCGCACGCCTGGAGCATAAGGCACGCGCCTTACTAAACGAGCCTCGCCTTGACCCTTTTAAGGCGCTTTATGTGCGACTTGCGCCTGAGGCGCGCACCTTGAACCTGAGGCACACGCCTTGACTATAGAGACTGTCAATAACACTGTGGAAATGCAACGGCAAAATCTACCTTAAGACGGTGCAATGAACGCATGCCTCAGCCATCTGCTAATCCAATAAATCTATTTTTCCTTCTATTTACAAATTCACTAGTTTTTAATATGTGATTGTATGCATTGCTGGTATTTACTATTTTTATTTACTATTTTACATATCAGGTACAATCTTTATTTCTCAGTTAAATATAACTTTGTCTTTTCGAGAATTCTTCACATTAGAACTAACTGCAAATGAAGCCTATGACATTCTATGTTGTAGTTTATTGCACCTCCTTGATGCCTAATTTTCCTAGGCTAGTTCGCCCCTTTTATCCCAACACCAATCAACAGCAAGGTAGTTAAAGGCGCAAGGCGCACTTAAGGTGCTAGGACCTCTAGTGCCTAAGGCGCAAGGCGAGGCACGCGCCTGATTGAAGCGAGGTGCAATATTAAAAATTATAAGAAATATAAAAAATAAAGAAAAATAACATCATAAAATAATAAAATAAGTAATCATTGGGCCATAAAACATAAAAGATAGCAATGTCAAAAATCTCAAGTAACCCAAAAGCAGTTCTAATTAACATTTTCATTATCTAAATACAAAACAAGTAATCAAAAAGCCATAAAACATAAAAGATAGCAAATGTTCAAAATTTCAAATAGCCCACAATTAGTTCTAGTTAACATCAACATCATTTAAAATATAATCATTAGCTTCATCCCCATCATCATCAGATGTGTTATCCTCCTCAATATATTCTTCTTCTTCTGTCTCCTCCAAATTGGCCTCTTCCTCTTCCGGCTCCCTTATTAAAGCCCTTACTCTTACTCTTGACCTTGATTGTGATCTAGTATTTGATGTTGATTCACCAAATCCAGCAGCTCTCACTACAACACTCCATGTCAAGCTATCATCCTCAAACACCAATTCATCTTCTGCCACTCCACCTTCTGTTTCCATCTCCTCAAGTAGCCATTCATTGATTTCATCAATATCTTTCAATGAGATAGGTTCAGTTGTATCTTTCCTATCATACTGATGTTAAATAATAGGCCAAAGAAAATTTTTTTTTACAAAAAACACTTATTTTAGTGAGGCGCGCGCCTGATGGGCCCGGAGCCTGGTTTGAGGCGCGCACCTTACTAAACGCGCCTCACCTTGACCCTTCTAAGGCGCTCTAGGTGTGCCTTGCACCTGAGGCACGCACCTGGAGCCTGAGGCATGCGCCTTGACTACAGAGATCAACAGTATGACCAATAACACCACAATATGTATACTTTCATTGCTCACCTCTGCCACCGCCACAACCACTAGAAAAACTGCCACGACAACCAGAAAAATTAATACAACCACCAAAAAAATCTCCACGACAGCCAAAACCACTCCAATGACTACCAAGAGATAGGAAGGCTGAATTCTCTTTGGAACTACCGGTTCCTAAAGTTGATACTTCTAAAGATGCTCTCTACAATCTAGGCTATCTACAATACACATTGTTGAGATTAGGGAGGGACTTGCTGGCCAAAAATCTTTCCCTTTGATTGAATGAAACTCAGAATTCAGACCAGAGAGGAACAAGGCAACCTGGAAGCTGGAACTCCTCCCTCTGACACTTCTGCACTTCTATATCAACAGTGAGAGGTTGATACATCAACAACTCTTCCCACATGCCTTAGATTTCTATAGTATTAAGAAATTTGTCACCTAGTTACATACTAAACAGTGTCTCAAATAATTGATATATTCTACACACGTTCCTGTCCTATGAATACATTTCTTTCATTGCATCCCAAACATGTTTAGCAGTGTCCAAAAATATCACATTCGTGAAGATGGACTGCTCCATACTATTCCATAGACAAGTCATCACTAAGGAATTTTCACTAAACCAATCATCATACCCACTGTCAACTTCAGATGGAGGATCATTGATAAGATCACTTATAGAATTTTCAAAATAAAAATAAAAATAAAAGAGAACAATGGAAAACGTTCCTTAAGAGATTGATTGAAGATTCTTATTGCTATTCTCATTGTACATTCATGTATTTAAACTTATTGTTAGAGAAAGTCAACTAACTAATTTAGGAAATTCTCAATCAAGGAAGATACTAGAATTTGGGAAGTAAATATGAAAATGATTTTGGGAAGTAAATAAGGAAATGATTTGAATTTGTGGCTTGATTTGCTGCTTCAATTTCCACGTGACTCCACTAATTTAGGAAACATTGAATCTATTCTTATCATTCCCAGCCCCATAAGATCAACCTTGTCCTCAAGGTTGGAAATTTGGGAATTGGTTTCAGAATTGATGCTTGTCCTCCCATGTTGCATATTTGTAAGTATGAGCTCCATGGCGTGACAGCTAACAACCTTGATCGGCTCATTTTGCTTAGCCGTTAGTTTGTACCTCCTCCCGTCAACCATGAATTCCATGTTGAGGTTAACAAAGTCCCACAAGATGGGACCCAAACTTCACAACCATTGGGCCCCTAGAACCATGTCACATCCTCCCAAAGGTAGTATGTGCAAGTCAGCCTTAAATTGGAATTCTTGCAATGTAATTGGTAGTTTCAGACATCAACCCATGCATGCCAACTTTCCACCATTGGCTACCATGACCTCGAATCGGTCATGAACATTGGTACGACGATGGAGTTTTCTAGTAAGAAAAGGGTCCACAAAGTTGTGGGTGCTTCCCGAGTCAATGAGTACTATAATAGGGCTCCGTTTGACATATCCGTTTACCCGCATTGTTTGAGGATTGACCAAACCAGCAAGAGCGTGGATTGAAATCTCCAACGATTCAGTTTCTTTCTCGCCGCCTCCATGCTCCTCAGTTTCTTCATCATCGAACTCCTCTCCTTCCATTAAAAAAACATTTTCTGCTTACACTTGTCATCACGAACCCATTTTTTGTCGCAATTGTGGCGCAATTGTTTCCGACGTCGTTCTTCGGCCTCTTCCGGAGTCAACCGCTTAATATTGGGTACGATTGTGCTTGGAGTCAGGGTGTGATCTGCTAGCAACGTTTTAACGGTTGCTGATTTTTTTATGTTGCCTCCTTATGAGCGCCTTCTCTTCTTGTAATCTGGCTAGTCCAAGAGCAGTCATAAGAGTCATGGGTTTAAACATTTTCACGTCTACCCTTAGCTCCTCCTTGAGTCATCCGATAAAGCAACTAACAAGAAATGTCTCTGGAAGCCCGGTAACATGATTAGCAAGTTTCTCGAACTCCTTCTGGTAGTCCCGTAGACTACCCGTTTGACAAAGCTTTGCCAAGGATTCAGCATAATCTTCATATTCGGTTGGGCTGAATCGACTACTCACTGCTTGGGTGAACTCTATCCAACTTGCAAATTCGACAACAATTTTCACCCATTTGAACCATTGAAGAGCTTCTCCTTCGAGGTGAAATGAAGCTATTTTCACCTATTGCGCCACCGGTGTTTGGTGATATTCGAAGAATTGTTCTACACGATAAATCCACCCCGACGGTTCCTCTCCATCAAACCTAGGAAATTCAAGTCGGATGGTGCGTGAGCTAATGGCTTGGATCGAATCTCCATGCCTCGGGTTTGGTTCTTGCTCATGAACCGGTGTTGCCCCGATAGATCGGATCTCGTTGGCTACCACCCTCATACATTGTACGATCTCCGAAAGGTGATCATACTTTGACTTAAGGGTTGAAATCATTTCCATTACCTCACGCCATTGATGTTCTGATCGCTCAAAATCTTCTGAATTCTTGCTCCATCTTTTTCTTTTGTTTTCGGGTCGTTACCATGCACCATGGATCAGACCGGTCTGATACCAAACTGATAAGATCACTTGTAGAATTTTCAAAATAAAAATAAAAGAGAACAATGGAAAACGTTCCTTAAGAGATTGATTGAAGATTTTTATTGCTATTCTCCTTGTACATTCATGTATTTAAACTTATTGTTAGAGAAAGTCAACTAACTAATTTAGGAAATTCTCAATCAAGGAAGATACTAGAATTTAGAATGCTAGAATTTGGGAAGTAGATATGAAAATGATTTTGGGAACTAAATAAGGAAATGATTATTTGTGGCTTGATTTGCTAGCCTGATTTGTCGCTTCAATTTCCACGTGACTCCATTAATTTAGGAAACGTTGAATCTATTCTTATCAATCATCAGTAATATACTTCAGTTTCTTCCTCGCACACAAAAAAAAACTTAATTGATTAGAGACCATAACAAATAATTTTTGTATCCAACCCCATCTAGCATACCCTAATTTAGGGATTTTAACATCACTAAAAGTAGCCATCAAAACCAAACAACTCAACCAACTACATCGAACATGAATTTAACCAACATAAATATCACACTAACCTTGTGGAAGCATTAAATCACCACTTCAAATACTGTAATATCAAAAACCAGCAACAAACCATCACTCCAGGGACTTCAACATCAAGAATAAACAATAGATCACCACTTCAGGGGTTGCGACACCATAATCTAGTAACACCACCTTACTCTAATGCTTACGCAGTAGTCTTAAAGCACAAAACCTAGCTTGCGGCACCTCTAGAAACCAAAACCTTAGCTTCCACGAGCCTTAGATCAAAACCCTAGCCTACTACACAGTCTACACCCTTAGAAATCAAAAACCCTAGACTAAATCACCTCAACTTGATCTTCTAAGAGAGAACAAAAGAAAAATAAGAAAAGAACAAAGATTAAGACTATGGTACTGTTCACGTTACTATTCACGATAATGTCCATTGTTCGCGTATCAGAGTTATTCTGATACCATGTAAAGTTAGAGAAATTGGAGAAGTAGAGAAAGGAGCGAAAATAAAAAGAGTCGAACTTAGCTAATGTGGCCTCCTCGTCTGTGTATATATATATATATATATCACTTAAGTACATAACATAACGTAAAAAGAACATAATACTCTTAAAAACAAAGCACACTCTAACAAATCAATTGTGACTTAAATTGTAGTTAGAGTGTACTGGAGCAATATCATGTCGGATCTTATTTGTAATTGAAAGATAACAGCAGATTATAAGGATACTAAGCTTGCCATGCCTTAAACTAAGCTTCCTTGAAATTAAATTTATTTGGCTACAAAAAAAAATCAGTCATAAACTAGAAAACGTTAACAAAACAACGCAAATTGCTTACTTGTGCTTCAATCTGCAAGTACCTACACACAGTTCTCCAATAAAGAGCAACCTCCGCTTCCATCAACCGAATGCTTGGAATACATTGTCCTGAAATGGATATCCCAAAAGACATTAAGAAAACAGAATAACCATAAGAAATGGGAGAAAATTTCAACTAGAAGAAATATAATAGTTTTGTGACTATGTGATACCTCTAGGTTGAATCAAGTGAAGATTTTTAATTGGTTTAAGTTACTTGTATTATTTGGTGACCCCTGGAATCAGCTGAGATTCAATTGCGAAAGCCATCTAGGTGATGGGTATTAAGTCTTATATATAAATATTAAATATGCGTATTATAAAGCCAGTTAGATTCATATGTGACCTCAATTTGAGTCTTAGTTCAGATTGAGGTCACAAGTGGTGGATTGATATTGACCCAAGGCTCACCTAAACCCAACCTAGCTAATAGTTGAACGACCCAACATAACCCACCTATTTTTCTAGGTCTAGGTTTGAATGTTTTATACCATATCTCGGGTCCAGGTTAAACCATTTCAATCCAACTCGGGTTGAGGTCCAGGCAACAAATACCATGTTAAACTTTGCCCCAACCTAACCCATTGCCACCCCAACTCTACCCTTTAAATTTTATTTTTCCTCTCTTCTAACTCTCCCGCTTCACTCTCATTTGAGCATTTGATCTTGAGCATACGTAAGGTACTGATTCAGTAGGCCGTTATTACAAGCTACCAAAGGTGGTCCAGTAAAAGTGATATAAATACAAGAAAGTAGGACCGGTATTCCAAGGTTCCACCGCAAAGATCTCCTATAGGAATCAACCAAATTGGACAATTATAACCATCCACCTTATGGATATTTTCTGTACTGCTCCCATAGGATGAAATAGGTTGGATCAGTACACTTATTTGACTGGGTCAAATTTTAGCATAGATCTCCTAGGTTGGACACCTTCCATGTGCAAATTGGTGTTCGTACAGTCATACAGTTAATGAGGGCAAGAGAGAAATAGAAAGGAATAAATGAGAAAAACAAGAAGGGGCAGAAAAAGTATAGTGAGAACGAACAAAGGAGGAAAAATAAATAGCTTTTCATTCTTAAGTACAAAACTAAATAGGGTGCTTCTATTGTTATTTTTTGATAAGTTGTGCTTCTATTATTTCAACAAGGTGACATTCTTAAACAGTCTTGCATTTGGTGAAACCACTTTACCGAAAAGAGATTGTGTTTGACTTTTGTTAAGTCAAAATCAAAGAGTAAGTTTATCAAATCTCACATACTAGGTACTTTTCTCCTTTTCGTTATGTTAAAATTGCAATAAAACATAGGAGTTTAATGAGATTATCTTGACACAAAATTAGTATATCAAGTTCATTAAGAACAAGAAGAGCAAAGAATGTTATTAATATTAAATTTTAAAAGTTAAGACATGAGGCTTCATTAAACACAGTAGCAAGCATATACATACATTGGCTTCATACGTTTGAGGTGGCAATGCATGTCATATGGATATTATAAAAGAACATCAGGCATATTAGGACGCACCAAATAAAGTATCTCGAATCTAAAAACAACATGTTCAAGTGTGCAAGCAACAAGACCTATAAGTTCTACCAACCTTCGTTTGTGTCATGGGTTGACAATGAAAAGTGTTGAATACTATGGTCTTCTCGCACGTTCACCATCCCAGCTTTCAAAAGAGTCCCCATTACGGCCTCCCCGACTGATTCATAAGTTTCCACATCAAGAAACTTGAGAAGCACCACAGGGTCTCCATTGCAGCACTTAAAAAGCCACTCATCTTTCATTAACTTCAAACACTCCTTTGTTACTGACGAAGACCTGTCTGCTAGACCTCTCTGAAGAATAATGGTTCTAAGCTTGATGCTAGCAATCAGAACAAACGAATCACATTAGATGTCCGATGTTGTATGCAGAAATATGCGTTCCAACTAGGATTACTAGGCTAGCACACTAGTACCCCCAATTATAATAATCTAACTCTATCACTCACAGATGCCAGTCATACCACACCCCATCTTTTTTATTTTTCATTTTTTTTGCCTTTTAATCAAGTGAAGTAAAAAACATATTAAAATCTAAGTGAAGCATAGAAGAGATATGTAGAAGTACCGTACATCAATCATTAGTCCAAATCTAGGAGCAATATCATTTGACAGAAGATTATGAAAAAAAACAGAGCAGATCATAGAAATAGGACTAGAAATTACCTTAGGCTTTGAAGGGGAAATTTATTTGCCAGAACACAGTATGCCGCTCTACGCACTGACTCACTCACATCAAGTGTGCATCCAATGATTGCTGCTGATGTTGCAGTAGAAGGAGGCAAAGATAGAACAATCGTCTTACGGACCTCCTGCACACATTTTACTGTTGGTCTCCAAGAAAAGGGTTCTTTTACCAATATAAAAATGCAATACAACACAGGCAAGAAGACCAAAAACTTGAACCAATTTATTCATACTTGTGATTTTTTGACATGCAGAATTATTATAGTTTGAGGAAAATGATAAACTCATTTTAATTACAATAAGGGTAAATTCACTTGAACTCCAATGATATATTTTATAATTAAGAAAATCAAGGGTAAGGATAATGTTAGCAAAGTAAATATAAGGGCCTGTGTCAATATGCCATTTTTCGTCAAATATAGATTTTTTTTAGATCTTTTGAAGAAAAAAAAAAATCTTGGAGCAAAAATTGCAATCCCAACAGGAATTAAACTTAAGAGTGTAATATAATTCAGTAAGTTCATTAAAGAGGTCAATGCATTCAAGAGATTGACAAGTATACGGATTTAAATGACCCACATACACTTTCCAGCAACACTTGGAACAGAGTTTTTCTCTATCCCTCACCATAAGGAGTTTGAGGAGTATGACTCCAATTGTTCTGTCCAGAGTCAACTCCCAACATCAATTTTCTGGGGAATTGTGTGGAACACTTACTGCATTCTGTTCGAGAGGCAAAGCCTGAAGAAATAGATCAACGATGTCACTGTTCTCTGCATCATTTGCAAAGCGTGCAAGGGATCGAATCGCAAAGGTACGGATTGCTGGGACCTTATCTCCCACCCGTAGTTTCATGCAATCTATTACCTCATCCCAGAGTTCATTGCTCACTTCTGCATCGTCCGGCAATCGCATTATGATCTACAAAGATAAAACACAACAAATCCTATAATCTCATGCATTCCGAACCAAAAACCAAATAGAAGCAGTGATGAAGAGTAAAATTAATGGAAAACTTCACAAGATCTGGACCAAACCAGAGCTTCCCATCTTGTTCAGTAAAACAATGTAACCAGTAAACCTAATTGTTCAAAAAGGGGAAAAAATCGGAGATTCCCATTAAACTATAACTCGTTTAAATGGGGGCGTTACCTCGGATATCATCTGGCACGATCGGAACCTAGCAGTTTTATTGGAGGCGAAGGCAGCGATGAGAAGAAACCGTAAGAACTCTTCCAAGAAAGCGTCGCAATCGGTGGCATTGTTGTCGTCTCGGCGAGCGGAGAAGATTGCGACGAATCGGACGATCCGTTCGGCGAAGGAAGTTCGTCTCTGGAAATCGAAGAGAGGACTTAGGGTTTTGGAGAAGGCCGAGAAGAATCGGAGAGGGGAAGAGGAACGAAGGGCCAAGAGCTCTTTCAACTTTCGGGTATGGATGGCGTAGGACACACGGCTTTCATCCAAAACCCTAGCTATCTGCTGCATCAGCAGCTTCTCGTCTTCCTTATCCGCCATTAACGGAGCACTCTCTTTCTCTCTCTCGATCCGCTCTGCAAAATTTCTAGTTCTTTTTGAATATGAGCGGGAAAATTGTCGTTAGAACTGACGGCAACGTTAAAACGAGAAAATCTTTGATGTCCCAGGGACTTCGAAGTTTAAACTTCAAACTTTAAAGTCCCCCTGCCGATATGCCACGTGGAGTATTCTTTAGGGCCCACAGGCCTGATGGATGTTTGGTGACTGGTCACCTCTTGACGGATCTACACATAAAAATCAGTTTAATTAGTGATTTCTAGTCGTTGGATTTAGTATTTTAATAACGGAAAATTTCTTAAACAAAAATAATGTTTAAACCAAGGTTTAAAGGGAACCGTTATAACGGTATAATGGACCGGGGGCGTTACCATTTTTCCGTTATAACGAAAAAAACGCTCAGCGGCAAAAACGAAAAAAGACAGGAAATAACGGAAAATAACGGAAAAAAATGGGAAAAATGGCGCTGAAATTCAAATTTTGAATTTTAAAATTTGAATTTCAAATTTTCAAAAAATGAAAAATAACGGAAAATAACGAAAGTAACGGCCGTTTTTTCACAAAATTTTCCAGAAAATAATGGCCGTTATTTTCGTTATAACGGAAAATAGCGGCCGTTATTTTCTGGGCGTTTTAACGGTCCATAACGTAACGGGGTAGGTCCGAATCCGTTATAACGGCCGTTTTTTAAACCTTGGTTTAAACTATCTAAAAAGAAATTTTTGAAATTTTACAAAAAAAAATGTAACTAGACCTCCCTGACAAAACTTAAAGCTGACAAATGTCCTTTTAAAGGTCGTCTGAACCTAATAAGCCCTTTAAAAGGGCGTTTTCCATTTTGAGAGTAGATCTTTGTTGCAATACAATATGAGCCACTTGGCACACTCTTAGTGGACGCTAATCGTATGGATGTTTGGCCAATCACAAGGTGGCCTTACACACCAAAAATAAACATGATCAGTGGTTTCTAAGCGTTGGATTGAAGTTCTTTTCATGGGTTGATTTTAAACATAGGAATTTTAGCATTATTTGAGTGCAAAGATCCAAAGGTTGTAAATCACTAATCAGGATGAATTTTGGTTTGCAGGTCCACCAAGGGACTAGCCAAACATCCATATGGTTAGTGTCCACTAAAAGTGTGCCACGTGGCTTATATTGTATTGTGAAAGAAGCTTTACTCATCAATGGGCAAACGCCCTTTTAAAGGGCATCTATCAGGTTCAGACACCCTTTAAAAGGGCGTTTGTCATCTTTAATTGACGCCCTTTGAAAGGGGGGTCTATTTATTTTTTTTGTAAATTTTCAAAAGTTATTTTTTGTTTTAGTAAATAGTTTAAACTTTATTTTTGTTTAAGAAATTTTTCGTTTTAATAATGTGATTTTTGGCCCTTTGATTTGAACTTTTTGTTTTCTAACATTTAACTGTTAGAAATCATCGATCAAGCTGATTTTTGGTATGTATAGGCATAACATCTAGAAGGTCAGTGTGCTCCAAGTGGCGTTTTTGGGAGGGGGGGACTTCAAACCAAAGGCAGCAAATATTTTCTCATCAAACATTGATGTCCACCCCTAGAAGTCCATGTGGCACACTCTTTTGGGCCTACTGACCCAATAAATGTTTGGCCCACACTACATTGAGGAGCTACATATCGAAAATCAGTCTGATTCAGGCACTCTTTTATTCAGTGATTTTTAACCGTTGGATTCAACCATCTTGGGGGTACTCAAATCTGACGGCTAGAAATCATCAATATAATTAGGGCATGTTTGGTACGTGAGAAAAAGAGTTCCAACGGTGAATATATTTAGCCATACAAATATTATCTTGGCTAAATATTTGTGCATGTCAATATTTAGCATCGTTCGGTGCGTGTATTAGCTAGCTTACTACATTTTCTTTCAATTTATGTGGGTCTCACATATCAAAGTAAGTCAAATATGAGTTAGGTGAGTGTGGGACCCACATATTAGGTCGTAGGATCCAAAACGGTCTCATTTTTATATTTTTATATATTAAAAAAGTTATTTTTATTGCAAATAACGATTTTCTCATGAGAAAATAAAACTTTCCCACCAAGGATTATTTGGTGTGAAAATATTTACTCGGGGTAGGGGGAGGTGATCAAATATTTTTCCACTGTAGCAGACAAATTTATAGGCTCAGCTAAATATTCGACGAGGGCAAATGCATGCCAAACACGCTTGGGCGAATATTAGTGTGCGCAAATATTTTATTTACCCGTCGTGGTGGCCTACCAAACAGGCCCAACTGATTTTGCTGTGTAGGTCCACTAAGGAGTGGGATAAGTATTCACGGGATTAGTGGGACCGAAAGAGTTTTGTCACTTGGCATTTCTGGGAGTAAATCTTAGTATCTTACTTGACCACCCACAAAATAAGTCATGTGGCAATTTCTTAGAGGACACTGACCATATAGATGTTTGGCCAATCTCTAGGTGAACCTATAAACCCAAAATCAACCTAATCGGTCATTTCTAAGCGTTAGTTGAAGACATCTTCATGGGTTGATTTTAACCGTAGCAATTTGAGCATTATTTACCATTATTTTGGTACAAGGATCCAAAGGTTCGAAATCACTAATCAGGCAAATTTTTGGTTTGTAGGTCCACTTATGGATTGGCCAAACATCCATACGGTCCACATCCTTTAAGAGTGTACCACAAGGTTCATATTATGGATTGATAATGTCCACTCCTGAAGAGCATCCATTTCCACTTCCACATGTAAAAAGACTACAAGATAGCGTTGTTTGAAGCCCAAGCTTTAGAACATGTGCCTCAGCAGCCTCAACTGACCTAGCTCGGGATATAATTCCTCCTACCAAGATGCAATGATGCAATTCATTACAAAAAATAAAACCAAGACCAGCAATTCTAAAGTTAGGATCCAAAGACGCATCATTATTCAATAAGGCGCTTGCTAGTGGGTGGGATCCAATGAATGGGCCTCTTTGGTTTTGGGCAGGAGGATCTCCTGATTCGAAGGATTGAAAGATGGCATGAAAAGCCTCCTCCTCTTGAGCACCATACCTAGGGCAATGTGGGTCAATCTCTTGAATGATGCCAATGAAGTCTATTGTGGGTGGGGACAAGATCTCTCGCGAATTTCCAAATGAAGAATTTCCCACATTGTGGGATATTTAGGGACCAAATACGGCTCCCAATCTTGGGGGTAGCCATTCAGCTGAGGGAAATGTTGGGTTACTCGGATTGTATGATAAGCAGACTTCATGGAGAATTTCCTTGAGGGGTGAGGGGGGCCAATAAAGACGATCATGGCTAGGATGGGTGTTTAGAGGGATATCTAGAATGTGGCTAGCAACTTCCAGTGAAAAATGATATCTATGAGAGATCGATTCCAACTTCTACATGGAGGGATTAGCTCCTATTGACCCAACTATAGAATAGCCAGAAGGTCGGACTATAGGGTTAGGGTTTGAAGGTGAGATGGATGGTTAGGATGAGAGAACCTATGGATGAGAGATACAATGGTGATGATTGGGTGGTCAATCAGGTGGTTAGTAAGAGAGATGAGAAGGTTAGGATGGTGATGATTGGCCAAAGAAGGCGCGGGATAGGGTGATGGTGAGAGGAGAGAGATTCAAGGGATAGAGAGAGGAGAGAGAATCGATGGATAAAGAGAGGAGAGAGAAAAGAATAAAATAAAAAGAAAATAGAGCTGGTAGAGGGTCTTGAACCCTGGTCTTCAATATAGTCTTTAATAGGCTTTACCAACTGATCAAGCTATCATTTTATGTCATTTGGTGCAACTTTAAACACTTTGGTCATTCTCTTGGTCTTCAGCTCTTCCGCTCTCTTGGTTCTCGGTCTAGCTCTACGATCCTCTAGTTTGGCCTATACTTGGCCTGCATCTTATTGTCATAACATGTTGGCTCTTTAAGCTTTGATAGTGGGCTTCTGTGGTTGATCGTGGGCTCGTATATCTCGAGAATCGTCCGATTAGGTTTCTTGCGATAGAAAAATGTGTAATGAGACTTCCACAAAACGACTTCACATATAAGTCGGATAAATGAGTATGAATATGCATGCGAATATACTATTTTGACAAAAAAAATATGTTCTACGAAATGGAAGAAACTCTTACACATAGAAAAGTTATAGTTTTATGTAGGAAATTGCGATAACACTTAAGGATAATAGTGAAAAATAAGCACTTTTAAGCGAATATCAACAACCAAACTAGTGTACTAGATCCAATAACAACTCTCTCCTAAACTCACCCACTCACCCCATGATTGCCACACGATCGCTCTCATCGTGATTCGTCACACGATCTTCTCCTAATAACCATCGATCTCCTCATCAATTTCAATCATTGATCCATCCTCACGACCCATTATAGCCATCATTTCCTTGACCGATCACCAATCAATGGCCCACGACCTTGATCATGAGAGTGGCCCCTGTAAATACACAAGCAAGTCCATGGCCTCCATTGTGGGTTGCGGCCCCTTGGACCTCCTTCCTCGAAGAGAAGAAGCCCAAGGCTTCTCAATACAAAAGCCCACAACCTTCCAAAGAGAAAAGCCTACGGGATCCACTTCCCCTTCTAAAAATAATCTCCCATGTCACTTTCTCTCTCCCACTCACAGTAACCCTATGTAGTGACCCATTTTCATGATTATTAATTATTTAGTTGATAATTTATTTATGTGATTGCTTGATTATTATTTAACATTTAATTTGGTGGACTTTTAGAGCCTTTTGGACTCATTTATGATCCAATTGGTACATATGGACCTTGGGGCCATTTTTTGCCAATTAATAATTTATTTTAGGGTTTCTTGAGGGTTGATATAAATAGACATTTTAAAGTGACGAAAATCACTTTTTATTCTCAAAAATTTGAAAACCCTATCTTCTCACTTTCTCTTCTCTTTTTCTCTTCTCGATTTTGATCAAGGCTTTTTATTGGAGGTCCTTTGTTGGAGGTCAAGACTAGAAGATTGTGTCTTCATCATATTCTTCTGTTCTTCGTTCTTGGAGCATTACGAGGCGAGTAGAACTTCTTTAAGCCTTTTCTTGATTTGTTTGTTTTGATTGTATGTGGTTTTGATTAATTAATGATGTTTAAGAATTTTTTTGTTAAATTTAATTTTTAGTATAATTACCATGTTTAATCTCTTATAATTATTGTTAAAAAATCATGTAGATACTTTTGTGGTAAATCTATAAAAAAAAAGCATGTCATAATCCTTGATTTTCTTTAAATTTTTACAAAATTATAGAAAATGATTTTGGGTCAGAATTTTATCTCATTCGTTTCTCAAACTTCTTGAGCTCTGCTTTTTTTTTTTTTTTTTAATTATGTGTTTTGAAAAATAGAATACATTCTTATTTTTTTTTTAGAATTTAATACGAATAACCGAATTCCCGACATCTGAATTTTATCTTCTTCATTTCTTAACCTTTTTAGCCTTTTTTTTTTTTTAAATTGTGTGTTTTGAAACGTAGAATACATTTTTTATTAGAATTTATTATGAATCAAAGAATTCTTGAAATTTAAAATATTATTTTACTCGTTATTATTAAAAATATAGTTTTTGTCAGAATTTTATCTCATTTGTTTCTTAACATTTTTTAGCTTCATTTTTTTTAAAATTGCGTGTTTCGAAGAGTAAAATAATATGGTATTTTTGTAGAATTTAATATGAATCACAGAATTCATAAAATTCAAAATATCATTTTTGCATTAATTAGTTTCTAGATAATTTTAGTTCTATGTTAGATTTTAGAGTTCTAAAAAGAAAAATGTTTCTTAAAGAAATCAATGATTTGAGAATGAATCATAGAATTATGATTATTATAATATTATAATATAATAATTGAAGTAACCTTAATGATTATATGAACATAGTTGGAGATTATCATTTGTTGATGTCTATTGACATTCATTAGGTGTGTATGTCATGTGTTGATTTATTATTTGTCGATAATTTTCATGCATCATAGATTAGTACTATGAGTATGTATTCAACTGATATTTTATGGGTAAACATTATATCATGATGTATGTTGTATGTTACACATACCTGTATTCTAAGATTGTTTGGAGTGTTGGTTGGTGTACGAGCACATCGATAAGTCATTAGATAGTTATGTATGATCCTAAATAGTAGGAGTATCTATAGTATTGGTTAGGGTACAAATACTTAAATAGATCATTAGAAACGATTCGTTTAACCCTAAATTGAGGGCGCCTCGAGTGACGATTCCTTCAAGCTCCAGGTCACCCCTCGGGTGTAGATACTCACTATTAGTCACGTGCAATGTTTTGAAGGTTAGTGATATTCGCTCAAAAGTGCTTATTTTAAGCAATTATCCTTTTAGCGTTATTGTATTCTCCTACGTTAAAATACTCTATTTATCTACTTTTCTATGTAAGAGTCTCTTTTGTTGCGTAGAACACACTTTTCTGGACGAAATGGTATATTTGCATGCATTAAACACATTTTCGAAAGTCTAAACATGAAGTCATTCTGATAGAGTCTCATTACGTGCTTTTTCTGTCGCAGGAAACCCCGATGGGACAATTCTCGAGACTTGCGAGCCCACATCGATTAGGAAAGCCCATTATCAAAGCTTAAAGAGCCCACATGCTATGACTAGAAGATATGGGCCAAATATGGGCTGAATAAGATGACCAAAAAAGCCAGCCCAAAAAACGAAGAGAGTAGGAGAACCAATGACCAAGAGACGGACCAAAGCGTTTAAAGCCACATGAGTCAGCAAGGAATGATAGTCTACTCTACTGGAGAAGCGTGAGGATGGTCACAGTGAAGACCAGGGTTCCAGACCCTCTGCCAATACTTTTCTCCATTTTTTTGATACTTTCTCTCTCATCTCTTCTTATTCTCTCTCTCTCTTCATCTCTCGATCCTCGAATCTACTGACCTAACCCCAGAACTCCTACCCTTCGGCTCTATCTCATCTCCCTTAGCTTTCTGACCGTTGGATCTTCCATCGGACCATTGGATCTTCAATCGGACCGTTGGATCTCTCTAGATCCGTCGATCTACCAATCTGGGTCCCAATCAAGTCACCATCCATCCGATCGCCATCAGACCGTCTGTCACATCATCTTGTGAGACAATGGACATCATAAATCCATGTGGGCCAGTAGCCGGGCCCATCATCATCGACCCGCTGTCCGACCAGTTAGTGGACCCCGTGAATTTCCAAAGAATTTTAATTAAATTTCAAAAAAATGGGGGGTCCACTAATTGGGGAGATTCCCCATAGAAAAGTAGATTTTTACTTTAAAAAAAAATAAAAAATAAAAAAAAATAAAAAAAATATATCTATATTTTTTTATTTCAAAAATACCCTATTTCCATTAAAGGAAATAGGGAGCTTTATAAGAGGAGGGAGAAGGGTTCGTTTGAACCCTAATCCCCCTCCAATCTCTTCCATTCTCTCCCCCAAGACCTCTTGTCCCTTTTCCCCTTCTCTTTAGGCCGTTTTTCCCCACTTCTCCTCGACCTTCTTCATCGTCTTCAACAAGTTATTACCGGAGTTGCAGGCTGCAACTCCGGCCGATCAAGAGCCACCCACTTGCAACTCCAGACGGTGGCAGACCTCCACCACGTTGGGATTAAACCCAGCCCCCTTCTCCACGTTTCCTTGAAAGAGAAGTTCTCTCTTCTTGCTGAAACGCACCAGTCCGCCTCCGCCCTCATCAAGAACGTGCAAACTGCACGTCTCCAACCGGTGGAGAACCACCTAACACCCCCTCTCTCTTCCACTTTTCCACCTCTCCTCCACGCAGCACGACCTTGCTGCTGCTCTAGCAACCACCGCCCAGTCCACTTCGGTCCATAGTTGCTGGTTCGGCCAGCAACTCTTCCTATCCTTACCGCCCCACTTGCAGCCGCCGGACTGGATCGTCCTCACCGGCGATCTCCACCATTTGCAGCCGTTACCACCTGCTGCACAGATCGTCTCCCTATTTGGGTTGGCTGTTCAGCAACCCATCTCCATCAACGCCACTCCATCTCCATCTCGAACCAACAACGAGCCACCACCTCCATTGGTTCTAGATCCATCCACAACTTGCTGCCTCATCATCACCGTTGATCCATCCTCTCCACATCGCCATGCACCAAGCTTGACCGTTGGATCCCACTTCTCTTTGAAGGGTACGTGACCCTCATGGTAAGTTCTTGAATCTCCATTCTAGGATTTTAGTTTTTTTTTTTTTTCCAATTCCCATCTCATCAATTTTATTTTTTTTTAGTCTCAATTTTTCTTCTTTTTTATTATCAGTGTTAGTTTGATATTTTGTTTAAAACATTGTAATGGTTGCTTGGATTCTATAAAGTTTATTTGATTCACAGTAATGGATTTTCTTTAGTGCTCTTCATTCTATTTCTTGCATTAGATTATTTCATAAATTTTAGAATATTAATAGTTTTTAAAGAAATAAAATAAAATCAATCATGTTTTAAAATCACTTTTAATCACCATTCTCATCTCTTCACCAATTTCCAGCAAAAAAAATTCGTCATTTTATGTGCTTGATTGCGTTAACTAAACCCGAGTGCGGATCGACATCCGACACTTCCCACTGTGCAAATAATTGTTTAAATCTTGCAGGATAATCGGATTAAAATTATAAATATTATTGAGATTAGGGTTTCCGTAACCAACAACGCGGAAATAACCTACTTTCAAATGGCGCCGCTGCCGCTCGGGTGTTCGGGAGTGCGAAAAAGGACGTAAAGACGGAATTGGAAAGTTGCTGAAGCGAAAAGCTGCTCAATTTGGCCAGCCCAACCTTTTCGTGAAACTTTCTATTTTTTGTTTTTGTTGATTTTTAGCAGTTTTTAAATTACTATTTTTAATGCCTCGGAAGGCCGAGTGCAAAGTTGTAATAATTTAGGAATTTTACTACTTTCCAAATAACTGCTAGATCTTGTTCTAGGGTTTTTTAGAAACCCTAGATTAAGTGGAAAATACCAAAAAAAAATTAAAAAATCAAAATTCAAAAAAATTAGGGTTTTATATTCTGCACATTTTTAGAAATCACCAATCAAGGATTTGCGATTTTTGGAAAGATTCTAAAATCTTGAAACTTTGCTAAATTAGGGTTTCCCCTCTTAGAAGTTTCCTCTTTAGAAGAATTTCTATCTTTAGAAATCTTCCGAATTTGGAAAAGTCTGCGAAAGAAAACACCCAAAATCTAGCAGAATTTTAATTTTGGGAAATTTTCTAAAATTGTAAGGGATCTCGCAATCAAATCTTTCTTGGAAGATCTGCATAGTTCGGGAAACTTTCCAATCTAGGTATTTTCCATTTGAAAATTCCTAAATTTTAACCCATCTCGAACTTGGAAATTAATTCAAAAACTTGCCTAAATCCAGTGCTTGTTCTGTGAACCCTAAAAAGGCAAAGATCTTCCAAATAGAATCCCGACTACCTAGACCGTGCGATCTAACTTTTCTGCAGGAACACGATCCAGTGTGGGTAGAGAGCGAAAGCTCAAAGAGGTGGAGTCGGGCCCAAGCCCATTAGGATACCCCTCTCTAACCCACGGAGGCGACCCCGTGGCGTGGCCCACGGGAGGTAAGTCTCTATCCTCGCCTTGAGTGCGATACTGCGCCGTTGGGTGACACATTGCCGCTTGTCTATTTGCTTTCGCATCCATATTCTTCGACTTGCGTGGCGTGGCCGTTAATCAATCAACTCTAAGAGAGCAGACCCAGCTCCAAATTGAAACTGGTGGGATTTCATCACCCACCTCATCATTCCAACTGATTTGATCCCAAGGCTCCATTTAATTAAAAAGAATCAAGAAGTAGAGCCAATTAGCCCGGTGTTCGAGGAAAAATCCACGCAAAGCAAACCTGCTTAACATCCAATCGAAATAAGACCACGAGCGCGGGTCCCCGTTGTCTAACACACCCATAAGTCCCTGCTACTCAAGTACACTGAGCTCGACGTGGCATCTTGGACTATTCGGCGGTTAGTTGCGTGTGGACTAGGAACACGCATCAACCCTAGCTTAACCCGATGGAACACTCTTCTTATCCACTTGACCAATCCGATTAGTCTGGGACGTACTTAAGTCAGCCATTGTGCAGTACGTCTGTCTAGGCTTCGCATTGCCTTGTTGTTAACTAGAGTTAGTACTAAAGGATTCGCTTTGAAGAGTGTAGCCTGGTGAGAACCTCTGAGTGCAAAACAGTTTGTCTGGCGGTTAAAAGATAAACCAGTGGTCCGCCCACTATCATAATCTATTCTAGCCCCAAAACTAACAAAGATAATTCCTAAAATATATCCTGATTGCTTAGAATAGGATTATCTGTGCTTGGTGTGCATCATTTAGGATAGTGTTCCTCTCTGGCAACTTTTTGCCAAAGTATAGAGCTTGCCTCATTAGCGTATGTCCGGTTGGACTCGCCCGAACAAGCGCTTGGTTCGATATGAGAATCACGTCCCTACAGTGGATCCTCCACTGAATTCTTCCCCATCTCTTTCCCCACCCGCCTCCCCCAGTACTACTACCTTTGTAGTCATGGCAGTCGAACGACCTCTTATCGAGACGTTCGCTCCTATCTCTGCCAATCCGCCCACTTGCATTGTTCTCCCACCTACTACGGTGGTACAGTTCGAGATCAGGCCATAGACGATCCAAATGCTGCCAACCTTTCGTGGTCTCCCAAAAGAAGACCCATATTCCCATATTCGAGAATTCCAACATGTCATCCTACTTTTCAAGAATCAGAACCTCGATGATGACAATGTGCGTCTGCGAGTTTTTCCATTCTCGCTTAAAGACCGAGCCTCCGATTGGCTCTACTCCTTACCCGCTGATTCAATTAGCAGTTGGAAAGAATTGGTGGGCAAATTCATGTCTAAATTCTACCCCATGACTCGGACCAACCAAATGAAGCAACTCATCCAGGACTTCCGACAGAAGTTCGATGAGAAATTTTTTGAAGCGTGGGATAGATTCCAAGACTACCTGACTAAGTGTCCCCACCATAGCATCGACAAGGGCAATCTTGTCCACGTCTTCTATAAGGGACTTACTAATGAGTCCCGGACCATGGTAGAGTCAATGTGCCAAGGAAAATTCCTGCACCAAACTCCGACCGATGCATACAAATTCTTGGGAGAGTTAAGAGAAAACTCTCAACATTGGACGACTGACTCAGAGTTTAGTCGAACCACTTCGGTCCAAAGGACAACCAAGGGACATGATGCTACAGCTGATACTGAGCTTCGATCAGTCATTCAAGAGTTGAGCAAGTCAGTCTCGGCACTGGCTGTGTCTGTACAAAAGCCTACTCAACAATCTACCCCAGTCATGCATGTGAGACACGAGCGCCCTATGGAATCCTGCACCCTCTGTCTGCAACCCTCCCATACTACTGAGCATTGTCCTTTGAATGAAGGATGGTCTAATCCTCTTCAGGAAGAAGTTTGTGCTTTCAGCACATACAAACCACCCACTCAGAACTCGTATAGTCAATCTTATCATCCGAACACGAGAAACCACCCTAACTTCTCTTGGAGGCCTCAGTCTACTCAACCACAAGCTCAACCTCCACGTCAACCTCAGGGCATGTATCCTCCTGGGTTCAATCAACCCAATAGGCAATTCAATCAGGGACAATATCAGCAGAATCAGTACCCATCTACTCAGAACCAGCAGTTCCAGCAGGGTCAATACTCTGGACAACAGAGCACATTTCAGAATCAGCAAAGAGTTCCCCAGAACTTTCAGAACCAACAGATTGTCCCAACTAATTCTTCCGCCTATAACTATAATGCCCCGATGAGCTCGAGTCGCGAATTGGTGCCTCAGCTCCCATTAGCTGCCCCCCAACAGTCGGTCCCCAAACCTGGTATTGAGGACCTTCTAGCTCAACTCATTACTCAATCTATGCAACGCCTAGGCAACAGCAACAGCAATCTATGCTTCGTCTAGAGCAACGTCTAGGTAACTTGGAAGCTGAGAAAGCTAAGGGGATCTTTCCTAGCCAACCCATTGCCAACCCTAAAGGAAATGCCAAAGGGGCAGTATATGAGATCGGATCCCAATCTCAAAGCCAGAATGAGAATTGTCAAGGGGAGGTGCAAGCTGTAACCACCCTACAATCTAGAAAAACTGTGGACATGGGAGTCCACCCACCACTGGTGCCATCTCCAGCACCCATCACTCGCACCGTGGAAACTAGTCTAAATCCTACCTCTGCACCAACATCAGATATCCCTGTGCAAAAATCTAAGGCAAAAGACAAATCCATTTGTCGAGTAAAGCCTCCCTTCCCGGACAAACTTGTCCAAGATAAGCGGGATCAGCAATTCTCTGAGATCTTAGATGTCTTTAAAGACGTCCAGATCAATATCCCATTCCTTTCTGCTATCAAGCAAATCCCTTCCTATGCCAAATTCCTCAAGGACTTGTGCACAGTTAAGCGGCGTACGCATGTACCCAAAGCTGCCTTCTTGGCCGAAAAAGCTACCGCGTTCATTCAACGCAATAGTGTGATCAAACACAAGGATCTAGGTAGCCCAACTGTCCAATGTAAAATTGGAGACAACTTTAGCTGCACTGCCTTGCTAGATTTAGGGGCTAGCGTTAACCTCATACCATTCTCGGTATATCGGCAGTTAGGACTGAAAGATATGAAGCCTACCAATGTCACCCTGAAATTGGCTGATCAGTCCATCAAGATTCCAAGAGGAATCATTGAAGATGTCCTAGTAAAAGTCGCTGACTTTTATTATCCTGTGGACTTTATCATTCTAGACACCGAGCCGTGTCAGGATAACCGCATTCCGATCATCTTAGACCGTCCATTCCTTGCCACTGCGAACGCACACATCGGGTGCCGGGACGGAAACATGTCCATTGCTTTCGGTAACCTCAAAGCTGAGGTCAACATCTTTCGTTTAATGCAACAAGATGCCGATCGCGAAGTGACCGATGAAATGTGTGCCGTTGAGAGTCTAATCCCGGACTCCACCGAAGATATTCTTAAGCAGTGTCTAGAACACTTTGGAGCTGACTTAGCAACAGAGTCAGCTATTTCTGATCTCAATGATCTTTTGGAGACTGCTCCACTGATGGAGATCCCCGCTCCACTCATCGAGTTCGAGCCTCTGATAACCATGGCCAGAGAACCCATCATTCCTTTACCTACTGAAGTCAAACCTCTTCAATCCGTGTCTTCTGTGACACCTATTTCTACTTCATCTGCTCCAATATTGGATCTTAAGGCTCTTCCCACAAATCTTTCCTATGCCTATCTTGGTCCTAAGGAAACCTACCCTGTCATTATTGCTTCCGCTTTGTCTGAGAGTGAACGTAAGAAACTTCTCGAGCTGCTCAACAAGCACAAATCTGCGATAGGTTGGACTATAGATGATATTCGTGGCATAGACCCCTCGGTGTGCCAACATCACATTTATCTCGAGGATGAATCCAAAACCTCTCGAGAACAGCAGAGGAGGTTGACCCCGTCTTGAAGGATGTAGTCCGGGATGAGGTCCTTAAACTGTTAGATGCGGGTATCATTTATCCCATCTCCGATAGCAAATGGGTGAGTCCTATTCATGTCGTCCCTAAAAAGGCAGGATTCACAGTTGTGGAAAATGAGAACAAGGAAATGGTAACCCAGCGCCTGAAGAAAGGGTGGAGAGTCTGCATCGATTACCGATGACTCAACACCAACACTAGGAAGGACCATTTTCCTTTACCCTTCATAGACCAAATGTTGGAGAGACTAGCAGGTCACTCCTATTACTGCTTCCTCGATGGTTACTCAGGGTATAATCAAATACCCATCGCCCCTGAGGATCACGAGAAGACAACATTCACTTGTCCCTTTGGCACTTTTGCCTACAAGCGCATGCCCTTTGGCCTCTGCAATGCACCCACGACCTTTCAAAGGTGTATGATGAGCATATTCTCTGACATGGTGGAAAAATTCCTCGAAGTCTTTATGGACGACTTCTCAGTCTTTAGGTCATCCTTTGATGACTGTCTGAACCATCTAGGGCTTGTACTTCACCGCTGTCAGGACAAGCGACTTGTCCTCAATTGGGAGAAATGCCACTTCATGGTGAAGAAGGGCATTGTTCTGGGACATGTCATTTCCCATCAGGGCATTGAGGTCGACAAAGCTAAAATCGATATCATCTCGACCTTGCCTACTCCTAAGTCTGTGCGTGACATCCGGTCCTTTTTGGGACACGGAGGATTCTATAGGCGATTCATCAAGGACTTCTCTCAAATCGCTCGACCTCTGTCCCATCTTCTAGCTAAAGATAGTCCTTTCGACTTTAATGCTGACTGTGTCAAGGCATTTGAGCGTCTCAAATCTGAGCTCACTACTGCGCCCATTATCCGTCCCCCGGATTGGACTCTACCTTTCGAGGTAATGTGCGATGCTTCTGACTACGCGTTAGGCGCTGTTCTAGGGCAGAGAGTTGACAAAAGGTCACACGTGATCTACTACGTAAGCAAAACTCTTAACTCTGCCCAAATGAATTACTCCACCACTGAGAAAGAACTCCTGGCGGTAGTCTTCGCCCTTGATAAATTCCGTCAGTACCTCTTAGCCACTAAGGTGGTCGTGTACACTGATCATGCAGCCCTTCGTTATCTCATGTCGAAAAAGGAAACCAAGCCTCGATTAATTCGCTGGATTCTCTTACTGCAGGAATTCGACCTCGAGATCAAGGATAAGAAAGGAACTGAAAATGTAGTGGCTGATCACTTGTCTAGACTGACTTTAGAGTCATCCTTCGACACCCAGCCCATCCCTGAAACCTTTCCAGATGAACAACTGTTCGCCATCTCTGTTAATCCTTGGTATGCTGACATTGTCAACTACCTTGTCACCGAAAAAATGCCTTCACACTGGTCAAAACAGGACAAAAGCCAATTCCTAGCAAGAGTTAAGTACTACTCTTGGGATGAACCTTATTTGTATAAATACTGTCCTGACCAGATCATTCGTCTCTGTGTCCCTGAGTCGGACCAACTCAATATCTTGTCCTCGTGTCATGACCAACCTTGCGGTGGTCATTTCAGTACTAAGAAAACTGCAGAAAAAGTTCAGCAATGCGGATTCTACTGGCCCACATTATTTAAAGATGCCCATATCTACAGCAAAACTTGTCCTAATTGCCAGCATCTAGGCCGCATCTCCCAGAGGAACATGATGCCCTTAACTCCCATCCAGGTCGATGAAATATTTGACATCTGGGGCATCGACTTCATGGGCCCCTTTCCCGTTTTCTATGGTTTTGAGTACATTCTCCTTGCGGTAGACTATGTATCCAAATGGATAGAAGCCATTCCCACCAAGACCAATGACCACAAAGTGGTGGTCAAATTCCTAAAGGAGTTCATCTTCGCCCGATTCGGTACCCCTAAGGCCATCATTAGTGATGGGGGCACCCATTTCTGCAATAGGATATTCGAGAAATTAATGAAAAAGTATGGGGTAACCCACAAGGTTGCCCTAGCTTATCATCCGCAGACTAGTGGTCAAGTAGAGGTTTCTAATCGTCAGATCAAGCAGATTTTGGAGAAAACAGTCAATACCACACGCAAAGACTGGTCTACTCGTCTCACTGATGCTTTATGGGCATATAGAACTGCCTACAAGACACCACTCAATATGTCTCCCTATCGTCTCATCTTTGGGAAACCTTGTCATCTACCGGTAGAGATTGAACATCGTGCCCTGTAGGCCATTAATAAGCTCAACTTTGACCTAGACTCCGCAGGGGAGGAGCGGAAACTTCAAATGAATGAGTTAGAAGAACTCAGAAATGATGCCTACAATTTGTCCAAGCAAAGCAAAAATGAAGTGGATACATGACAAGAGCATCCTCAGGAAAGAGTTCCATCAAGGACAGAAGGTCCTTCTTTATAATTCCCGTCTTCATCTCTTCCTTGGGAAATTGAAATCTCGGTGGACTGGTCCTTATACGGTCACATCAGTCACACCCTTTGGGGCAATCACTATTGAGGACCCCAAGGATCACTCCTCTTTTCAGGTCAATGGACAGCGTCTAAAACAGTTCCATGAACTTGACGTATTGTTCATTCAGACTTTTGAGATCGATCTCATCGATCCTGTCTATGTCGACTGATGATCCAACTTGGTTGGGGGTGCCTGTCACCCCCGTCATGTCTGGCTGAAGACGTAAAACTTAGCGCTTTCGGAAAGGCAATTCCGGTATTCCTAGAGTACATGAGTCTCATGCATTTATTATTACTGTTATATCTCTGGAAATGCAGGTACATTCATTCTTCCGATCATCAGGTACCACACACTGTCGAGTTTCTGCCGACTTGGTAACATCCTTCCTGAATCTTTGCATCATCATCACTGATTTGTTATCATTTTATGTCCCGGTCATGAGCACCGAGGACGATGCTATGTTTTGGTTGGGGGTGGGTATTTACCAAAACTCATGTCTTCATTTAAAAAAAAAAAAAAAAAAAAATTATTTTTGGGGTGATTTCCGATGTTCTCCAAAAATTTTCTAGAATTTCAAAAATGTGTCAAATACCCTGACTTTGATTAGCTAAAAACCTTCATTAAGTTAATATTGAGGATGTCAATTTTTGTTTAAAGTTGGCATTGAGTCAAGTCAAGTGTGACTACAGCAGGTTTGAAAACTTAGAAAAACTCAGATTCGGCACAATTGTACACTATCAACATCAGGAGTCATCCTAAGTTTGGAAATTCTAGAGATCCTGTGAGAAGAATTGTGGAGACCTAACCCTGTGAGCTTTCGAGCCTTTAATCATTTCAGAGAGTTATACATTAATCCTGAGTCACAAGATGACTCACTATTCTTCATGCCCGCAATATTCGTTGAGAGATCTCATTATCCTTTGCTTCGATCATAAAACTCGGAACGACATCAACATTGGATTACTACGACAGAACCTTCTCTATATCCAGTTAAGACAGTATACATGATAGTGCAAACCCTAGAAAATGATTTAGGCCATTTTTCTGAACCATTCAGCCTTTTTACTCCCCTGAATTATACTTCACTAGAAACCCCTTGAGCCATTCTATAAAATCCTTTTCTTTGTAAATCCATCAACCTAAAATCCAGTTTAGCTACGAAGCATGACTGTCTACCCTTATTTTGAGATGGACAAAAGAATAACTGATGTGGGTATACCGTAAAAAGAAAAGTAAAGAAGAAGAATCAAAAGGAAAAGAAAGTGGTTCAAGCCAAAAATAAAATATGGAAAGAAAGTATGAAGAAGAGCTGAAAAGAAATTGAGCAGTCTCAGAAATATCAAGAAAAAGAGAAAAATACGAAAAAAGGAAAAAGAACCAGATAATGGTGTTACGCCGCAGGAAAAATTCAAGAAAATGGCAATATCCTCTCAAGATCTTTGAAATCCTGTATTCCTTTATCTCTCTACACCTGACCTAAGCCTCATTACAACCCAGGAAAGTCCTACTTGATTCTAGGATAGTACGATCATAAAATGTGGAGATTGGAGAAAGAGAAGCTATAGAGTTTGATCTGACGTTCCCGAGTGAAGTGGTATTCCAATCATGAGATCTTCTTCTGTTAAAGATGTCCTTCCTTCAAATAAAATATATGTGAGATTTTTTGCCTCTTTATATTAAATATATCTCCTCACATATAAATTGAGAGAAAAGAAGAAAACCCTTCTTGTGTGATTCTATTCTGAGTGCTAAACATGTGAGATTTGAGGTCGAGGCATAAAAACTTAGAGGTGATCTGAAAATCTTTACTGTTGAATGATAAGAATGTTGAGCACACACACACGCAGAGTTTGACTATTCTGGGTCATGATTATCAGTCTGTAGTCTTGCCAAAACTTTCCAACTCTTCGCTAGCATGTAACTGTTTTTGCATCCATTCAATGATTTGACGAACGGTGTTTTCTCTGAGCTAATTTGAAAAAGTGTGCAGCATGTGCAGAGCCCTTTTAAGCTCATTTATTTCGCACTAATTGCCATGGATTGGCAATATGCTGGTTGGGAGTTGTGATATTCGCTCAAAAGTGCTTATTTTAAGCAATTATCCTTTTAGCATTATTGCATTCTCCTACGTTAAAATACTCTATTTATCTACTTTTCTACGTAAGAGTCTTTTTTGTTGCATAGAACACACTTTTCTGGACGAAATGGTATATTTGCATGCATTAAACACATTTTCGGAAGTCTAGACATGAAGTCATTCTGATAGAGTCTCATTACGCGCTTTTTCTGTCCCAGGAAACCCCGATGGGACAATTCTCGAGACTTGCGAGCCCACATCGATCAGGAAAGCCCATTATCAAAGCTTAAAGAGCCCACATGCTATGACTAGAAGATATGGGCCAAATATGGGCTGAATAAGATGACCAAAAAAGCCAGCCCAAAGAACGAAGAGAGTAGGAGAACCAATGACCAAGAGACGGACCAAAGCGTTTAAAGCCACATGAGTCAGCAAGGAATGATAGTCTACTCTACTGGAGAAGCGTGAGGATGGTCACAGTGAAGACCAAGGTTCCAGACCCTCTGCCAATACTTTTCTCCATTTTTTTGATACTTTCTCTCTCATCTCTTCTTATTCTCTCTCTCTCTGCATCTCTCGATCCTCGAATCTATTGACCTAACCCCAGAACTCCTACCCTTCAGCTCTATCTCATCTCCCTTAGCTTTCTGACCGTTGGATCTTCCATCGGACCATTGGATCTTCAATCGGACCGTTGGATCTCTCTAGATCCGTCGATCTACCAATCTGGGTCCCAATCAAGTCACCATCCATCCGATCGCCATCAGACCGTCTGTCACATCATCTTGTGAGACAATGGACATCATAAATCCATGTGGGCCAGTAGCCGGGCCCATCATCATCGACCCGCTGTCCGACCAGTTAGTGGACCCCGTGAATTTCCAAAGAATTTTAATTAAATTTCAAAAAAATAGGGGGTCCACTAATTGGGGAGATTCCCCATAGAAAAGTAGATTTTTACTTAAAAAAAAAATAAATAAATAAAAAAAATAAAAATAAAATATATATATTTTTTTATTTCAAAAATACCCTATTTCCATTAAACGAAACATGGAGCTTTATAAGAGGAGGGAGAAGGGTTCGTTTGAACCCTAATCCCCCTCCAATCTCTTCCATTCTCTCCCCCAAGACCTCTTGTCCCTTTTTCCCTTCTCTTTAGGCCGTTTTCCCCCACTTCTCCTCGACCTTCTTCATCGTCTTCAACAAGTTGTTACCGGAGTTGCAAGCTGCAACTCTGGCCGATCAAGAGCCACCCACCTGCAACTCCAGACGGTGGCAGACCTCCACCACGTTGGGATCAAACCCAGCCCCCTTCTCCACGTTTCCTTGAAGGAGAAGTTCTCTCTTCTTGCTGAAACGCACCAGTCCGCCTCCGCCCTCATCAAGAACGTGCAAATTGCACGTCTCCAACCGGTGGAGAACCACCTAACACCCCCCTCTCTCTTCCACTTTTCCACCTCTCCTCCACGCAGCACGACCTTGCTGCTGCTCTAGGAACCACCGCCCAGTCCACTTCGGTCCATAGTTGCTGGTTCGGCCAGCAACTCTTCCTATCCTTACCGCCCCACTTGCAGCCGCCGGACTGGATCGTCCTCACCGGCGATCTCCACCATTTGCAGCCGTTACCACCTGCTGCACAGATCGTCTCCCTATTTGGGTTGGCTGTTCAGCAACCCATCTCCATCAACGCCACTCCATCTCCATCTCGAACCAACAACGAGCCACCACCTCCATTGGTTCTAGATCCATCCACAACTTGCTGTCTCATCATCACCGTTGATCCATCCTCTCCACATCGCCATGCACCAAGCTTGACCGTTGGATCCCACTTCTCTTTAAAGGGTACGTGACCCTCATGGTAAGTTCTTGAATCTCCATTCTAGGATTTTAGTTTTTTTTTTTTTTTTCCAATTCCCATCTCATCAATTTTATTTTTTTTTAGTCTCAATTTTTCTTCTTTTTTATTATCAGTGTTAGTTTGATATTTTGTTTAAAACATTGTAATGGTTGCTTGGATTCTATAAAGTTTATTTGATTCACAGTAATGGATTTTCTTTAGTGCTCTTCATTCTATTTCTTGCATTAGATTATTTCATAAATTTTAGAATATTAATAGTTTTTAAAGAAATAAAATAAAATCAATCATGTTTTAAAATCACTTTTAATCACCATTCTCATCTCTTCACCAATTTCCAGCAAAAAAAATTCATCATTTTATGTGCTTGATTGCGTTAACTAAACCCGAGTGCGGATCGACATCCGACACTTCCCACTGTACAAAGAATTGTTTAAATCTTGCAGGATAATCGGATTAAAATTATAAATATTATTGAGATTAGGGTTTCCGTAACCAACGACGCGGAAATAACCTACTTTCAGTTAGACTATGAATAAGAGTCGTCCTTGTGTCCATCATCATCACATTGTATGGTTAATTAGAAATATATATTCTTGTGCATGTTTTGAAATTATATTTGTAGATTAGTACGAGATGATTGTTGTGGAGGTCATTTGTTGATCTCATTAACGTGTATCTTTCGTAGATCCGTTCTTTGGTATTTCGCATATATCTTAGAGAAATATTGAGCATGTTGTTATGAACACCTATACACGTACATCAAGAGGGTTTAATGTAGTAGTTACTTGCGAGTCAGTTGAACTCACCCTTCGTGGACACTTCTTTTCATGTCAGCATAGATGGTAGGATTGCACGCTTGATCATTTTTGGATGCACTTGGATTTCTAGAGAGTAGTTTTTGTTTTGAGAGATTTATGTAGTGGGGATTGGGTTGTATTACTTTTAGCTATTTGGTTACTTTTGCAGATATTTGATGAAATTGGATATTTAGTTTTTTTATTTAATATTTTAGATGGCTCGCATTTATCAATTCGTGCTATATATTTATAGTGTGTGTTGGGGATTCGTTCCCGATCGCACCTCAGGATCTGTGTTGGCACCAGGTGTGCTGAACCCAAGTCACGGGGAGTGACACCCTAACCGTAACCAACCCATATAAAAGCTCTCTTTCATTCCTATATCCCTTTCACTCATGCTCCATCATTCTATTCTCTAACCCTACGCCCTCTCCTCTCCATTCACTCTCCCCTCTCCCACATCAAACTCTCCATTCACTCTCTCTCACGTGAAGAGAAAAGATAGAAAAGAAAGTGGAGTCGTCGGCTCCTAGCAGCTACTACTACCATCAAAGCAAGCACCACCTCCACGGGAGTTGCAAAACCTGCAACTCCGGTCGCTCCGTGGCTCCTTCCACCGGTTTCATCTCCTCCAGCACCTCTTCAACTAGCTAGCAACCAGTTCTACCTTTTCCGACCCCCACGCTGCAACTCACTTCACCTCCTGCCCATTTCTGCCCTCCCCTTCACCGGTGTGAGTCACACAAGCTTCTCCTCCTCCTTCTCCACGGGTTAGCTGCACAACACCTCCCACCAAGTTGCAGACCACTGTGAAGCTCCTCCAATCCATCGTGAAATTTCTCCATCATAGGAGTTGCAGACCTGCGGCTCTAGTCGGGCTCTCATCTCTGTCACTTTTGGCTCCCTCACCGGTCATCCCCTTCTCCAACCGACAGTGTTTCAAG
Organism: Euptelea pleiosperma; assembly: GCA_035048495.1. Taxonomy (NCBI): domain Eukaryota; kingdom Viridiplantae; phylum Streptophyta; class Magnoliopsida; order Ranunculales; family Eupteleaceae; genus Euptelea; species Euptelea pleiosperma. The sequence continues at coordinate 28,211,451 of CM068550.1, forward strand.
GACAACCACCACCGACTGTGGTGGCTATCACACCTTCACCACCCAATGCCACCATGGCTCCTCCATCCCTTTGGACGGCGGCTGCCCATCCTCTCTGACTAGTTCGCCATCTCCTCTTCCCTTCTGGGCTCCTATCTCCACTACCGTGTCATGCACACTGCCCTGCCAACCTCTATGGGTGTTGTCCGGACAGCACAACCACCACCACGCACGGCCTGGTTCTTGGGTTGCAACCCCTCATCACAGCTTGCACTTGGTCAAATCTCTTTACCCACGATCGTGTGCTAGCCATCCTTCTCCTCTTCTAATCCACAAGGTTGCACCACCATGCAGCCACTTCAAGGCCGAACCACTTCATGCACCACCACATGTCCGAACAACCTTCTCTGGCCGATCACTCCGAGGTAAGATCACATGGTGAGTTTCATCCTCTCTCTCTTTCTTCTTCTTCTTCTTCTCTCTTTCTCTTCTCTCTATTTTCTCTCTCTTCCCTCATACTCTCTCTTTAAAATCTCTCTCCTCCTTTCTCACTTCCTCTTTAGGGCATTTTCTCTATCTGCCTTCTTTCTCTTCTCTTGCATCTAGGGTTTGATGGTGAAATCTTCTCTCTACATTCTCTCTCTTCTTGTCTTAAGCTTCGACTTCTCATGGGATGAGTTTTTAGACGTCGATCGTCTAGGGTTTTCTGGATCTGGAAGAGGTTGGGTGACAATGACCTTTCTCCGTGATTGGAAGATCCTAGGCGATCGGATCTTAAGATTTTTCCATTCTTCCTATGATTGAGAGCACTCCATCTCTATCTCGGACGATCTCATTCTTGATCGGGAGCATTCTCCGCTCCGAGATGTCCATGGAATGTTTCTCTCTCAAAAACCCTTCTGTACCCCTTCTTCTCTCTAACCCCCTTCTCTTTACATGCTTTCTTGAATAAATTTACCTACTTTATTTATTTCTTTTATTTCATTTCATGTAAGCACTTTTGAAGTTTAATGCAAGTTATGTTTGATTAATTTAGTGTTCTAGATCTCTTAAAAGTTGTTTAACCGACTCGCCCTTCTCATTTCTCCACTGTTCACCTATGTACATTATTTCTGTTATTTTTAATTCCTCGTTTGTATTAACTCTCCTGAATGCGGATCGACTTTCGACACCTACCGCTATACAAGTCTTACTTTTGCAGGTTAAAAATCGGATAAAATTATAAATATTGTTGATAGTAGTATTCCCTTAACAATGATCAGGAAAATCCTATTTCAGTTGTTTAAAAAAGTAACATTGAGGAAAAAGTATTTTCTTGACATTTTTGAAGGGTTACATAAGTTTGACTATTTTGAAAACAATTCATATCTTCCAAACGGAGTAGAGATCTTCGACTTTGCTTGAAATAGTCGAGGGCTGAATCGGCTCCTATAAGTAGAAAAATGCGTTCTGTTATATGCTGACTGTTAAATCCGATTAGCAGTTCGCTAATCACCGTAAGAAAGAACCGATTAGAAATTGGTCCAAACATAGTATTTCTACGATTCCGTCTATTACATTATAAGTGAAATTTCACCGGTCCATTCTCTTTAACTCAATATACATAGAAGGAGGGGTTGATTATGTATTTAAAAATTATTTATATCTACACAGTTTTACTGGACTATGGTAAGGGAATAAAATCGCATGCATTAGTTGTTTGATAAAAGATTATCACAACCGGCTCTAATCGAATATACATCCGTGGTATATTTTCTTTTCGTCGTTTGATCTAATCAGAATAGATTGCGGAATACAAACAAACAATCACACAAGACAAGAGATTTTTACGTGAAAACCTTAGCAAAGGAAAAAATCATGGGACCACGTCCAGACGGAAAGTATCACTAACTAAAAAGTTAAACGAAACAAAGGTTATCTACGCAGCACCGTTGCAAATACAGCTTCCAACCTTAGCCAAGGCCTACTACCGATGCGTCCACGTCTTCTGAATCAACGCTACGAATCCATGCGCGCCCTTCTAGTCAAGAAGCCTTGTCCGCTTGTTCAGTTTGGTACACCCCAAACCTACCGTCGATCGGCTCCTCCGATTTTAATTCTTACCACTCCCGCCTTTACAGAAGGTAAAGGATTCAATACACCCTGAACCCTAAGTTGCTCAAATGGTGTTGAGTCACACTGGTATACTTAGGCTACTAGGTCGAATATAGAAGTGGAAGACCTAAGCTGAGGAAAAGATCAAGCTCTTGGCTTTGATCAAGAAGAGAACAAGCTAACAAGATGTGAATGGAAAACAAGCTTCTTGCTCTTCGAATTGACACTCTAATAAATATAACATTTTCTTCTCTCTCTTGAAGATTGAGTCACTCTGTGTCTCTGTGTGTGTTTAGAGAAGGCATAGAAGGATTGTATTTATAGAATTTCAAGATCCTGAGTCGTGTAGAACGTAGGATAATGGAACCATGAATTTTGAATCTGGGAAAGACCAATTCTGTGCATGGTCCAATCGATTGTACACTAGGTCCAATCGATTGGGGATAAGTGTCCAATCGATTAGGCTTAATAAGATTTCTGTTCCGAAGGCACCAATCGATTACACAGGGTTCTCCAATCGATTTGACTCAAAAAAGTTTCTATCCCGAAGACTCCAATTGATTTTATAGTCTCCAATCGATTGACTTAGATAAGTTTCTGTCCCGAAGACTCCAATCGATTTCACAGAGTCTCCAATTGATTTGACTTAAATAAGTTTCTGTTCTGAAGACTCCAATCGATTTCTCAGAGTCTCCAATCAATTGGGCTGAACTAAGTTTCTGCCTCGTAGTTGTCAATCGATTACACAGAGTTTCCAATTGATCGGGCTGTGTCCAATTGATTGGACTATCTCATTAGTCAATTTAATTGACTTAGACTCGGGTCAATCTAATGACTAAGTTTGACCATTATATTTTTGTTAATCTTAATCAACTCCTATGGCCACTAAGTCACTTACCTTCATAATCGAGCGTACGCGATCATTAACTAACAAATTGACAGTTACTCAGATGACTCTTGTCGTCAACTATCTGATTCTTGCTGTCTCTGTTTTTTAGTCTTCATGTAGTTGGCGGAGTATACGTACCACGACATCTCCATACTATGTTGTAGAAACGGTTACAAGAATATTTTTATGTCAAACATAATCTTTGCCAAATTTAATATGAAAATATTTCTTATAATCTCCTCCTTTGGCAATTTTGTGACAAAAAAATATTTAATTATATAGAAGGTAAAAAATAGAAAATACAATCTCACTCTCTTACATGATTTACTCACACTCTCTTAAAGATAATCGAACAGATATAATGTAATAACTTTTGATCTGTTCCCTGCACATTCTACCAACAATACATACCATGTAATATCATCGACAATCAATAAATCATTAAAATGCAGTGAGTTAATTATGCACATCACAAGTAGAGAAATTGGAAAAAAATAATAGAAAATTTTTCTCCCCCTATTTCATGCATCAATTTATTTTTACTACTATGATTTTTTCTCCCCCTTTTTGTCACAGATTGACAAAGGTACAGAAATATGAGCAAATAACAAGTATGCAATGAATATCATCATAAGGAACAAGTGCATATATACATCCATAATACATACTGGTTTATACCCTGTAACACATAAGTAACACAAGCAGAGTATAACCATACATAATCTGAGTTTATTGGTGTACAATAATAACAAAAATAAAAACACCCAATAACTCTCAAGACGTCTCTCTTTGGGAGTCTATGTAGATGGACCAGTACTATCATGCTGATCAGGACTATGAGCTGGTGGATGCTGTCCAAAGCCCATCATGGTAAATTGATACTCCATGTAACGCTGCATATCATACATGGAGCCTGACATCCTCTCATGTCCCTTCTCTAAACGGCGAAAGCTCTGAGCCGTCCTCTCCTCATGCGCTGTGAGTCGCTGGTCGAATCCCACCATCTAATGATGAAGAGACTCAAAGGAGTAAGGGGCAGGCATCTCTAGAGGTTGGACAAATGATGGATGTGGCTCTAGAGGATGCATCTTAGTATCTGTCTGCTAACCACTCGGCTCGGTATCATGTCCCAAGTCCTTGTCAAAAATATCGTCAAAGTGTGGAGGTACATCAGTCACTCTTCGAACCTAAGACATGCTCTTCCTAATAGTCGAAGGTCCAATAGGCACCATGGGAGAATAGACCTCCTCAGTAGCTCGAATTGGTACATCCAGATGAAGTAGAATAGAGCTCACCAGTAGAGGAAATGGAAGACACGGATGGTTAGCCAACTGGCAACCCACTCTAACCATGGCTCTAAATATGAACCTCAGAAGGTCAATGACAAATCCAGTGCCAAGATGGTAAAGAAGCTGAAGACGATCATTGTTCACCTGTGCCCCATAGCCAGGTGGATCAATATTGTACCTACAAATGATGTACAACAAACGACACTCAGGGAGAAGAGATGTAAGAGGAATAAAAGTACTCCAATCAAATAACTGCCCTGTGAGAGTCTCGGTCAAGGTGGCTCTAGCAGTCGTCATCTCACGAGTCCTAGGTATAAACTCATATGAGGTAAAAGGACAAGGTATGTCCAACAAGATAGAAATCAGATCAGGTATAATAGTCAAGTGAGCCCCAAAGACATAAGTCTGAAATGATAGCTCACTCAGGTCATCACATTGAATGGAATACATGTTGACATAAAAGAGTTTGACCAAGATAGGATAAAATGGAATGGTCAACCGAGTGATAGGAACCCACTCGTGAGATACGAATAATGAATGAACCATAGTACGCAAAATAGTGCTAAATTTAACTACTCGCTCAGTAGTGAATTTACGACCAGAAAAATGCTCAAAACGATCTCTAGCAGAACTGGAAATGAACGGCAAATGGGAGCACTTACCGAAGGAATATCGATATGACCGGAATGACCTCGGGAATGAGCTCTCCTAGGTCCTCTGGATGATTTATCCCACTCTGAGTGTCGCGAACCACTAAGTCGACCACCTCATTTTGCGTAAGATTGACTCCTTTGAACTAGAGGTTCTTCATCGACACTATCCTCTTTTGAGACCACAATAGCTCTTCTACGACGAGGATTAGTCGCCATAAGCACCAAAAATAGAATAAAATACCAAAATACCTCTATTTTTGCTCACAAAAACTCCAAAATCCTAACGAAGAGGGTGAAGTAGAGAACTAGAAAATCGTCCACTTTTAGCATTATCGCACTCTCCTACATAAAACTGCTCTAATTATCCACTTTTCTACGTAAGAGTCTATCTCATTGCGTAGAACACACTTTTCTGGACGAAATGGTATATTTGCATGTATTAAACACATTTTTAGAAGTTTAGATATTAAGCCGTTCTGATTAAGTCTCATTACGCACTTCTTCTGTCACAAGAAACCCTGATTGGATGATTCTCGAGACTTGTGGGCCCACATGGATCATGAAAGCCCATTATTAAAGCTTAAAGAGTCCACAGGCTATGTCTCGAAGATATGAGCCTATTACGGGCTGAACAAGGGGATCGAAGAGCTGGCCCAAGGAACCACGAGAGCTGATAACCAAGAGAAGGACCAAAGCATTTAAAGCCACATCAAATGATGGCCTGCTCTACTGGCAAAGCTCAAGTGAAGAACAATGGAAAACCAGGGTTCATGACCCTCTGCCAATACTTTTTCTGATATTTTCTCTCTCATCTCTCCTTATTCTCTCTCTCTTCATCTCTCGGTCCTCGAATCTATTGACTTAACCCCAGAACTCCTGCCCATTGGCTCTGTCTCATCTCTTTTAGCTTTCTGACCGTTGGATCTTCCATCGGGCCGTTGGATCTTTATAGATCGTCATCTGATCTATCGATTCTATGCATCCGACCATCCGATCGTGCTACCGATTAGTCGATCATCCATCCTATCAACCACCCAATCTCCATTGTAAAATATCAGTCCCTAGGGCAGGTTTGATTGTAGAGAAATGCCTCAGATGATTGATTGTGGCTGAGAGCGTAGAGCTCAATTTCCGAAGAAAGGAAAATATATTTTTCCTTGATGGGTATTTCAAGGGGAAAATGCATTTTTCTCCCCTGGCAACCAAACACACCCTAACCCACATCCATCGAGCCCAGTGGCCCACTATCCTTCTCACCTACCTTCTGGCCCATGGCTGATTCACTCTGGGCCCACGAGTTTTAGCATTATTTCATGGTCTACTATCCCATTGGCCGACCACTGGCCGACATGTGGCATCATCTCTTGGCCCAGTGGTCAAGCACTCCCTTGGCCCAAAACCTATTCCTCAGCCCATTGGTCAACCCAATGCGGGCCTATAAATTACTAAGCTCACGGCCCATGGCCAATTCTTGGAAGGGCCCCACTCGAGACCCTTAGGCACGGGCCCCCATCTTAATGAAATCTCCACGATTTGGAAACTGTGAATATCCAACGGTGGAGATTACATGGTGCGAGCCCCTTTTTAATTTAAAAGGGGGGAAAACCCTAAGGGAAACTGGTTCCCTCCCCCTTCTTCCCTTCTCTTTCTCCTTTCTTCTTGCTGGCCTTCTCCTTGATCTCTTCTCACCTCCTCCTTCTTCTCCGGCGTGCCATCGCCGGCGAGGAGGTGGTGCGTCCTCCTCTTCCTTTCTTCTTCTTCTTCTTCTTCTTCTTCTTCTTGGCCTGCAACTCCAAGTTACAGGCTACAACTCACGTCCCACTTCCCTGCTGCCCCACGGTTTGGAGCACCACAACCAGCGTCACTAACCTCCATGAACGCCGGTGAGCCTGGTTCATCACTTGAACGGACAGCACACCAGAAAACAGTAAGCTCCTCTTCTTTTTCTTCTCTTCCTTCTTCTTCTTCTTCTTCTTCTCCTCCTTCTTCTTCTTCTTCTTCTTCTTCTTCTTCTTTTTCTTTTGCTGGAGTTGCAGGTCTGCAACTCCGGCCGGCGAATCATGCTCCACCACCGTCCTAACTCACAGCATCTTCTTCTCTTCTTTCTTCTTCTTCTTCTTCTTCTTCTTCTTTCTCCGTTTCTCTTCGTTTGCACACCGGAGTTGCAGAACTCCGGTCATCTTCCTCCTCCCTTCTTCACGCCGGAGTTGCAAAACTGCAACTCCGGTGGCTCACGGTCTCTCCACCGCTGCTGCCTCTACACACACCACGCGCCTCCTCCTTCTGCCCGTCTTCTTCATCCTCTCCTTCTTGTTCTACAAAGAGTCTGCCTCCTTCCTCCGGCGGACTGGTTCAACTCCACCAGTCCGTCCATTCCGGCATCTGAAACCTGCAATCGGCTCCCTGTTTCCTAACCTAAACCCTTGCAAATCAGTTGCAGGCCGTTTGCCTTCCACCTCCACTCCATTACCTCACCATCAGCATCCATTCAACGCACCTACTAGCCACTGCACACCACTGCCTGAAATTTCCAACGATCTTCCACCCAGCAACTCCGGTCGGATCTTGGTCTCCCTCTAGCATACGGTCAACGCTCTCCTTCATCTACAAATCATCACCGTCATCACCATTGGTGACAGGTGGTGAGGTCTTCAACTCCATTGATGCGAGCCTGTGGCTTCTTCAACACACTCCTCTTTGGCCGAAGCACCACCATGCACCCTCTTCGGGCTTCTCACTTGGTCGACCATCAATGACCGGAGCATCATCACTCCATTGGCAGGTTCTCTTTGCCGGTCGATCTCCACTTCTTGGTAAGACCACATGGTAGGTTTCATCTCCATTCTTTATCCTTCTCTTTAGATTCTTTCTCTAGATCTTCTCACTCTCTTCCTCTCTCTAGGCCTTTTCTCACTTTCTCTCTCTAGTTCTCTCTTTCTCTCTCTGCCATTTTCTTTCTCTCTCTATCACTCTCTCTCTCTTCCTTAGGTTCTCTCTGCTTTCCCTCTCTAAATCCTCCATTTCTCTCTCTAATTTTCATGCTTTCTAATTATTTTTTCCTGATGTTTTATGATTGTATGCACATTTGATAAATTAATAAAGCAATTTGAATATTATGTTTTGGAGTTTTTCAGTGCATCTTAATCTAGAAATTTTCTCTAAAATCATGTTTTCAATTACTTATAATCACAATTTTCACCTCTCCATAATTTTCTAGCATAAATTCCATCATTTTATGTTCAAATATGCGCTAACCCGACTAATCCCGAGTGCGGATCGACATTCGATACAAATCCCTATACAAATCTATCAATTTTGTAGGATAATCGGATAAAAATTATAAAATGTGTTGATTCTAGGGTTTCCGTAACCAACGACGCAGAAAAATCCTACTTTCAAATCGCTCCACAAAACCTTATGGGAACAGTAGATCAGGCACCTGCGATCGATTGAGAGAAATCTGGGAGGCGATTGGAGTTGAAAATGACCCATTTTGGGTTTTATAAAATCGAACGTCGCACTATCCAATCGATTGGGCTAAGTGGCCAATCGATTGGAGCTTGGCCAATCGATTGGGCTATACTCTCCAATCTATTGGAGATGTCCGTTCGATTGGTTTATAAAGTCCAATCAATTAGACTGGTCCGGAAAGAGAATTTTTTTTAAAATTTAAATAGACTCATTTTCCAAGACCCCCAAATAAATCTTTTCAAGAAAGAAATTTTTTTTTAAACTTCTCAAGAAATAATATGCCAGAGAAATGTTAGAATCCAATTCATAAAGTCAATCTTGATAAGCACTAAACATTGAGTTATATTGAAGAGAATTAACCAACACTTAGTTCAATCTTTTGCTTTATCAGAAATATTAATTCTTTTAGACATTAGCGCAAGTCACAAATCACTAGTAATCATAGATTCAAATATCAACAGTGGTATCATTAAGTGTAAGTGATCTGAGTCTATCTATGGTATTCAATAAGATTTCAGCAATAATTTCTCATAAATATCAAAATCTGGAGGTATCCTGTATCCGATCATAAAATCATCATTAAAGTTATTAAGGGATCTCACATACTCTTATGTATATGGGTATTTGCTGATGGATAAGATTTTTCTAGCAAATTGGCTGTCTTTTACACCCTTTTTATTCAGTTTGAATATAGGTAACTTTCACTCTCCATGTAGGTAGCCCTTTTCTACAGCAATGAGAATCAAATTTCAATTTCAAACAGGGCCATACAGATGGCATTCACTCTAATTTTAGTGGAGGTAGCTGTTTCCTTAAAATAATAACTCTCATTGGGAAGCCAACAGTCGACTATAATGCAGTTTCGAAATCAACTGAGGGCAGGAACACTACTAATTTGAAGTTATAATCAGTAGAAGTTTATTCCTAATTTCAATAATACAAGATTTCTCACCTCTATCAAATCCATTTCTGCAGAAATAATCAGTGTACGTGTGAATGTGAGGTATACTATTTCAATAATCTTTTAATGCATACTAGTAAAAATTGACCAATCATAATAATCAAAAGATATAATACACAGATTAGCAAAATTTTACTAACAGTTAAGTTCTTTTTCTTTGAATGTTCTCAGAAATTACTGCTCATCAAAATCGTAAGCCGGTAGGTGAGAAGATCTTTTTCGAAATCCTTTCAGTTCCAGGTGGAAGTCGTCAATAAGCTCTAAAGGCGGTAAAGTCAATCTTTGTTTCTGGATAGCGGAAAGGGTGTACGGCAGGAGATATAGAATAGAATCCTTCTTTTCGGAGGGCGAATCAAGCAAGCACTATTGAAAGTCATAATTGAAGGAAGTAAGTAAAGCTGTAAGCCATCTATCTCTTCTCCTTTAAAGTGAGAAGTACTAAAGGTAAACTCGGACCTTAAACTAAAGCCAGGAGACAGATCCAAATACTGAATACCTATACTCGAGGAACATGCCAAAGTAGCTTACGGGGAAGGGCTCGCTCCCATTTGATTGAGGGGTTTTGGGGGGTCCGCTCCGTTAGCGGATTGCTACAATGTCCAATGGCCACTGGCTCACATCCTTTTACGCTAAACAGTTTTTCTTTTCTTTTGATAATGAATCTTCATCTAGCGTAGAAAACGGAAGTGCGCTCCTACGCACTCAGGCTTTCAAGCCTCTGTTTGCTGGGTTTCGAATCACTACTTGGCCGAAGCTCGAAGCCGAAAACGTGCCGAACAGCCTTCGAGGGACAAGCGTTAGTCAAAATAGTTTGGGGAGGTCGAATGATGAAACGTCGAATCCGTAAATAATGTATGATTATTACATTCAAGTCAAACCAGGTTATTCTATTTACTTTTATAGCAATCAAACTGATTTTCCATTTGGATTGAAAATTAGAACATGACCACTCATTTGTACAGAACTTTGACTCCATGAGAGATTTATATCAAGTGGAGAAGTTCAGTCTCGTCCATAAAATAAATTTACCTATGAACAGCATCGTTGTGGGGAAGGTCGTAATAACGGAGGAATTCTTATATGATCCGGATGGAAGTGCAGACATTTGTCTTGTACACTGCAGGGATGGTGAAAAGACATTGACTTTGCATCCGTTTTTTTACTTTTTTTTCTGTCCCAGGAGCTCCTACCTACATAAATGAATGGGAATGCCCATACAGTTTTCATAATGAATTGACGTAATCGGAAGGTACAGCAAAACCTAAGAATCAATCACTGATCCAACTAGGAGACTTTCATGTATGGGATGAATCCGAAGGGATAAACGATAGCGATGTTGTTTAGTAGTTCCAATCATATGCAATCATTGGCTCCAAAGATATTGGTTTATGGAGAAGATTAGAGTATCTGGAATAGAAAGGGGTGGAGAAAGCAAACAAAAAGACAAGTTACTCACATCTGATTTAATGTGAAGAGGCAAATAGAAGGGTTGTATTTATAGAATTCTAAGACCCTGAGTCGTGCAGAACATGGGATAATAGAACCATGAATTACAGATATGAGAAAGACCAATTCTGTACATGGTCCAATCGATTGTACACTTGGTCTAATCGATTGAGCTATGTCCAATCGATTGGGGATAAGTGTCCAATCGATTGGGCTCAATAAGATTTCTGTTTCGAAGGCACCAATCGATTACACAGGGTTCTCCAATCGATTTGTCTCAGAAAAGTTTATGTCCCGAAGACTCTAATCGATTTCACAGAGTCTCCAATTGATTTGACTCAGATAAGTTTCTGTCCCAAAGACTCCAATCGATTTCACAGAGTCTCCAATCGATTTGACTTGGATAAGTTTCTGTCCCGAAGACTCCAATCGATTTCTCAGAGTCTCTAATCGATTGGGCTTAAATAAGTTTCTACCTCGTAGTTTCCAATCGATTACACAGAGTTTCTAATCGATTGGGTTGTGTCCAATCAATTGGAGATAAGTGTCCAATTGATTGGACTATCCCATTAGTCAATTTAATTGACTTAGACTCGGATCAGTCAAATGACTAAGTTTGACCATTATATTTTTGTTCATCTTAACCAACTCCTATGGCCACTAAGTCACTTACCTTCCTAATCGAGCGTACACAATCGTTAACTGACAAATCGACACTTACTCAGATGACTCCTGTCGTCAACCGTCTGATTCTTGCTGTCTCTGTCTTTTAGTCTTCACGTAGTTGGCGAAGTATGTGTACCATGACATCTCCACACTACACTACTGCTCGTAGGAATGGTTACAAGAATGTTTTTATGTCAAACGGAATCTGTGCCAAATTGAATATGAAAATATTCCTTACAATAAGCAAATGTGTTTCACGGGCTTAGCCTAATTTCGATTGTTAAGGCCTGAAAATACAATCAGGGTTTTTTCGATCATTGGACGGAATCCCTTGAATCAACAATATTTTTTTTCTAATCCGAGACTTTAATCTTGCAAAAATGCACGGTTTGCATAGAGGCTTTGTGTCAGATGTCGATCCACACCCGGGGTTAGGGCATACATATTAAATGATGATTATAATGGAAAATTGCTAGAAAATAATGGAGAGATGAGAATGGTGATTTTAGGTGATTTTTAAAACATGTTTGAGAGGATTATCATAATCAACGATGACAAAATTAATCCAAGAAAATAAAAAAATTGCAAATAACTTCAATCAAATTTATTTATTGATCCAAAAAAGAGAGTAATACAATGCTTTGAATTTATAAAAGAAATTATAAGAACTAACAAAATTTCAAAAAAACTATAAAAAAACTAGAGAGAGAAATAAGGAAACTAGAAAGAGAAGATGAGGATTAGAGAGAGAAAGTGAAGAAGATAGAAAGACGGGGAAAATGATTCAGGACTCACCACCATAGACTTACCCAAGTGAAAGCTCACAACTTGCCCATGGATGATCACTGCAAGGCAGCAAGGTGGAACGATGTTCAAGGTGGGTCATCTCTGACATCATGGAGAGGTGGAGAGATGAGAATAGGAGACAACGTGGGAGAGAGGGTAGCACGGGTTGCACACCTGCAATCAGGCCGTGAAATAGTGATGATGGAGATCCGTTTGAGACAGAACCGACAGAGATGGTGCTGGTTTTGCAGCCGTGGTGCATTGTAGTGGACGAATTAGCAATGTGAGGACCGGCTGGAGGAAGGAGAGAAGATGTTGAGATCTTGGCCTGCTAGTGGAGGAGCATCTCAGGCCATCAAGTGCAAGTGGAGGTGCAAGGTAGAACGATGGTGTGGAAGAAGAGTGCGGCGGCAAAGATAGTGCTGCACGGGCAGCAAAAAGACCACCGTGGGTGGTTGCTAAAGGTGATGGAGAAGATGACGATCTACAGGTTGTGCTTGAAGATGAGAAGCACGGGCAGCATAGGTTGGGACGCTTGCTGTTGTCTTTCCGATGAAGTTGTTGACCTGCAACTCAACATGCACCAGCTACAAGTGATGAGGGTGGTACCTCCAAGGGAGGAGTGGGTCGGTTTGTGGCTGTTGCCAATATCCAGCAGGTGGTGGCATTGAGGAAGAGATGAAGCGGTAGAAGAGGAAGGTGAAGGTGTAGCCTATGTGAAGGGCAACGATGGTTAATAAAGAACATAATGTTGAAGTTGCAGACTTTCTAATTTACTGTTATGGCGACTGAAGATGTTGCAGGTGAGGTATTTACGCAGCAGCAGCTACTGGACTTGGTTGCAAGCATGGAAATGGAGCAGCAGCAAGTGCAGCAAGTAGGGGGCATTGGTGCGTGGAAGACATAGAGATGGAGTAGCACCTGCAAGTTTTAACGGTGGAGGAGAAGTGGTTCCTTTAGTTGCTAGAGGGAGAGGGTTGAGAGGTGCGTCCATGGGTTGGGAGAGAGAGATAAACATGGGGTGAGAGATGGTTCAAACGTGGGGGAGAGAGAATTGAGTTGGGGATAGGTTAAGAGAGGTGAGGACGGCTAGGTTTAGGGTTTGATGATAGAGTTAAGAAAGAGAAAAGGAGAGTTGGGAGTGAAAAAGATGCTTTTTAAAATTAGGGTTCGGCTCCCTTTTAAATGGGAGAACTTCTCTCTTCTCCCAGTGACCACGTCAGCCACCATACATCTCACCATCTATCAACTCTTTTCTTTTGAATCTCAACCTTTGGATCTTCTTATCTCCATCCTTTGATAAGGGATTCATTGTCTGCCTTCAAGTTTTGCTCTTTCCTTGACAATTCTTTCCTTCTTTCATCAATTTCTTATTTCTTTATCAACCATTGAATGATTAATTCTCTTTTTGCAAAAATTCATACCAAAACCTTCCTATGTACTTATTGCCATGGTTTATCATGTCGATTGGAGACATATCTCTAACATCCAGTAACCTTCCTAGAGATCCAATCCACTAATATCCATTTGATCAAATGTGTTAATGATTACAGCCGTTAGCTTGGTGGCTATTGTCATCATATGGAAGCCGCTCCATCTCATATTGCTTTACGCCTATGGCTCAGATCACCTTTTAGCCGTTGCCCATATCTTTCTATGATAATAAGATATTCTTCAAACACTTTCTATTTGATTCCAATGCCCCTTGCATTTTTCTGAGAAAGTCAATAATATCTCTCCTTCAAAGTCTTATTGCATGCGACCCTCATTTGTTTTTTTGCTAAAATTATGGACCATTCATCTTGCTATGTGGTCAAACATCCGTCATTCTTCATCATCGACATTTGAGTTGATGTCATCCTATGCCACTTTGAAAATCACATGCTATCACCCTCCAAAACCAATCTTTGTATGATCTCAACCCGTCCATGTGCTTTTGAGATGCTGAAATAACCGTTTAGGTTGCCAACTCGTTAGGTTCACGCATCTTTTGCTTACCTTCCCCTTTATACCTTATGGCTCACAACACAGTCAATTGGCCTTTTAGACTTGGATTCCTAGGTTTGCATTGGTCTTGGGTATGCTTTTATCTCTGATTATGAGCTTTGTGGTTGATTGTGGCCCGCTAGTCTCAAAAATCATTTGATCGGGTTTTCTGCAATAACGAAAAGTGCGTAATGAGACTTACTCAGAACGACTTTATATCTAGACTTCTGAAAATATGTTTAATGCATGCGAATAGCCCATTTTGTAAAAAAAAAAGTGTGTTCTACGCAATGGAAGAAACTCTTATATAGAAAAGTTGATAAAATAAAAGTTTTAAGTAGGAGAGTGCGATAATGCTTAAAGGATAATTGCTTAAAATAAGTACTTTTGAGCGACTATCATAACTTTTTTGTAAAATAATTCTAAAAAATCTAATAATTATTTTATTAACAATTGAATTCACACACCAAAACTCTCATTCATTGTCTACTTATAAAAACTCTATTTACTAGATCAAAATACAACACAATCTTATTTATTACGAAATAGTCATGTAATAATAAAAAACGCAACCATTCATCCATCCATCCATTAATCAAACGAATTGTCCATATGACTATAATGTCTCTATATATCAATCAAATCGAATATCAAAATATTTAGGCTTGGATCTCTGCATCCAAGTTTGGGTTTTCTTCAAATCTAATGTTCTCTTCGATTCCTCCGTTCGTGGTAGCAAACGCCATGTATTCATCAAACTCGTCTAAAAAGTAAGTCCGGTTGGAAATCGTGAGCGAGATGCCCAATAATTTTCGAGTGTGCCAAAAATGTACGCAAGAAGATGCATACAATCATGCAACAATTAATGTAAATGACAAGTAAGAATGATCCCATATAATAATGCACCATCGGATCATTTATTCATTAGGATTTTTTACTTTCTAATTGACCCGTGCGACCAATGAGAAGTTTTTTAATCAACCCGACCAACAGTATTGATTGTTGACCTGACCAACGGTATTGATAATTGACTGACCAACGGTATTGATTTGATCATCCTTTTCATCTTCCCAAGTCATTCATCGGATGATGAGGATCATGACAATGTCATATTAATGCATGGATAATCATGTATCAACATACATTATCATCAAAAGAATCACGATAGCATGATAGAAATCATACATCAACCTTCATATCAAAAGAATCATGTTGACACAAAGATTAACATATCTCGGGACGAATATCAAATGGATTATAGTGAAACAAAGATCAACATATCTCAAGATTAAGTCGAGCATGGCATGATAAAACTAAAATCTCAAGAGAACAAGTTGTTCATAAATATAAATATATTTAACAGTGTGGTACTTACCTTTTTCTTTCTTAAACTAAATCACATTTTCTTTAACAATGGACGGGTGACAAGTATTTTGATAGGAAATTAGATATAGGATTATGGTGGAGACATTTTTCGTTGTAGAGGTTTTACTGCCTCACACAATATATTAAGGTTGCTAATATGGAAAAGTTTGTTAGGTGTAGCGATGTGGTCCACCCCAAGATCCAACATGTTTCACTAATTGGGAGTCTAAAGAGAGCTCAACGTTTTGTCCTATAAGGATAGCACATTGAAAATATTTCTAAAAAGTTATGAAAATGTTCTAAACAAACTTATAATCTTAGATTAATTCCCATTGCACTAATTTTCTAAAAAGGTAAGTTGTTATGTTAAAATAAGTAGTTGTCTAATTGAATAGCTTTTATCAATTTCTTGGCAATTCCTAATTACTGTAAGTGAGAAAATATCCAACTAACTTTAATTGTTAAGTACCAAGGTTAATAATCTGAATATTTTATGTAAAATATTTCCATCATTTGGTGGGAATCCCGAGGACTCTAATACTAGTAAAAGTAGCATGCCTAATGTACCTATGTAACATGTTTCTAATTAATAATTAATTCAAATTCTACTCTCACTCTCTCTTCGCAATTTACAAAATTACCAATAGTGTCATGTATAGAAATTTATGTATTTTATCTTAGATCAAAGAAAGGTGTACCCTAACACTTGTATCCCCTAGGGTCTACTAAAGTCGATTTGTTCAATAGACATTAAAATAATGATTAATTAATGTATATATGTTACTTATTTCAATTAAATGTAAACATTATCCAATTATTGAGATTAAGTCCCGATGTCAGAATTTTTCCTAATAGGTATTCTAATGATTTCTGTGGGTCATACCCTATTTATAGAATTATTCATTTTAGGCCTAGATTAAGTGAATTAAAGTATATTTACTAGATCCGATTGTGCTTAGTAGAGAGTATGAGGTTAATTTGAGTATAGGCTTGTCAATGGATACCTATCGAACCGGATATGGGTATATCTGGATTCAAATTCAAAAAAAATAAATCATATCCGAATTTGAATCCGATGAATATTCAAAACTAAAAATCGAATTTGAATTCGATTTGTTTATCAAATATTCGAAAATATCCGATTCGACCAATAAACAAATCGGATACGAATGTTATCCGAAATCCAATATTTTAATTCAATTTTTTATTATTCGAATAGTCAATCTCTGAAACTAACTACAATGAATTCCAAAAAGGGATTAAAAATTCTAATTTGGCAATTTTTTTCTTATTATAGCTAGAAAAGTAGAACAAAACCCTCAAATAAAAAAGAAAGGAGACAAATAGAGATGGAAGTGGATCAAATCCAATCCCCTAAAAGAAATTATTATATACAACCATCACTTACAAAAGGGGCAAAAAAACAAGATAACAAAGAGAAAGAAAACCCTAACTTTTATTTTGGGTTCCTTCATCTTCATATCCTAATTTAAAAACTCTTTGAACTGGTACTGAGAAATTGAAAAGACCTCCAACAAAATTCAGCAAACTCAATCAATCGATCTATTTCAGCCACAAGGAAAGAACCAGCGACCGACAATGGCGTCTCAGCCACAAGGAAGGAATAGAGGTGACCGACGATGGCGATATTATCGGCGTTGGAGAAAGAGGGAAAGAGAGATAGAGAGATGAGGGTTAGGGTTTTACCTTTTAGGAGAAGAGATGAGGAAGAGGAGTTGTCAAAGCGAACCGTCCAAATGAGATGAAGAAAAGTGGAATAGGGTTTTAGTTTACCTATTTACCATGTATAAAGACCAAAAGGTCCCTATATTTTAAATCAGAACGGATATTATCGGAGCGGATATTGGCATATCTGTATTCGTATCCAAAATTAATTCGAATGTCAAAAACATATCCGAATTCAAATCCGATATCCAAAAATCTCGAATAATATCCGATTTTGTGATTATGAATTCGAATCGGATTTGAATTTTTGACTATCCATTGACAAGCCTATTCGAGTACGATTCTCTAAATTATTTCTATAGGATTATTTATAGAACATTAAGTGTTACAGGGTTCACTGTATCCAATTTCATTATACTCTTGATCATTCAATTTCTTTTTTAAGTATGTTTGTGACAAGTGTTAGAGATTTTCTACGTGACATGTCCAAGTAACACAAACTAAATGAAAAAATAAAAATGTAAATTTTTTTCAAAATGCCAAAATGACCTGACGGACAGTATTTTTTCTTGATCGTTGTACTTTACTGTCTAATCAAACCTAAATCTGCAAAAATCAAATCAACGATTTATGTATAGTGCAAATACGGGGTCGAACCACAAGAAGGGGTGAGAATAGTGAAATTAACTTGATCAACCAAAAATAATTCTAACAAAAAAAAATGATCTATAACTTATATTTAAGAGAACGAGTTCTTACCGGTCATCAACATAGGTTGTCAATCTCTCTAATGACCCGAAAATATTATGAAAGTAGGATTTTTCGCGTCGTTGGTTACGGAAACCCTAATCTCAACACATTTGTAACTTTATCCGATTTTTATCCTGCAAAATGGAAAGATTCTAGCATAGGGATTCGTGTCGGATGTCGATCCACGTTCGGATTAGTTAGTGCGTGTAGAACATAAAATGACAAACTTTTCTCAAAATAATGGTACTAAAGAGTGTGGAGGGGTGAGAATGGTGGTTGATTAAAACATGCTTGATGGAATTTTTCTTTCTGACAAAGAAATTAGAGTCAATAAAATTACATGAAATTAACAGCAAAATTAAGAACTACGAAATGCATTAATAAAAAAAACTAATTTTATTGATTTCAACTAAATTGATTACATTAATGAATATCAAATTGCAACTATAACTAAAATTACTTAGAGAGAAGATAGGTTAGAGAGAGAAAATAGAAGGAAAGAGAAGGTTCTTACCATAGTTGCAGAAGCTGCAATGGTGGCTTTTCCAATGGTGGTTGCTGACCGGAGTAGTGGTGGTGACTGGTGTGTTCATGGCAAGGGTGTCGCATAGCAGCAACATGAGAGAGTCGAAGTAGCATTGAAAGGTAGAAAGCACCGTCCAAACCAGCAACGGTGTTAGATTTGATGCATCACGATGTGCAGTCCTACAGTAGATGTGAGTGAGGGCGGCAAGGTAAAAAACCTTGGTGGTTGTTGGACGAACAGCCACCGTGTAGATGAGATCAGGTGGGTGGCGGACTAGTGGAGGAAAACGATGGTGAATGGGTCAACGGTTCAAGGAGAACTAGCAACAGGGTGTGGGGCGAGCCATGAAACTTGCTGGTCGGAGGTGGACCTGCAAGTGGCAACATGAAGGGTGAGATAACAGGTTGCTCCAGCGTCAATGGTGGTCACCGGAGCTACAGGTTGCAGGTGGGAGTAGACGGCGGCGTGAAGCTGATAAAGAGACGACGCTCCTGCCTTCCTCCGCTCCTCTCTTCCCCTTTCTTTTCTTCTTCTGTTTTGCTTTTCTTTTCTTTCTTTCTTTTTTCTTTTTTTGTTTTGCCGAGTTGTAGACCTGCAACTCCGGCAATGGAGATCGTGGAGGAGTGAGCGGCTGATGGAGGAGGTGCAGGTGAATGGGCGGCAGCAGTGGAGAATGGTGGAGTGATTTGGATGGTGTGGAGATCGTGGAAGGAGGTTAATGGTGCTACAGCAACGTGAAAATGCCAGACAGACAAAGAGGGGCGGTCTGGTTTTTAACGGTGGTGTTAATGGTGGTGGTGGAGACCGGGTTGCTACCAATGGTCTCCTCCTCCTCTTCTTCTTTCTTCCCCTCTTCTTCTTTTTCTTCTTCTTCTTTTTGTTTTTGTTTTTCTTTTTTTTTCTTTTTTTTCTTATGTCTTCCTTCACTGTTTCTGCAGGAGAGACAATCGTCAAAACAGCTTTTGAGAGGAGAAGGAGAAAGAGATGGGGAGACAAGTCAATGGGAGAGGAGATGGGGCGTTGGAGAAAGATGATTAATGGAGGGGTCGGTCATGTGTTGCTATGGGAGAATGAGGGAGATATGGGGCAGGCGGTAACGGCTTGGAGAGTGGGAAGAGAGATGGAAGAGAGAGTTGTGGAACGTGGGGAGTGAGAGAGAGGACGTGAGTTCCTCTTTATATATTAGGGTTTCTAATGTTTTGAGAGTAAGGGAGATTGAGATGACGGTTTTGCCCTCTTCATTTCTTTTCCAGAAATGTCCTTGACCCAATTATTAATCTTTCTTCGATCAACACCGTCAATCCCTTGGACGTTTCACTCATAGTTTAGCCCAACTTGTCAATATGCGAGCAACTTGTGGGCCCACATGCTATAATCCAACTTGATTAGTGATTTTTTTGAGCCTTGGGATTTAAGCATTTTTCACTCCTTCACTGGCTTGAATTCGTGGACATGTGTCCTTGGACCAAGCATTGATCGACACATATTGCTATTCTCCACCATTCTAGTATTTTCAGCAACTTCCTTGTAAAATATTTAAAAGTCATCCTCTTATATTTGAAATGGAGGGCCGTCCTTTGCACCTTTAATATTTCACTTAGATGGGATGTCCACTTGATAAACCCGATCCAGCAACTGGCATGTTTTACCCAATAGGTTTGTCTACAACATTGGCCCGACCAATGTGCTTCGCTGGCCCAGATTTTCTAATCACATCAATCCCTCATCTTGAGATCAAATCTTCTTCTTTGTAATCGGACTATTGATTTCTAGATCAAACGGTCCACCTCTTTGGTAGCACCATGTTTCTCATTTGGATTAACACCCAGCCCTTTAGAAATCATGGCGGGCTCTTTTAGGAATCGCAGCCCATCTTCTAGAATCAATGTAGTTGATCTTTAACATGTATGTTTCTTCATGCTCTGGCTAACCGTTGACTAGATCAACATTTGGCCCATGGTTCACTGACTCATCCGAGGCTTCCCAAATCTTGGGAACTTTTCCTGATTGGATTCTTGGAACTTATTTGCAACACCAACTTGATTATTTGCATAGAGACTCTCTATGGTCATTTTTAACTTGGTTTACGGATTAGTCGGCTCATAGGTTCTTTGTCTGGCTCTGCTATCCTCTGGTATATACTTGGCCCGCATTTTTCTCTCATAACTTGCTGACTCTTTAAGCTTTGAAAGTTGGCTTCTGTGATCAATAGTGGGTCTGCAAGTCTCCAGAATCGTCCGATTTCATTTCCTGCAATAACAAGAAGCGCGTAATGAGACTTAATCATAACGACTTAATATCTAAATTTCTGAAAATGTGTTTAATTCATGCAAATATACCATTTCGTCCAGAAAAGTGTGTTCTACGCAATAGAAAAGACTCTTATATAGAAAAGTAGATAAATAGAGCATTTTGCGTAGGAGAGTGCAATATCGCTAAAAGGATAATTGCTTAAAATAATCACTTTTGAGCGAATATCACATTACACTTTATAATCAAAACTAAACTAAAAAAAAAAAAAATCTTAAGAAGAATGTCTCCACCGTAAATTATAAGAAGAGCCAATCTTTTGTATTTCTATAAATTTACACATGTCTATTCCGTGAAGATCATTTCCTTTTATAAATCCAATGTTTGTAATCTTTTTAGGTCCGAATATTATCCCATATCTTGGCCTACATCTTGGCCTACATCTTGGCCCAACTTCTTGGCCTACATCTTGGCCCATCAATGTAACCCACCATTTTGCTCATATTTGGGCTTGATCTCGCGGACTTGTACTTTGCAATTCTCCTTTAGGCTTTGGGCTTGAGAACCTATACGCACAAAATACAATAAATTGATATAAGCCCATAGTTAAAATCAAAATTATGAGAATTTTACTACGAAAATTCCAAAATGTCATAATTCTCATGAAATCTTCCTCAGCGGTTGATTAACACGAAAAATATGATCATTCTTCAAGAAAAGTAGGGAAGAATTGTATAAAATGATGACTTATCATGACCCCATTTTCTGTGGTCCTACATATTATTCTGATGATCTTCATCGAGCCTAGTTTCCATAAATATATAATAGGTTATGATTGGTTGATAAGCGAATTTTCAATATTTTTGCAAGATTATAGGTTAAATTATTTTTTGAAAATCCATAACCCTAACACTATTTTTGAATGAATTCTTAACACCCCTAGACCCCAAAGTAAGACTTTAAGATATTTTTTCCTCATGGTATTCTCTGTTAGGTTTCTAGATTTGTATGGTAAATCCAATTTGGATATCGGAATAGAGAGTTATGAAATTTTGAATGAAGATGGGTTGGGCTAGTTTTAATGATTTTAGGAATAATGTTTGGTTTAGATTTTTATTTTTATAGAAATGATTTTGATCCAATTTTCCCTTTTTTCACTAAGATGATCAATTTTGACTCAATTAATTTATTATACTTTATAAATGAAAATTTTGGATCATTTTGATTTTGATTTTTTTTCATTTTTCCCTTTCCTTGGCCTTAGGTTGTAGTTCGATCCACGGAGTAGCGGGTCGGTTCTTGGACCTCAAGATCGGGGCATGACATGAGCCCAACCCAAAAAATCCAAAATTGGGCCCCAGCTCCATCCTTGAGATCGGCCTGAACCCAGACTAAACTTAAGCTTGATACCAAAGCTCGAGCCCAGTCAGAACGTAATTCTTTTAAAAAAAACCCTCCCCTTCTATTTTTTTGAGATTTAAAAAAAATTATTTTTATCAAAAAAGGGTTTTAGTGGGCCTGAAACCCAGCTCGAGATGGCCCAATTTTTTGGGATTCGGGCTGGGCTTGGGTAGGGCCATCAAGTTTTAGCTTGATTCGAACCCGGTTGGATTAAATTCAGACAAGGCTCGGGCGATGAAGCCCAAACATATGGGCCGGCGCACACCCTTACCCATCTGCGAGTAAAACTTGCATACTAGTACCGATGGTCTGGTATCTACCAGACCATCAACAATACCACTGACGCGTGGCTTTTCTATGACACTAGCTCCTCCCACTAACCAATTTGCTTAACTTAGGTTTGTTTGTCAACAAAAGGCATACGTAAGTTTCAATTCATTAAATGCTCTTATGCACATAGACCAATGATTGTATGGATGTCCCATCCCTAGATAAACATCCCTATAATATCAGCCACCTGGCACACTCTTACAGATGGCTATATGGATGTTTAGCCCATCTCGAGGTGGACTGATATACCGAAGCCTGATTAGTGATTTCAAACCTTTGGATCTTTTTAGCTCATACTAGGGCCCGCACGTGCGGCACACTTTTAGAGACTAGTTGTACCCAACTCAAGGTACATTTTGAGAATAATTTTGGTACAAAGATCCAAGGTTTAAAATCACTAATTCGGTTGATTTTTGACTAAGGATAAAACGACACCACCATGTGGTCCATGGACCTTAGACCATTTCATCATTACTATTTTAATCATGGCACTGGACATCTAAGTAGAATTGTGTTTCTTTTTCAAAAGTTGAAATTTGACACCATATTATGAGCCACATGGCACACTCTTAGAGACCAATGACCTCATGAATGTTTGATCCATCTTTATTTAGACCTACATACAAAAATTCAATATGATTTGTAAATTCTATCCCTTGAATTAGAGTCTTTTTCATTAATTTTTTAATCATAGATTTCTAGCAGTATTTGACGTACTCAAATCCAAATGTTAGAAATGTAAAGAATATTTTCATATTCTAGTTTGGCAAAGATTCCATGTGACATAAAACATTCATGAAACCTTACCTACAAGCACTAGTGTAGTGTTGAAAATGTCGTGGTACGCATACTTTGGCGACTACGTGAATACTACAAGACAGAGATAACAAGGATTAGACGGTTGACGACAGGAGTCATCTGAGTAATAGGTTTGAAAATGGACCGTGTCGCTCGCTAATAGATCGTGTATGCTTATAAAATGGACCGGTTATAGATCGTGTACGCTCGCTTAGGAAGGTAAGTGACTTAGTATCCATAGGAATAGATTTTAAAATGAATAAAATATAATGGTCAAACCTAGTCATGGACAGACCCGAGTCTAAGTCAAGATTATTGACTTCTGGAAAAGTCCAATCGATTGGGCAAATCCCAATCGATTGGAGACCTCTTTGAAATTGATTGGACTCTACAAGACAGAATTTACGGGATAGAAACTTATTTAAGTCCGATCGATTTGACTATGTACAATCGATTGGATTTACGAAGGAAAAAGCCATCCGTACGAAGGAAAAACTCATCCGTACAATCGATTGGACTTCACATGGATTGTGTCTTTTCAGATCCAAAATTCTAGTTTCCACTTACCCCACTTTTTAATAGACTCTGGGCTACGAATTCTATAAATATAACCCCTCTCTGGTTTTACAAAATACACTTCTAGACATTAGAATACAGATATGAAAGTTTTATTATATTTATCAAGAGTGTCCATTCGAAGAGCAAAAAGCTTTTAATTCTCATAAAGATCTTGTGAGCTTTTTCTCTTCTAGATCAAAGCCAAAAGCTTGATCTCTTACTCAGTTTAGGTCTTCCATATAGATACTTAACCTAGTAGCCTGAGAGTACCAGTGCGTCTTAACACTATTTGAGCGACTTAGGGTTCAAGATGCACTGAAACCTTCACATTCAGTAAAGGCTGGAGAGTTGAGAATTAAGATCGGAGTGGCTGATCGAAGGTAGGTTTAGGGAGTACCAAACTTAATAAGCGGACAAGGCTTCTTGGCTGGGAGGGCGAGCGTGGATTCGTACCGTTGATTCAGAGGATGTGGACGCATCGGTAGTAGACTTTGGCTAAGGTTGGAAGTTGCATTTGCAATGGTGTTGCGTAGGTAACATTTGTTTCGTTTAACTTTTCAGGTAGTGATACTTTTCGTCTGGACCTAGTCCCGTGGTTTTCCTTGGCTAAGGTTTCCACGTAAAAACTCTTTGTCTTGTGGATGTTTGATTGTTGTTCTCTAAATCTATTGATTAGATCAAACGACGAAAATGCAATATACCACGGAGGTATATTTGATTTGAGTCAGTTGTGATAATCGTTTTATCAATCAACTAAGACATGCGAGTTTATCATCTTACCTTGACCAGTAAACTTGTGATAGGTTAGATTAATTTTTGAATAATCTAATTACCCCTCCCTTCTAGTTATTTCTGATTAAAGAGAACAGATCGGTTATTTTTCAATTAGTATTAGAGCGGGTTATTCTATAAAATATTTAATCACCTGAATTTAGATTCCTGCAAGATCCATTCATTTTTTTCACTATAAAGATGCCGAAAGAAGGGTTCACTGTGAATATTCATAGTGACTCAGACAGTGAAGATCAATGTGATTTCACTGTGAATAGTTATAGTAACTCAGACAGTGAAGATCAATGTGATCTTTATACTACATATCAAGAGCTATATAAAGAAAGTCTTAGACTGACCAAAGCAAATAAGAAATTAACTAATAGAGTTGAATTTCTTGACTCTGAAATTTTTGCTTTTAAACTAGACAATAATGAATTATCTGTGCTAGTTGGAATGCAAGTTCCAGACTTATACAAATGCTAAAATATTTTTTGAAAGTGAGCATGAAAAATATGAAACTATTTTTAGACAACTTGAAGAAGATAAAGATAGCATCCAAGACAAAGTTAAATTTCTTGAATCTGATTATAAGGAATGTCTGGAGAAGAGGAAGTCGCTTGAACTTGATCTAGTTCAACTGAAAAATAACTTACCTTATATTTCTCAAAGCACCGAGAAATTAAATGAGATTCTAAGTGTGGGACAAAGATGTGGAGACAAGCGGAGACTTGGATATTTTGATAATGGTAATACCCCATCGTCTTTAGAAATTAAATTTATAAAAGCTAAAATTCATTTCACACCACAAGTTGATCAACCTAGACCCAGACCAGTTATGCATGCACATGTTTATAATTACTGTAGAGGTAAAGGTCACTTGAGTAAGAATTGCTTTCAAAAGATGAGAGATACCATGGTTCCCCCGAAGAGAAAATCATATGGGAATCAAGGAGATCTACTCCATAAAATGACAACTTTACATTAAAAGTAGGATGCCTTGAGTAGAAAGGTTGCAAACCTTATGAAACTCAAGGGCACCCAAACTCAAAGGGTTCAGAAGAAGATGACAAATAAAAAGAGAAATGTCAATCCTCCATCACCGCCTAAACAAATGGCGAAGAAAAGGAATCCACCTAAAAGGTAGAAGGCCATATGAGTAAGAAAGGAAGGACCGATAAATCTAGATTCTATTTGGAATGAATTCCTTATGAAGTTTAGTGGCACTTGTTCCATTGATTGAATAAATGTGGTTTTTTACACTCTTCTCTATTTTATGATTTTATATCTTTTATGAGTTGGATGTGTAATTTTGTTTTAGGATTTTATTTTTTTTATAGTTTTTTATTTGTTTTTAGATCTTTGCTTATTTGCATTATTTTGCGTTCATCTATTAAAAAACAAAAATAGAAAATTTGAAAAACAAAAATTATTTTGTGTCTTGTTTAGGATTTTGTTTTAGAATTATGCATTGTATAATTATTCTTAATATGATGGGTATTAACTCTAGAAAATTTTAGAACTAAAAATTGACACAAGGTAAATTGAGACTAGATCATTGTAGAAAATTTAGAAGATTAGTCTATTTTACTAATTCTCAGTTAGTGGATATTCATAAGTTTTAACTTGTTATTCACATGCACACTGACTGACACTAGTTGGGACTGGATTCGATAGAGGTAACAACTCTAGTACTCTATGGGAATCAAGAATAAACTTCTACTTTTCATGACTTCAAATTAGTTGTATTCTAGCCCTCGATTGATTTTGAAACTGCAATGTGATCGACTGTTGGCCTCCCTGTGTGATAGTTCTCCATGGAAAGAGCTATCTCAAGTGGACATGTTAAAATCTGTATGGCCCCGATCTATATAAAATTTTGATTACTTAATGCCGTAGAGGATACCATACCGACCGAGTATGAAAGCTACCAAACCGACCAAGTGTCAAATGATGAGAACTTAAAAAAATGAAATTCTAATTAAACAAATGAGTGGAAAATAGCTAAGTTTGCTACAAAAGTAATGTAAAATCACATTGGCAAATATAATTGTAAATAGAGAGTTAATTGAGAACTTATTACCTCTAATGAGGATTTTATGATTGGATACAAGATACCTCTAGATTTTGAGTAAAGTATTTAGATTTTTACTAACATCTGTCTTGTACCCCAAGAAGTGAAAAGTTAGATCACAGTACACCCAAATAAAAGAAATTGAAAATTCAACTAAAGTGTACTAGTTTGACTGACTAGCTCTGATAAATAGCCTAGATTGACTGCATTTGAACTATTTAATATTAAACTGAGTAGTTAAGTCTAAAATTTTAGGTTTGATATTTATTAGTGCCAATCATATTGAAACTCATTATGCATTACAATTAATTTGTCTTTTTGTGCATTTTAACATATTTTGAATTTGATATGTTTATCCAATGTGGTGCGATTTGAGTTCTCTGAGTTGTAAATCTTTTAAAAAATGATGTAATTGTTTAAATTTATTTAAAAAATATTTTTGTTTGATTAGATTCTTTATGGTTCGGGTTATATAGTTTTATATTAATATACCAGAGCTCTAAATCATTGATGTATTTAGACTACGCTTTATAATTATCTTTTAGTCTTTATACTTGTTGTCATGAATGCACTTATTCTTCATGATAATATCCTATGTATGCTATTTTTGTACATTTGTCATTCTGTAAAAAAATGGTGAGAGAAAAATCATACCGAAAGTACGTGATAGGGGAGAAAAATTTAGGGGGAGAAAAATTGTATTGACTTATTTTTTTAATTTCTCTAACTTGTGATGTGCATAATTAACTCAATGCGGTGCTTAATTATTTTATATATTTCTGACAATGATATTACAAAATATATTTTAATGGCAGAATGTGCAGGGAACAGGTCGAAGCTTTTATTTTATTATCTTGTTTGTTATATTCGAAAGATTGTGAGATAGTGAGTGAATCATGTAAGAGTGTGGGATTATAATTCTTTATTTTTGCTTACCTTCTATATGATTAAATATTTTGTCATGGAACTACCAAATAGGGAGATTGTAAAGAATATTTTCATATTCTACTTTGGCAAAGATTCCATGTGATATAAAACATTCATGTAACCTTACTTACGAGCACCAGTGTAGTGTTAAAGATGTCATGGTAAGCATACTTCGCCGACTAAGTGAAAACTAGAAAACAGAGATAACAAGGATCAGACGGTTGACGACAGAAATCATCTGAGTAACTGCCCATTTGTCGGTTATAGATTATGTATGCTCGCTTAGGAAGGTAAGTGACTTAGTGGCTATAGGAATATGTTTTAAAATGAATAAAATATAATAGTCAAATCTAATCATGGACAGACCCGAGTTAAGTCAAGATTATTGACTCCTGAGAAAGTTCGATAGATTGGAGACCTCTGTGAAATCGATTGGACTTTACGAGACAGAACTTATGAGATAAAAACTTATTTAAGTCTAATTGATTGAACTATGTACAATTGATTGGACCCAGAGTACAATCGATTGGACTTAGCCTAATTGATTGAACCAAAAGTACAATTGATTGTACTTCACACGGATTGAGTCTTTTCAAATCTAAAATTCTAGTTTCCACTTATCCCACTTTCTAATAGACTCTGGGCTACGAATTCTATAAATATAACCCTTCTTTGGTTTTACAAAATACACTTCTAGACATTAGAATATAGATATGAAAGTTTTATTATATTTATCAAGAGTGTCCATTCGAAGAGCAAAAAGCTTTTAGTTCTCATAAAGATCTTGTGAGCTTTTTCTCTTCTAGATCAAAGCCAAAAGCTTGATCATTTACTCAACTTAAGTCTTCCATATAGATATTTAACTTAGTAGCCTGAGAGTACCAGTGCGTCTCAACACTATTTGAGGGACTTAGGGTTCAGGATGCACTGAATCCTTCACCTTCAGCAAAGGCTGGAGAGTTGAGAATTAAGATCAGAGTGGCTTATCAAAGGTAGGTTTGGGGAGTACCAAACTTAATAAGCGGACAAGGCTTCTTGGCTGGGAGGGCGAGCGTGGATTTGTACCGTTGATTCAGAGGACGTGGACACATCGGCAGTAGGCTTTGGCTAAAGTTGGAAGTTGCATTTACAACGGTGCTGCGTAGGTAACCTTTGTTTCGTTTAACTTTTCAGTTAGTGACACTTTTCGTCTAGACCTAGTCCCGTGGTTTTCCTTGGCTAAGATTTTCATGTAAAAACTCTTTATCTTGTGGATGTTTGATTGTTGTTCCGCTAAATCTATTAATTAGATCAAACGACGAAAATGCAATATACCACGGAGGTATATTTGATTTGAGTTGGTTGTGATAATCATTTTATCAATCAACTAAGACATGCGAGTTTATCACCTTACCTTGACCAGTAAACTTGTGATAGGTTAGATTAATTTTTGAATAACCTAATCATCCATCCTTTCTAGGTATTTCTGATTAAAGAGAACGGATCGGTTATTTTTCAAGAAATCATTAATAAGTCCATTTTTGTTAGATATATACGTTTATCTAGGGATGGGACAAACATGCATACGGTTAGTATAGCCTCTAATAATGTGCCACGTGGCTCACACAGTGATGTCGCATCAATGTTGATGATGGACAATACACATCAAAGTTTTTTCGTTTGAGATAATTCAGGTTCGAGGTCAGTGTGCAATAAATGCTTACAGAGATAATTTGAAATATTAAAATGTAGAAGTACTAAAACACCCCTAAAGAGTAAAATAATTACAAAGATGAAAAAGTAACGTTTGTGAATTTCAAATAATTTGAAGACTATTTTAGGAAGTACTGCCCATCTGCATCAGCACGAACGGTAATGAGACATTTTCTTGTAGCACACCTTGAATGAGATGAAACAAAATACCTATTTTTTAGGGGTCAGGGTCAACAGACACGTATTTTCACACACAATTTTGATGTACCCACATGGAAGATAAATCAATGGATGCTTTTTGGTGAGGATGATCTCTTCTCCATATAGATCACCGCTAAAAAAATCAGCCCATCCTGAAATTTCTAACACCATCAAATGTGGGGTTCCAGTTAACGGAAAAAATAGATGGTCCATAATTCTTCAACTTGTAAACCATGCTATGAATATCAAAATGGTTTGAATTTTTGTGAGGGTGATCTCCTCACCATAGAGACCATCCTCACCAAAACTCATCCCATTCCAAAACTTCTAATTTATATATGTGTCAGGCTCAGTGGACACATATTTTCACACACAATTTTGGTGTACCCACATGGAATATAAATCAATGGCTGATTTTTGGTGTGGATGATCTCCTAACCATATAGATCACCCCTATAAAAAATCAGCCCATTCTAAAGTTTCTAACACCCTCAAATGTGGGTTTCAAGTTAATGGTAAAAAATAGACGATCCATAATTCTTGAACTTGTAAACCATGCTATCAAAATGATTTGAATTTTTGTGAGGGTGATCTCCTCACCATAGAGACCATCCTCACCAAAAATCATCCCATTCCAAAACTTCTAATTTATATAGGGCCGGGATATTGGCACCCGGCTCAGTAAACCCATATAACAAACAAATTTTGTTTTACAAAAAATGTCCCTTGTTTTTCCCTCATTAAACCAACCCAAAAACCAAAAGAAAAAACAGAGAAGAAGAAGAATAAGAAGAGGAAGAGGAGGAGGACGATGCCGCCACCACTGCAGTAGGTACGTCTCTCACTCTTTCTTCCTCTCTCTACATTTTTTCTCCTTACATTCTCTATCTCTCTCTCTCCCTTTCTCCCTCCCTCTCCCTCTCTGGTTCTGGGGTGCCTCGGCAGCCCAAAATCATAGAGGGAGAGGGAGAGAGAAAGAGAGAGAGGGAGAGAGAGAGAGAGAGGGATAGAGAGAGGTGAGTGGCCTCCTCTTCTTCTTCTTCTTCTTCTTCTTTTCTTCTTGTGTGTTTTTTTGGGTTGATGGGTGTGAAGAGTCATTAGGGGTTAATTTTTGGTGGGTTTAGTGAGTGAGTGTGTCACGCCCCAAATTCGAGTATCCAGATCCGACCTGAAAATCCATGGGTTAATTTCATACCCGAACTTGGAAGTGATCTATGAATGCATCTTAATGGTTCAATGTAACTCTAAACCACTAGGATCCATCCTCAAACAAACTAATATATACCACAGTTCACTAAGTGATTAAACAGATTTCAAAATTAGACCATAGAATAAATTATACAAAAAATACTAAATTAATTATTTTTTATTTTTAAACTATATGGCATTAACCCACTATGTATAAAAAAGTCTCAAACCAAAAATTAGATCAAACGGAGAAGATAAATTTTCCTACTATTTTTCCCGTCCATATGTGCACCCAGATAGCGCTGCAGTAAAATGACCGCCATTTCTTTATTCGATGTCCGATTTGGCTGTTCCAAAATCCATTGGATAGCCCTATGAGTTGGCTACAACTCGCATATTGGGTCAAAGTTCAAAGATGCAATATAAAGGGTCGAAACTAGGTCTATTTGGCTTGGGTTCAGAATAGACTGGTTCGTACTACAGTTAGTGTTTTGGCCATAACTTTATGCGCAGAAAGAATCAGTAAAAACCGTTTATATCGCTGGAAAGCTAACTAACATAACTTCAAAAAGTCCTTCTATGATAATCACAAATTCTGTTAGTTACTTTATCGAAAATATGTTACAGATCTAAAAGAGATAAGTTCCCAAAGATAGGCCAGAACAAACCCGAAATCAAAATCAAGGATAACTTGTTTTTAACAAGAAAGTGTTTAAAGGACTAGAACTCATCCGATGCCTCTAAAGGCTCGCCGTGATCACCATCCTCATATTTTTCGTCGTCGGGTACTTCCCACGAAGAGTTATCCATCGGGTTAAAGCCCAACTCGTCTGTGCGGTGTCACAAAACACCGTGAGTCCAACGGACTCAGTAGTGCAACGGGTAACCCCATGGCACTCTTAAGCATAATCATTCAAAAGCAAAGATAAAATCTTGCATGTGATAAGCAAGACAAAACAATCAATATACAACCAATGATCTACAAGGTATGCAAAATGCGAGGATGTCCCATTCCAATAACTCAACCATTAATGGGTCTCCATCTTCTTCCCTCACTAGGAGTAACCATATGGCTCATCTGCAGGATTGTTTGGGGTCTTTCACCCTAAGGTTTTCTAGCCCTTCTTGCTTAACGACAAAAATAATAAACTTCTTCTCACATGAACCCCCAATGACCATGATAAGCATAATGTAAGTTAAATATCCAAATAACTATAACGAGCGGTGGGTAAGGCCAAAAATGTTTTCACCTAGAGGTGTTCTCATGGCCAATCCACTAATAAAAACTATCCATAGTTTCCATTAGTGCATGGTCATGGCACATTTTTCACCCTTATCTTTCTCTCAAATCCAAAGATAATATACAAGAAAGGGGTTGCAAGGAAGGAACAACATAATATTAAAATAAAAAAAAGTAGAAGCACATGTGAGTAATCAAGCAATAATTCCGCCACCATAATGAGCATGTTTAGAGAAGACAAAATATATAAATGAAAATATGCATGATAGAGGTGACCTACCTCTTAAATAGACAATAAAACTGTATTGTGAAGCTTGAATTTAATGGTGGAAGGGAAACTCCACGTTCTTCTTTGAGTTTTCCGATGCTGTTGATTTCCAACTATGTTGAAGAGGTTGATGAGATGGTTTAAATGCTCGGTTTTGATCTCGTTTTGATGGTGGGATGAGGGTGTTCTAAGGCTTAAAAATGTTCTTTAACGGAGGTGTAATGAAGGTGCTTCAATGGAGGAAGATGAGAGAGAATGTGTAATATCCTAAATTTTTTTAAAATATTTTAAAAATTTAAATTATTATTTTTAATTATACTGATGATATTTTATTAATAAATATTAAATATTAATGATTGGTTGCGTGTTGTTTGAATAAAAATTAGTATAGTGGACCTTTTAGACAATTTAGAGACCTAGTAGGCCTAAAAATAACCTAAATTAAAGCCTAATTGATATATATATAGGTTTTGGGCCAATTTCTGGCCTATATCCAACTTAAAATTAGCTTTTTAGTATGTTGTAAAATTTACCCATTTTAGAGTTACGAATATCATTTTTAATTTTAGATAAAATAGAAGTTGTTATTTATTTCCATAAAAGATGGGGGAAGACTCTTTCGACCAACTTTAGATCTAATGGCTAAGAATTGACCTCCCAAAAATTTATACAAAAATCCTAATCTTAAATCTACTCACATAATTTATTTAAGAGGCTCCCACACCAAAATCTAGCCACCTCACTTGTTAAAGAATACTCTCACCTCACATTTCTCTAATCTCCTCTATTAATCATTATTGGATTTAGTGAATACTTTCAGATGATCAACAAAGGTTTAAGGTATGTACCCTTCTCATAATTCTTTCAATACAGGTCATTGATTCGTGAGCATGTAATTATTGTTAAACTATAATTGATAACTGATTTTATATTAGAGATCCCCTGTATAGATTCTATTTGTTCCGTATTGGAGATCCCATGTGTGGATATTATCGTTTCAGTGAATAATTATTAAATTGTTAAGGCATGCATTGTATTTCTGATTCAGAAATGATAAAGCAAGTTGAGAGTGAGTTCTCTAGAGTGAAAGACCCGAAAACCCTGGGAAGACCCCCTGTATGGGTGAAAAAGGAGACTCGGCCCCCTATGTGGGTTGTGTATTACTTTTAATTAATTGTTCATGTATTCATTATAACTATGATATTAGCGTTTGACAATTTAATTTATCCAAACATGTCTGTGTATCATGTATCGTTTGAATCATGTTTTGGGGTGAAAAATATAGTGAGCGTTTGGCTCACTCCTACAACCACCACTACACCAAAATTACAAAAATACGACACGGGCTTTTCATAATTTTTTTAACTTAATTAAAATTAAAAAAAACAAAATAAATACCATGAATCTCGTGTCCTCATTCATTATCCATCTCTTGACCTGATTAGCTTCTTCAAAATAGAATACCCTCGAGTCGAGGAGTCGCGAGCTTTGGGATTTGAGGATTCGCAGAGTCGCCAATCGCTAGATCTGGATCCATCTCCTTCCCCTCTCATGAGTCGGGAGGCATACACAGAAGCATTCGCAGTTGAAGTTCTGATTCATGTTCAGGAGAGATTTCATGTTCGCAAAGGCTTCTCATTTGATAAGATACGGATTCATAATCGAGAGAGATTTATCAGAAACCTCTTTCAGCTTGAAGCTCTGATTTATTTTTATTGCGGGAGTTTTCATTTTCTTCTCGTTAGCATCTCCTTCATCCCTATTTCTAGGGTTAGTGTTTTGGTTTCTGTTTTCCTGCTCATTCATTTTCTATAGAAAGATTAATCTCTCATTCTCTCGCTTGGATATCTCAAGTAGGATTCATTTTCAGGAGAGAATCTGCTCGAAAAGAGCTTGGAAATTTGATTGAAGACCTCCGTTGCAGCAATCCGAATGCCAACTCACCTTGTGATTCCTGAATCTCTCTCATTCGGATATGGTGTTTGTTAGGTTTTGATAAATAGGTTGAAGGTAATTTTCTTGAAATTGAGCTACTCCTCTTCGGTTCCTTTAGCTTGAGCTCTGAGTTTCTGAAGTTGCAGATCGTTAGGGTTTGTTGAATGTTTGAATATCTTAAAGTTCCTTTTAGAGTTTCTCTGGTTTAGGTTTTGATCAGTAGATTGAATGCTATGAGATCATTAGGGTTAGGTTTTATTTAGAAGATGGATAATTAATGTTGTGCTGATTGTTGAAGTTAAGATGGGTGCCACAGCCTATTCAGTTGATGCAGTTTGACAAAGAGATGCTTCTTTGCTCAAATTTAGCATGTAATCTTTGTTTAATAGTATTTTATTTTGTTTCAAAAATTTTGTTGATCAAATTTATCTAGTCCACTCAGTTTATTAACATGGATTTACATATCTATCCTTTTGAATCAAACACCCCTGCATTGGCACGTACATCTAATCTGAATGAGGAACTTGGACAGCTATGTCAATGTCATCTCTTCATTGCTATTTGAAGTGATGCATACCATTGAATATGATAAAATTCTACATGAAACCCTTTGTATCACATGCATACCCAAAAGGAGCATTCAAAATTATTTAGCTTTTTCTGAGGCTTTACCTGCTTTTTATCTTCTTGTTATGTGTATCAGATTTATAGCTTTCCTTGACTGTATACCGAGTTTCTGCTTGTTCAGGGTTGCCTCATCTATTTTTGGCCTTTGGAAGAAAGGGCACCAAAGCCACATACAACCCTAAAAATGCAACTAGATATTTATTTACTATTTGTTACACAGATGCATATTCACAATATCACATTTTGCAGACAATTGCTATAGTAAGCATGTTTCTTGCTTGCAAGGTGGAAGAAACACATGCTTGCTCATGAACGTTGTTGTTGTGGCTTATGAGATAATGTATAGAAGAGATCCTGCCACTGCAAAAAGAATCAAGCACAAGGTATGGCAGACATGGTAATTTTATATGTCTGGCCTTGCTTTCTTGTAATCTGAAAATGGTTTATACTTAGTTTGGTGTATAGGATGTTTATGAAAAGCAGCAAGAAATAATTTTGAGTGGGGAGACTTTTACTGGCAATGATTGGGTTTGATCTTAGGGGGTGTTTGGGAACGAGAAGTTATAAGTTGGTTTTTTACCTCCAAAAAAGTCATAGAAATGCAAATGTCGGGAGGGATTCTAATTTTTGAGAAGTTATTTCTCTTAGAAGTCAAAAGCTAAAAATTTTAGCTTCAGTTTTAAGTTAATTTTTAACTTTTCAAAAGTTAAAATATGAAACACATTCAAACTAACTTTTTAACTTTTTGGCTTATAAAAGTCAATAAGTTACTTATTTTTGTGTTGCCAAATGCCCCCTAATATCCAACATCCCTTCAAGTCACTTGTTGCAGCTCTAAAGAGATTAAAGATTTCTCTTAATGATATTACAAAAGTGGCTTGGAATTTTCTAAATGATGTAAAACTTATCTTTTTTCCTTACACATTGAATTTTGTGAATAATTGGTAAATCCATACTCTCTTTCTATTTATCTTTTTGACAATCTCATTTATGTCATGTTGATATTCGCTTAAAAGTGCTTATTTTAAGCAATTATCCTTCTAGCGTTGTCACACTCTCCTACGTAAAACTACTTTTTTTAACAATATTTCTACGTAAGAGTTTTTCTCATTACGTAGAACACACTTTTCTGGTTAAAATGGTATATTCGCATGCATTCATATGCACTTATTTGACCCACATGCGAAGTCGTTCTCATTACGCGATTTTTCTATCGCAGGAGCACTAATTGGGCAATTTTGATGGAATGTATGCCCACAATCAACTTCCAGAACCCAGGATCAAAGCTCAAGGGCCAACAGGCTGAGGATGAGAAGATATAGGCCAAAGACAGGAAGAGCCAGAAAGTCGAAAGAATCGATGGACGACCAAGAAAGAAGGAGAGACAAGCCCTCAAAGAAGAAACTAAGGAGATTAAAGCTTATAAACCAACACAAGGCGAGTGCTTGCTCGGTTGGTAAATTTTTACCAAAACTCATGTTTTCATTTTGAAAAAAAAAAAAGAAAAGGAGAGAAACCGTGTGTTTTGGGTGTGATTTCATGAGATTTTCGAAAATGCCCTGACTTGATTAGTGAAAACCTTCCGTAAAGTCTATTTATTGAAAAGAATGTCTGTTTTGAAAAATCACTTATTAGCTCTTCATTCAGTTTCAAAGCAAACATTACTACAGTGGATTGAAAAATCTTTGAAAACTCAGAATTATCCGAAGTTTAGATTATTTAGAGATCCAAGGAGAACAATTGTGGAGACCTAACCCAGTGAGCTTTTGAGCTTTTCATTATTTCTGAGGGTTATAAAATTATTCTGAGTCACAAGATGACTCACAATTCTTCTAGTCCCCAAATATTTCCATTGAG
Source organism: Euptelea pleiosperma (assembly GCA_035048495.1). Taxonomy (NCBI): domain Eukaryota; kingdom Viridiplantae; phylum Streptophyta; class Magnoliopsida; order Ranunculales; family Eupteleaceae; genus Euptelea; species Euptelea pleiosperma. The sequence continues at coordinate 28,248,115 of CM068550.1, forward strand.
TGATCTCATTAACCCTTGCTTTGGTCATGGAACTCAAAACGACATCAAATTCGGATTATCGGATTATTACATAAAGAACCTTCTTTATATCCATTCGAGACATCGAAGATGAAAGTACAAACCCTAGAAAATGATATAGGTCATCTTTCTAGCCAATCAAACTTTTTAGCTTCCCCAACAACATATATACCGTTAGAAACCATTTTTTGAGCCTGTTGATGAAAACCTTTTCTTGTTAACCCATCAACCAAAAACCCAATCCCAAAAAAGAGTTCAATACAATAACCTACTTCTGAGAGGGATCAAAGAGTATTTGGTATGAGTACTCCATGAAAAGATAGAAACAAATAAAAGAAAAGAAAAGAAAACAAATGGTTCGAGCTGAAAAGAAACATGATCCAAAAGAAAGAAGGAAAGGAAAAAGAATTTGAAAAAGGTTGAAGAATATCCAAAAAGACAAAATTTGGAAAAAGAAAAGAAGAAAAGTCAAGGAAATATTACCCCTGGGAAAAGTTGCAAAGAATAGTGAGATACCCTCTCAAAATTTTTGAATACCAGAATATCCTTCTTTTCTGAACCTATCATAAACCTCAATACAACCTATGCAAGTCCTATTTGATTCTAGATTTGTATAATCCTCAAGTGTGAAGAATGGAGAAAAGAGAAATTATAGAGTTTGATCCGACGTTCTTAAGTGATATGGCATTCTAATCATGAGATCTTCTTAAATCTTCTTATACCCTCCATTCAAGAACTATATATGTGAGACGTTTGCTAGTTTTTATATTCATCTCCTCACATATAGTTTGAGAGAAAAGTATAAAACCATTTCTGAGTGATTCACTTTTGAGTGGTATACAAGTGAGGATTGAGGTCGAGGCATAGAGTTTCTAAGGAGATCTAGATATCTCTACTGCCAGATAATGATGATGTTAAACACACACACACATTGAGCCTGAGTAATCTTTTGTTTGAAGGTCCATTTGTAGAAGTGTTGCATTTTGCTGATTAGTTCTAATTTGTGAATGATTTCTTGCATCCTTAAAATAATCTGACAAAACGGAGTTTTTTCTGAGTAATGCAGATAAGTTTTCTACCATGTTATGCCTAGCCCTCTTTCGCTCACTTATTTCACAATAATTGCCAAGGATTGGCAATATGCTAGTTGAGGGTTGTGATATTCGCTCAAAAGTGCTTATTTTAAGCCATTATCCTTATAGCGATGTCGCATTCTCTTATGTAAAACTCATCTTTTTGTCGACTTTTCTATATAAGAGTTTCTTTCATTGCGTAGAACGCATTCTTTAGACGAAAATCGACTATTTGCATGAAATATACGCATTTCAGATAGTCCAGCATCAAGCCGTTTTAGTTGAATCTCATTACGTGCTTTTTCACTTGTAGGAGACCCTATCGGGCGATTCTCGAGGACTGGCGGGCCCACGATCAACCACAGAAGACTTCTATCAAAGCTTAAAGAGTCAACATGCTAGGATAAAAAGATAGAAGACATGTACGGGCAAAGCTAGAAGATCGTAGAGCCGGAACAAGGACTAAGAGCGAGAAGAATAGCTAGAGACCAAGAGAAGGACTTAGGTGTTAAAGGCCACACCAATTGACATCAAAGGATAAGTTTGACTTATTGGTGGAGCGGACGAGAGAGAATAAAGAAAACCAGGGTTCAAGACCCTCCAATGCTTTTATTTTTGTATTCTTCTCACCTCTCTCCTATTTCTCTCTCTATATATCTATCTTGACCCATGACCCATACCCATGACCCATGACCATGCCCATGCCCATTTGCAACAACAAGAGAGAATTGGTCTCACTTGACCGATTCTTCTCTTCCCCATATCTCTCTATCCTAGTCACTCTCTCTCTCTCATCTAACTAACCCATTCCCAACCGTTGGATCTCTTTAGATCCAACGGTCATCATTTTTACAACAAGCAAAAAGGAAAAAAAAAGTCTATAAGAGATCTACAATCTCTCCTTCTTGGGTTGGTTCCCTCCCCCTTCTCTGCCTCTCTTTCTTCCTTCTTCTCTTCTTCTTCAAACTTCTTCTCCTGCAAGCAACTCCGGCGAGCTCACCATTAACGCCTCCACCTCGAGGTGCAAAGCGTCAAACAGCAACGTCTCCTTGCTGCCTATTCCATCTACAATAATCGAAGGCTACAATCCACAATCCTATTGATGTCGATCCAATCGAAGTTGCACCATCTACCTCTTCAATGGTAAGCTTCTCTCTAATTCATCTCTCTAACCTTCCTACCTTCTTTCTCTCTCTTCTTTCCCTCTCTACCTTTACATGCTTTCTAGGGTAATATTTTAATGGCTTTCTAGATTAATTTGGTTTAATGTTATTTCCGTTGTAAAGCATTTGAACAAGCATTATAAGCATTTGTTTTTAGTTTAATGAACAAGTTTTAAATTCAAGTTTAAGTTGCTTTCATTTATTGTGTTTTTTATTCTCGTTTCTCTATTTTTTTTTCATTATAATAGTTTTAACAACAATCTCAAACATATTTTAATTCAACCTCCACCATTCTCACCCTTTCATTTATTCCGAGCATTTTCTGATTATTCTTATTTCTTATTGTGCTAACTAATCCCGAGTGTGGACGATATCTGACACGGGCCACTGTGCAAGTCTGTTTATTTGCAGATTAAGTGAACCAATTCGAAGAAATTATAAATATTGTTGAACTTTAGGGTTTCCGTAACCAACGACGCGAAAAAACCTTACTTTCAAATGAAACGGCGCCATGGATTTTTACCAAAACTCATGTTTTCATTTTCAAAAAAAAAAAACCATTTGAAAGTAAGGTTTTTCCGCGTCGTTGGTTACAGAAACCCTAAAGTTCAACAATATTTATAATTTCTCCGAATTGGTTCACTTAATCTGCAAATAAACATACTTGCATAGTGGCTCGTGTCGGATATCGTCCGCACTCGGGATTAGTTAGCACAATAAGAAACAAGAATAATCAGAAAATGCTCGGAATAAATGGAAGGGTGAGAATGGTGGAGGTTGAATTAAAATATGTTTGAGATTGTTGTTAAAACTATTATAACGAAAAAAACAATAGAGAAACGAGAATAAAAAACACAATAAATGAAAACAACTTAAACTTGAATTTAAAACTTGTTCATTAAACTAAAAACAAATGCTTACAATGCTTGTTCAAATGCTTTACAACGGAAATAACATTAAACCAAATTAATCTAGAAAGCCATTAAATATTACCCTAGAAAGCATGTAAAGGTAGAGAGGGAAAGAAGAGAGAGAAAGAAGGTAGGAAGGTAGAGAGATGAATTAGAGAGAAGCTTACCATTGAAGAGGTAGATGGTGCAACTTCGATTGGATCGACATCAATAGGATTGTGGATTGTGGCCTTCAATTGTTGCAGATGGAATAGGCAGCAAGGAGACGTTGCTGTTTGACGCTTTTCACCTCGAGGTGGAGGCGTTAATGGTGAGCTCGCCGGAGTTGCTTGCTGGAGAAGAAGTTTGAAGAAGAAGAGAAGAAGGAAGAAAGAGAAGCAGAGAAGGGGGAGGGAACCAACCCAAGAAGGAGAGATTGTAGATCTCTTATAGACTTTTTTTTTTCTTTTTGCTTGTTGTAAAAATGATAACCGTTGGATCTAGAGAGATCCAACGGTTGGGAATGGGTTAGTTAGATGAGAGAGAGAGTGACTAGGATAGAGAGATATGGGGAAGAGAAGAATCGGTCAAGTAAGACCAATTCTCTCTTGTTGTTGCAAATGGGCATGGGCATGGGTCATGGGTAATGGGCCTCGGTCATGGGCTTAGGTCATGGGCCTAGGTCATGGGCCAAGCTAGATATATGGAGGGAGAAATAGGAGAGAGGTAAGAAGAATACAAAAATAAAAGCATTGGAGGGTCTTGAACCCTGGTTTTCTTTATTCTCTCTCATCTGCTCCACCAATAAGTCAAACTTATCCTTTGATGTCAATTGGTGTGGCCTTTAACACCTAAGTCCTTCTCTTGGTCTCTAGCTATTCTTCTCGCTCTTAGTCCTTGTTCCGGCTCTACGATCCTCTAGCTTTGCCCGTACATGTCTTCTATCTTTTTATCCTAGCATGTTGGCTCTTTAAGCTTTGATAGAAGTCTTCTGTGGTTGATCGTGGGCCCGCCAGTCCTCGAGAATCGCCCGATAGGGTCTCCTACAAGTGAAAAAGTGCATAATGAGATTCAACTAAAATGGCTTGATACTGGACTATCCGAAATGCGTATATTTCATGCAAATAGTCAATTTTCGTCTAAAGAATGCGTTCTACGCAATGAAAGAAACTCTTATATGGAAAAGTCGACAAAAGACAAGTTTTACGTAAGAGAATGCGACATCGCTATAAGGATAATGACTTAAAATAAGCACTTTTGAGCGAATATCAGTAAAGCATGCAGAAGACCAAGTCAAAGACTAGGGTTTCAAGCCCCTCTGCTAGCATTTTTCTCTTTATTTTGTAATATTTTCTCTCTCCTCTCTCCTTTCTCTCTCCAAATCATCATTCTCTCTCTACTCTCAAATCCACATCATCCGATCCTATCCCCTCCCTCAATCACTTAATTTTACAGCCTACCTTGGCCAATTTCCATCACCCAATCATCAACGTCCATCTCTACCATATAATCGCTCAGTCAGTCCCCCAATCATCCATCTCACGATCTCATAAATCCAATGGCCCTCATCACTTCATGTTCAATCCTATGGGCCTAAGCCAAGATGAAGTGCGGGGCCATTACCCATGGCCCAACCATTCAGTAGGACCCACATGCCTAGCATGAACAGGAAATGGCTACTAAAGAAGGAAAGGAGGGAATTTTGAAAAGATTTTAGAATCAAAGCATTTTTCAAAAAAGGAATTTTTTCTCAAAAAATGGAGGTATTTGCATTTTTTGAAACCATGGGTTTCTAAGCTAGGAACCCACAGTTCTATACAAAGGCTGGAAAGACTTTTTGTGGAAAGGAAAGTTTTAGAAATCATGGGTTTTTAATCTAGGAACCCACGATTCTACCAAAAGAATGAGGAAAAGTTTTAGAAACCGTGGGTTTCTATTATAGGAACCCACGGCTCCTACCAAAAAGATGGAAGGAAACCTAACAGTTCCTATATAAAGGCAGCAACCATTGCCGTTTTCGCCCCCCCACGTTTTGGAACAAAAGAGAATTCTCTCTTCTTGCTGCCAAATTCCATCTTCTAAATAAAAAAATAAAAAGCTTTCAAAACCTCCACGTTCTACCATTACCACCTGCACTACCGTCCATCCATCCTCCACTACGGCCCAGCATCTTCTCCCAATCTCTCCCCCATTCTCTTCTTCTTCACTGTTTTCATTCTTTTTGAAAACAAACAAACGAAAAAAAGAGAGAAGAAAACAACAAGGAAAAGAGGAAGAAGATAAGGAGGAGGAGAGGAGACTGCTCTTCTCAAATCACTGCCGCCCTCTCCTTACTCTTCAAAGGTTGCTAGAGTGAACCTGCAACTCCAGACGGTGGGGTCTTCCTCCATTGCTGCCCGACTCACCATCATCGCCCATTCACCATTGTTTCCCTCCACCAGACGGTTGCAGACTTACTGCCTCCATGGAGTAGCAGATCTGGAGATCGTCACGTTCAAGGTCTCCATTGCTGCATCGCTCCACCACGCCCCATGATATTCGCTCAAAAGTGCTTATTTTAAGCAATTATCCTTTTAGCATTATCGCACTCTCCTACGTAAAACTGCTCTAATTATCCACTTTTCTACGTAAGAGTCTATCTCATTGCGTAGAACACACTTTTCTGGACGAAATGGTATATTTGCATGCATTAAACACATTTTTAGAAGTTTAGATATTAAGCCGTTCTGATTAAGTCTCATTACGCGCTTCTTCTGTCGCAGGAAACCCTGATTGGATGATTCTCGAGACTTGTGGGCCCACTTGGATCATGAAAGCCCATTATCAAAGCTTAAAGAGTCCACAGGCTATGTCTAGAAGATATGAGCCTATTATGGGCTGAACAAGGGGATCGAAGAGCTGGCCCAAGGAACCACGATAGCGGGAGAGCTGATAACCAAGAGAAGGACCAAAGCATTTAAAGCCACATCAAATGATGGCCTGCTCTACTGGCAAAGCTCAAGTGAAGAACAATGGAAAACTAGGGTTCATGACCCTCTGCCAATACTTTTTCTGATATTTTCTCTCTCATCTCTCCTTATTCTCTCTCTCTTCATTTCTCGGTCCTCGAATCTATTGACTTAACCCCAGAACTCCTGCTCATTGGCTCTGTCTCATCTCCCTTAGCTTTCTGACCGTTGGATCTTCCATCGGGCCGTTGAATCTCTATAGATCGCCATCTGATCTATCAATTCTATGCATCCGACCATCCGATCGTGCCACCGATCAGTCGATCATCCATCCTATCAACCACCCGATCTTCATTGTAAAATATCAGTCCCTAAGGCAGGTTTGATTGTACAGAAATGCCTCAGATGATTGATTGTGGCTGAGAGCGTAGAGCTCGATTTCCGAAGAAAGGAAAATACATTTTTCCTTGATGGGTATTTCAAGGGGAAAATGCATTTTTCTCCCCTGGCAACCAAACGCACCCTAACCCACATCCATCGAGCCCAGTGGCCCACTATCCTTCTCACCTACCTGCTGGCCCATGGCCGATGCACTCTGGGCCCACGATTTTTAGCGTTCCCATTGGCCAACCACTGGCCGACTCGTGGCGTCATCTCTCGGCCAACCACTGGCCGACACGTGACATCATCTCTCGGCCAATGATCAATCAACCTCATGGCCAAATAGCCCACGAGCCCAAGCCCGTAACCCACTTATCATTTATCAAAATAAGAAAATAAAAAAAAAATATAAAAAAAAAAAAAAAAATCCTTTTTTTTTAGAAACCGTGGATTTCTAAGAGAGAAACCCACGGTTTCTTCCTTAAATGAGGGACCCCTAGAAACCCTAGAGAGCTCTTCCTTTTCTCGCTCCCTCTCTTTCTTTCGGCTCTCCTTCGGTCTCCTCGCCGTGGTCTTCTCCGGCAAGCTGGTGGAGCTCGCCTTCTTCTCCTTCTTCTTCTTCTTCTTCTTCTTCTTCTTCTTCTTCTTCTTCTTCTTCTTCTTCTTTTTCTTCCTCTTCTTCTTCTTCTTCTTCTTCTTCTTCTTCTTCCATTCTTCTGTTACAGGTACAAGGGGGCTAACCAGCAAGCCGTCACCCCCATCAACGCACCACCACAGCAACCATCTCGCCATTAAAACCGGCGAGCTTCTTCTCGGTTCTCACCACGCCCCCACCTGCAACACGCTCCAATGGTAAGGGTTCCTACCCCCCTCTCCTTCTTCCCTTCTCTTCTTCCTCATCTTCTTCTTCCTCCTCCTCCTTTCTGCTTCTTCTTCTTCTTCTTCTTGCCGGAGTTGCAGGTCTGCAACTCCGGCGGACTGGTTCTTGTCACCACCGTGTTCACCAACCGGAGTTGCAGGTAGCAACTCCAGTCTACCCCCCTCTCCGTCTTCCCTTCTCTTCTTCCTCATCTTCTTCTTCCTCCTCCTCTTTTCTGCTTCTTCTTCTCCTCCTTGCTGGACCTGCAAATCTTCATCAACGGAGTTCCACCTTCATTACCGGAGTTGCAGATGCAACTCCGATCGAACTCCTCACCCCGTGGCGTCCCTCTTCCTTTGTGCTTCACCAACGCCTCGTGCTGCTAGACGGTCCTCCACTAGCACAACCAGCAACTTCTTGCTGGAACCTTGATTCAATCTTTGACCGGAGTTGCAACCTGCAACTCCGGCGATCGCCATCACCATTATTGCCATCCTCGGCAAAACCTGCACCATCCTCCATCTTTCAAACCGTGAGCACACCATCTCCTTCTTCCTTCTGGCTACCACGTCACTGAAACCACCACCATTACATGGCCTGCAAGTGCAGGCTGTGGCCGCCTCCTTCCTCATCTTTTCCCTCCAACAAAACCACCACGGTCTCACTTGGCCCGCTTTCATAGCTACCCAATTCTCGGGCTGATCCACTCAAGGTAAGTCGAAAGGTAAAAAAAAAAAAAGTAAATTTTCTTTCTCTCTCTTCCCTAGGTTCTCTCTCTAGAACCTTCACCTTCTCTCTAATTCCCCTCGCTAGATCCCAACCTTTCTCTCTCTAGGTTTCATCATCGAGTTCCTCTCTCTAAGATTAGTTTGGTTTCTCGCTCCATGTTCATCTATTTTTCTCTCTCTATCCTCTTATTTCTCTCTCTAGAAATCCCTTCCAAATCCTTACTCTCTCTAGTTTTCTCTCTCTTCTCTCCCACTCTCTCTTTAGTTTCTCTCTTTTATATGCTTTCTAGTTAGATTCATTTCTTGTCTAATGATTGTAAGAACTTTTGATTAATGAATAAATTCAGTTGATTATTATGTTTTAACACCGATAAATCCACCATTCTCACCTCACCATATTCTCCATTATTTTGTGACAATTTTCTGATATTGTATGCTCCTTAGTGCACTAACATTAACCCGAGTGCGGATCGACATCCGACACGAATCCCTATACAGATATAAAATTTTGCAGGATTTAAGAACCGGATCAATTTACAAATGTGTTGAAGTTAGGGTTTCCGTAACCAACGACGCAGAAAAATCCTACTTTCAAATGGTGCCGCTGCCGCTCGGGTGTTCGGGAGTGCGAAAAAGGACGTAAAGACGGAATTGGAAAGTTGCTGAAGCGAAAAGCTGCTCAATTTGGCCAGCCCGACCTTTTCGGGAAACTTTCTATTTTTTGTTTTTGTTGATTTTTAGCAGTTTTTAAATTACTATTTTTAATGTCTCGGAAGGCCGAGTGCAATTTGTAATAATTTAGGAATTTTACTGCTTTCCATATAACTGCTAGATCTTGTTCTAGGGTTTTTTAGAAACCCTAGATTAAGTGGAAAATACCAAAAAAATAATAAATTCAAAATTCAAAAAAATTAGGGTTTCATATTCTGCAGATTTTTAGAAATCACCAATCCAGGATTTGCGATTTTTGGAAAGATTCTAAAATCTTGAAACTTTGCTAAATTAGGGTTTCCCCTCTTAGAAGTTTCCTCTTTAGAAGAATTTCTATCTTTAGAAATCTTCCGAATTTGGAAAAGTCTGCAAAAGGAAACGCCCCAAATCTAGCAGAATTTCAATTTTGGGAAATTTCCCAAAATTATAAGGGATCTCGCAATCGAATCTTTCTTGGAAGATCTCCACAGTTCGGGAAACTTTCCAATCTAGGTATTTTCCAATCTGGGAATTCCTAAATTTTAACCCATCTCGAATTTGGAAACTAATTCAAAAACTTGCCTAAATTCAGTGCTTGTTCAGTGAACCCTAAAAAGGCAAAGATCTTCCAAATAGAATCCCACATACCTAGACCGTGCGATCTAACTTTTCTGCAGGAACACGATCCAGTGTGGGTAGAGAGCGAAAGCTCAAAGAGGTGGAGTCGGGCCCAAGCCCATTAGGATACCCCTCTCTAACCCATGGAGGCGACCCCGTGGCGTGGCCCACGGGAGGTAAGTCTCAATCCTCGCCTTGAGTGTGATACAGAGCAATTTGGGTGAATCATTGCCGCTTGTCTATTTGCTTTCGCATACATATTATTCGACTTGCGTGGCATGGCCGTTAATAATTGAACATTAATCGAGCAGACCCAGCTCTTTTACAACTGGTGGGATTTCATCACCCACCTCATCACTCCAGCTGAAATTGATCCCCAGGATCCATTGAAAGTAGGATTTTTCCGCGTCGTTGGTTACGGAAACCCTAACTTCAACAAGATTTGTAATTTTTATCCAATTATCCTGCAAGATATGAGCTTTTGTATAGGGATTCGTGTCGGATGTCGATCCGCACTCGGGATTAGTCGGATTAGCGCAAATAAGAACATAAAATGACGAATTTTTCACAGAAACTGCTACTGAGAAATATGGAGAGGTGAGAATGGTGATCGATTTAAAACATATGTTGGTGATTTTTAGAGAGAATGATGGTCACTTACTAACACGAATGAAATAGCGTAATGAAAACCCTATTTAAAACACAATCTTGAAATAAAATAAAATAAAATAAAACTAAATCATCCATTAACTTCAATAATTCTTACAATGCTCAAAATACCAAACAAAACAATAATAACTCAAAAGATCTAAAGACTAATCTATGAAGCTTCGAAAGAGGGTCAATCTAGAGAGAGAAATTGCAAAGGCTTAGAGAGAGAATTGAGTGATTGAGTTTAGAGAGAGAGAGACTAGAGAGAGAATATGGAGAGGGTGATCTTACCAATTGGAAGGCTGGCCACGTGGTGGGTGGTGGTGATCATGCGGTAGGGGTGGACTTGCAGGTGAAGGATATGCGCTGGAATGTGCAGCACCCAAGGGAGAACCAGTGGAGTGACGTGGGTGTGCAAGATGGTGCGAATTTCTGTTGAGCCGCGAAGTGGAGCAAGTTGGAAGATCGTGGAGGGGCAGTGAGACGGTGGTGCGCGGTGTGGAGCACGGCAACGAGATGGAGTTGCAGGTTGCGGTCTGCAACTATGGAGGTGGTGACGGGCTAGAGGAGAAGACGATCCTACAAGAGAGGGCTGCCATTCTCTCCTCTTCTCTTCTTCTTCTTTTCGTTTTCTTTTCTAGTTTTCTTCCCCTTTTTTTGTTAGGACGGTAGGAGATCAGAGAGAGAGAGAGATACGGCCAGATTTTTGAGGGTTTGTGAGAGAGAAGAGGACGTGGGGTAAGTGGGAGAGAGACGACCTCTTGAAGGAGTTGCAGGCGGTGTAGACGTGGGATGATGGACCAGCAAGTGGGGCGGTGCAAGATTTTGGTGGAAGACGGCTGGGTTATCCCCCTCCTTTTCCAACGTGCTGTCCTCCTTTTGGAGCGTGGGGAGAAGAAGTGGTGTTGCAGGCGGTGAATGCTGGTTTTTTTGTTGTTGCAGGTGCTGGCCGGTGTTGCAGGTCCGGCCAGCAAGATGAAAATGATTTAGAGAGGCTGCTGCAGGTGACGGTGAAGGATGTGATTGCTGGTGGTGGTGTTTGGCGGCGGAACTAGTAGGTAGGAGGCGGTGGACGGTGCTGCGAGCCGGAGTTGCAGGCTGCAACTCCGGTAGAAGGCGTGACAAAGATGATGAAGAAGATGAAGGAAAGAAGAGAGAAAATGGGGCCAAAGAAGAGGGAATCCGTGCGGGATTGATAGGGGGAGAGAATGGAAGAGAAAGGGGGGGATTAGGGTTCGAACGAACCCTTCTCCCTCCTCTTATAAAGCTCCCTATTTCCATTAATGGAAATAGGGTATTTTTTGAAAATAAAAAATATATATATATATATATATATATATTTTTTTTTTTTTTAAGTAAAATCCTACTTTATTATGGGGAATCTCCCCAATTAGTGGACCCCCCATTTTTTAATTAAAATTATTTTGAAATTCACGGGGTCCACTAACTGGTCGGATAGCGGGTCGATGATGATGGGCCCGGCTATTGGCCCACATGGACTGATGATGTCCATCGTCTCACAAGATGATGTGACAGACATTCTGATGGCGATCGGATGGATGGTGACTTGATTGGGACCCAGATTGGTAGATCGACGGATCTAGAGAGATCCAACGGTCCGATTGAAGATCCAACGGTCCGATGGAAGATCCAACGGTCAGAAAGCTAAGGGAGATGAGATAGAGCCGAAGGGTAGGAGTTCTGGGGTTAGGTCAGTAGATTCGAGGATCGAGAGATGAAGAGAGAGAGAGAATAAGAAGAGATGAGAGAAAAAGTATCAAAAAAATGGAAAAAAAGCACTGGCAGAGGGTCTGGAACCCTGGTCTTCACTGTGACCATCCTCACGCTTCTCCAGTAGAGTCGACTATCATTCCTTGCTGACTCATGTGGCTTTAAACGCTTTGGTCCGTCTCTTGGTCATTGGCTCTCCTGCTCTCTTCGTTCTTTGGGCCGCTTTTTGGTCCTCTTATTCAGCCCATATTTGGCCCATATCTTCTAGTCATAGCATGTGGGCTCTTTAAGCTTTGATAATGGGCTTTCATGATCGATTTGGGCCCACAAGTCTCGAGAATCGTCCCATCGGGGTTTCCTGCGACAGAAGAAGCGCGTAATGAGACTCTATCAGAATGACTTCATATCTAGACTTCCGAAAATGTGTTTAATGCATGCAAATATACTATTTCGTCCAGAAAAGTGTGTTCTACGCAATGAGATAGACTCTTACGTAGAAAAGTGGATAATTAGAGCAGTTTTACGTAGGAGAGTGCGATAACGCTAACAGGATAAGTGCTTAAAATAAGCACTTTTGAGCGAATATCATCCATCTATAATAAAAAGAATCAAGAAGTAGAGCCAATTAGCCCGGTGTTCGAGGAAAAATCCACACAAAGCGAACCCGTTTATCATCCAATCGAAATAAGACCACGAGCGCGGGTCCCTGTTGTCTAACACACCCATAAGTCCCTGCTACTCAAGTACACTGAGCTCGACGTGGCATCTTGGACTATTCGGCGGTTAGTTGCGTGTGGACTAGGAACACGCACCAACCCTAGCTTAACCCGAGGGAACACTCTTCTTATACACTTGACCAATCCGGTTAGTCTGGGACGTACTTAAGACAGCCATTGTGCCGCACGTCTGTCTAGGCTTCGGATTGCCTTGTTGTTGACTAAGAGTTAGTACTAAAGGATTCGCTCTGAAGAGTGTAGCCTGGTGAGAACCTTTGAGTGCAAACAGTTAGTCCGGCGGCTAAAAGATAAACCAGTGGTACGCCCACTATCATAATCTACTCTAGCCCCAAAACTAACAAGATAATGCCTAAAATATATCCTGATTGTTTAGAATAGGATTATCTGTGCTTGATGTGCATCATTTAGAATCACTACTCCAGTGTCTCCTTTTGGCAACTTTTTGCCAAATCTTGGGCTTGCTTTTTCAAGTAGAAGCCCGGTTGGACCTGCCTTAACCTTTTACTGACTCGATCTGAGAGTTAGTCCACCGCACCCCTCTATCGCCTTTAATGGCAGATGAACGGCCTCTGTATGAGACCTACTACAGTTTCTGTGAGAATAGAGGTGATCACTCTCAACAATGGTATGACAATTCTGCGTATCATCATGATACTCCAGTCTCGCACACTTCTACAGGGTATGATAATCACCGAGATCCGGCGTACAATTCTGTACTCCAAGAGCTTAAAAATTCAGTCTCTGCCCTTCGTGCCGCAGTCCAGCAACCTGTGTACCATTCCCAGTCTGTAGGATATTACCCTCCTATCCAGCAAGATGTCTGTACCTTTCCATCTCCAATGCAGACCTCCTATAACAACACCTATTATCCGGATAATAGGAGTCACCATAACTTTGGTTGGGAACAGTCTGCCCTCCCGCAGCAACTGCCGCAGGATAATTATCCTTCCGGGTTCCATCAACCCAATGGAGAGTATGACTGGCAATACTCACAATCCCAGTACCCGTCATATCCACAGAATGACTATTCTGATCAACAGTGGGCCCCTCAGGATTTTCAGAGTCAGCAACTAGTCCCAGACTCCACTTTGCCTTACAACTTTCATACCCAGTCGGACTACAATCAAGAGTTGGCACCTCAGCTCCCCTTGGCTGAACCGCCTCCGTTGGCTACTAAACCCTGTCTAGAGGATCTTCTCTCTAAATACATTGCCCAGCAACAACAGTATTTCCAAAGTCTAGAGCACCAACAACAGCAATCTATGGAGAGCTTGGAGCAACGTCTAGTTCAATTAGAAAATGAAAGAGAGGAAGTCAACTTCACTAGCCCACCAATAGCCTATCCTGAGGAGAATGACATGGCCATTGTCTATAATGAGGAGTCACACAATTGGACCATGTACCAAAATTGCCAGGATGAAATAGAAAGCCCGATTATTGAGGAGCCAGTGTTTCCTTATTCGGTGCCTTTAACAGCATCAAATCTTGAACCTACCTCAGAGCAACCTAACTCTCACTCTCCCTCTGCTGACCCTGATGTCGATCTCCATGACACTGAGCTGTGTCTCGATCGTAGGATCCCAACTGTCATTGATCTACCATTCCTCCCCACCTCCCTTGGATTGTGCAACAATAGTGATAAACCCGAGTCTCAATCTTTGGTGCCCTTAACAGCACCAACTTCTAGACCGAGCACAGAGGAACTCAGTTCCATCTTTATCTCTGATGATTCTACCTCTGCACTAGTTGCAGACATTCCCACTGTAGAGCCGTGTCTAGAAAATGGGCCTCCCGCTGTCCTGGACCTACCGATCCCCACCCAGGAGGAACATATTGAGTGCAGGGATTGGAACATCCCTATCACATTAGGAAACATCGAGAAAGAGGTCAACAGTTTTCACCCGTCACCCCACATCGATATTATCGATGACCCGTGCACCGTAGAGAGTCTAATTCAGGACTCTCCCGAAGCTCAATTATCCAAGTGTCAAGAACACTTTGAGTCTGACTTCATCTCGGAGTCCAACATTTCTGGTATTACTGATCTGCAGGAGTCTGCTCCATTCAGATACATTCCCGCAAAACTCAATGAGTTTGCGGCTCTGCTAACCACGGTCAGAGAACCCACTACTACTCTCTTCTCAGTCTTTACTGAGAAGCTTCTATCCCTCCCCGCTGAACTAAATGTTTTTGCGGGTCTGCTCAGAGAACCCACTCCTACTCTCCTCTCAATCTTTACTGAGAAGCTTCGATCCCTCCCAGATCAACTCCATGCTTCTGTCGGGCTGCTCAGAGAGCTCAATGCCCTTCTCTCAGTCTACACTGAGAAAGACCTGTTATATACAGGTATTGAAAGTAGGATTTTTCCGCGTCGTTGGTTACGGAAATCCTAGATCTCAACAATATTTGTAATTATCCGATTCTTTTTCACTCAAATCCTGCAAAACTCACAGGGTTGTACAGTGGCTCGTGTCGGATGTCGATCCGCACTCGGGGTTAGTTTGCGTAATTCAACGACATGAAATGACGGATTTTTATCAAGAAAACATGGAGGGGTGAGAATGGTGATGGATTTAAAACATTCTTAGTGATTTTTAGAGAGAGAAATTACCACAAACAATCAGAAACACAAAAGTAAACTAAGAATAAGAATTTAGCACAATATTGCAAAATCAAACTAAATTTTATTCGAATCAAATGTTGAGATACAAACTTCTAATAAAAAGATAATAAAATGACAATTCTATAAAGCATAAAGAAAAATAGAGATGGAGACCTAGAGAAAGAAAGTAGAGAGAAGTGAAACCTAGAGAAAGAAAGGGAGGTTTTAGAGAGAGAAACAACTTGGGAGACTTAGAGAGAGATTGATGAGAGAATGAGGAGAGAGAAAGTGAAGATGGAAAATTACCTGGATTCGGAACTCACCAATGGTGAAGATGGACAGAGATGATGTCTGGCCATGATGCGGAAGCCGGTCACGTGGTGGGGAAGCATGACAGCATGGTGGTGTTTCCACGTGGTGCTACAATGCTTGGGCATTGGCTGGAGACGCACCGTTCAAGGGAGGAGATGGGGTAGAGAACCCGTGAGCAACAACTGCTGTTGCAACGGTTGGTGTGGAGAGGATGAAGAAAAAGAAGGGGCAGCACGGTGGTGTGAAGGAATGGTGGCTTGGTGTGCACACGTACAAACCAGCAAGCCAAGAGAGAGGGACGTGTAAGGGTGATGGTGGTTGTGGTGCTGAGTTGCAGGTTGGTGGAGGAGTTGCAGACGTTGTGAACTGGGTGGGATTGTGATGTTTGATGAAACCGGTGATGGCAGCAACGTGGTTGAGGCGGAGTGGTGCTGTGATGTTGATGAAAACGGTGATGGCAGCAAAGTGGTTGAGGCGGAGTGGCTGTCTGAACGTGCAACCGACAAGGAGGGAGAGAAACAGCAACAGCAGCAGGGGTGGAGGCGTTTGGGACGAGAGATGGCCGGAGTTGCAGACCTGCAACTCCGGTCAAAAAAAAACGAAGAAGACGATCTCCTTCTTTGGACGGTTGTGAGGCTGGGCTGCTGGCTGTTGAACACGGTGGTTGCAGGCGGAGGTGTGCACGGTGGTGTGTGCTAGCGAGAGGAGGAAGAGGTATGTGATCAGCACAGTTGGCCGGAATTAATGGAGGTTGCCGGAGTTGCAACCTGCAACTCCGGTGATCTTGAAAAATTTTTTTTTTTTTTTTTTCTTTTTTTGGTTTTGTGTGAAGGATGGCTAGGTGAGTGAATAGAGAAAGGGAGAGGAGATAAAGGAGAGGAAGGCTTACCTTTTAGAGGCGCACCAGGGAGGAGAAACGGTGCTGTCTTGTTTTTCTTTTTTTTTTCTCTTTTTTTTTTTTTTTTGGGCGGTGTGGAGGAGATAAAGAGAGGGAGGTTGCAGGGGTGTTTGCAACCTTGAAGATGTTGCTGTTGCTGCTGGTGAAGTGGCACGTGAAGGGGAGGTGGAGGCGCTGGAGTGTTGGGTGAGGAAGAAGGAGAAAATGTGATGGGATGAGGGTGTAACGGCTGGGGTTTTGATCAACACGTGGTAGAGATCGAGGGAGCGGCTAGGGTTTTTTTTTTTTTTTTTTTTTTTTTGGGAAGAGATAAGGAATAGGAGAGGATCGATTCCGGAACTTCCAAAACGTGGAGAGAGGATCCTTTATAAAGGAACCGTGGGTTTCTATCTTTGAAATCCACGGTTTCTAAAAATTTTTTTTTTTTTTTTTTTTTTTTTTTTTTTTTTTTTTAAAACTTCTCCTCCCTCCTTCCAATGAGGTGAGGACGTGTGTAAGAGATATTACACTTCAACGTCCCTCACTCTCTCTCCATAAAAATAGAAACTATCCCCCCCTATTTCTTAGAAAATTTCCTTATTTTGTAAATTAGTTTGACTTTCCAAAAATTTCTTTCTTTTAAAAAAATCTTCTCCTAAAAATCTTCCATTGAAAATCTTCCCCTGGTCACTAACGTTGATCAATACCTAGGTTCCTCATAGCCCTTCCGATGAAGGGGATGATGGATTGAAAGTATGGACGTCATGCGTATGATAGGACTAGTGACGTTCGACCAAGGTGATGATGGGGATCGAATGGATGATCTACTGGCGATCAGACGGTAGACGAGGATGGCCATAATAGGATGGATCATTGGATAGTGGCGATCAGCCAAGGTAGGCCTTAGGATCGCGTGATTGCGAAGGGAGAGATGATTGGATGATTGAGATTGATAGTAGAGAGATAATGAGGATTTAGAGAGAGGAGAGAGAAAATATTACAAAAATAAAAAGAAAAATGCTAGCAGAGGATTTTGAACCCTGATCTCTGACTTGGTCTTCTGCATGCTTTACCAACTGAGCTAGTCCTCAACTTGTGTTAGTTGATAAGCTTTAATTTCCTTAGTCTCTTCTTTGAGGGCTTGTCTCTCCTTCTCCCTTTGTCGTCTCTCGACTCTTTTGCTCTCTCTCTCTCTGGCTCTTCTTCTCTCTTTGGCCTACATCTTCTTGTCCAAGTCCACTGGCTCTTTATGCTTTGATTAAAGGCATTGTAGGTTGATTTTGGGCCCACAATTCTCGAAAATCGTCCCATCGGGGTGTCCTGCGACAGAAGAAGCGCGTAATCAAAACGGCTTAATATTTAGACTTCCGAAAATGTGTTTAATGCATGCAAATATACCATTTCGTCCAGAAAAGTGTGTTTTACGCAATGAGATAAACTCTTACGTAGAAAAGTGGATAATTAGAGCAGTTTTACGTAGGAGAGTGCGATAACGCTAACAGGATAAGTGCTTAAAATAAGCACTTTTGAGCGAATATCACAACCCCCAACCAGCATATTGCCAATCCTTGGCAATTAGTGCGAAATACATGAGCTTAAAAGGGCTCTGCACATGCTGCACACTTTTTCATATTAGCTCAGGGAAAACCCCGTTCGTCAAATCATTGAATGGATGCAAAAAAAAAGTTACATGCTAGCGAAGAGTTGGAAAGTTTTGGCAAGACTACAGACTGATAATCATGACCCAGAATAGTCAGACTCTGCGTGTGTGTGTGCTCAACATTCTCATCATCCGACAGTAAAGATTTCCAGATCACCTCTAAGTTTTTATGCCTCGACCTCAAATCTCACATGTTTAGCACTCAGAATAGAATCACACAAGAAGGGTTTTCTTCTTTTCTCTCAATTTATATGTGAGGAGATGTATTTAATATAAAGAGGCAAAAGATCTCACATATGTTTTATTTGAAGGAAGGACATCTTTAACAGAAGAAGATCTCATGATTGGAATACCACTTCACTCGGGAACGTCAGATCAAACTCTATAGCTTCTCTTTCTCCAATCTCCACATTTTATGATCGTACTATCCTAGAATCAAGTAGGACTTTCCTGGGTTGTAATGAGGCTTAGGTCAGGTGTAGAGAGATAAAGGAATACAGGATTTCAAAGATCTTGAGAGGATATTGCCATTTTCTTGAATTTTTCCTGCGACGTAACACCATTATCTGGTTCTTTTTCCTTTTTTTGTATTTTTCTCTTTTTCTTGATATTTCTGAGACTGCTCAATTTCTTTTCAGCTCTTCTTCATATTTCTTTTCATATTTTGTTTTCAGCTTGAACCACTTTCTTTTCTTTTGATTCTTCTTCTTTACTTTTCTTTTCACGGTACACCCATATCAGTTATTCTTTTGTCCATCTCAAAATAAGGGTAGCTAGTCATGCTTCGTAGCTATACTGGATTTTAGGTTGATGGGATTACAAAGAAAAGGCTTTTATAGAAGGGTTCAAGGGGTTTCTAGTGAAGTATAATTCAGGTGAGTAAAAAGGCTGAATGGTTTAGAAAAATGGCCTAAATCATTTTCTAGGGTTTGCACTATCATGTATACTGTCTTGACTGGATACAGAGAAGGTTCTGTCGTAGTAATCCAATGTTGATGTCGTTCCGAGTTCCATGACCGAAGCAAAAGATAATGAGATCTCTCAACGAATATTGCGGGCATGAAGAATAGTGAGTCATCTTGTGACTCAGGATTATTGTATAACTCTCCGAAATGATTAAAGGTTCGAAAGCTCACTAGGTTAGGTCTCCACAATTATTCTCACAGGATCTCTAGAGTTTCAAAACTTAGGATGACTCTGATGTTGATAGTGTACAATTGTGCCAAATCTGAGTTTTTCTGAGTTTTCAAACCTGCTGTAGTCATGCTTGAATTGACTCAATGCTAACTTTAAACAAAAATTGACATCCTCAACACTGACTTAACGGAGGTTTTTTTTAGCTAATCAAAGTCAGGGTATTTGACACATTTTTGAAATTCTAGAAAACTTTTGGAGAACATCGGAAATCACCCCAAAAACCTTTTTTTTTTTTTTTTTTTTTTTTTTTTTTTTTTTAAATGAAGACATGAGTTTTGGTAAATACCCACCCCCAACCAAAATACAGCACCGTCCTCGGTGCTCATGACCGGGACATAAAATGATAACAAATCAATGATGATGATGCAAAGATTCAGGAAGGATGTTACCAAGTCGGTAGAAACTCGACAGTGTGTGGTACCTGATGATCGGAAGAATGAATGTACCTGCATTTCTAGAGATATAACAGTAATAACAAATGCATGAGACTCATGTACTCTAGGAATACCGGAATTGCCTTTCCGAAAGCGCTAAGTTTTACGTCTTCAGCCAGACATGACGGGGGTGACAGGCACCCCCAACCAAGTTGGGGCACAGGAGACTGAGTGGATCATCAGTCGACATAAATAGGATCGATGAGATCAATTTCAAGAGTCTGAATGAACGACACATCAAGTTCATGGAATTGCTTAAGACGCTGACCATTGACCTGGAATGAGGAGTGATCCTTGGGATCCTCAATAGTGATTGCCCCGAAGGGTGTGACTGCTGTGACCGTATAAGGACCGGTCCACCTAGATTTCAGTTTTCCAGGGAAGAGATGAAGACGAGAATTATAAAGAAGGACCTTCTGTCCTGGATGGAACTCTTTCCTGAGGATGCTCTTGTCATGTATCCACTTCATTTTGGCTTTGTAATTCTTGGACAAGTTGTAGGCATCATTTCTGAGTTCTTCTAACTCATTCATTTGAAGTTTTTGCTCTTCCCCTGCAGAGTCGAGGTCGAAGTTGAGTTTCTTAATGGCCCATAGGGCACGATGTTCAATCTCTACCGGTAGATGACAAGGTTTCCCAAAGACGAGACGATAGGGAGACATATTGAGTGGGGTCTTGTAGGCGGTTCTGTATGCCCATAAAGCATCAGTGAGACGAGTAGACCAGTCTTTACGTGTGGTATTGACTGTCTTCTCCAAGATCTGCTTGATCTGACGATTAGAAACCTCCACTTGACCACTAGTCTGCGGATGATAAGCTAGGGCAACCTTGTGGGTTACCCCATACTTCTTCATTAAGTTCTCGAATATCTTATTGCAGAAATGGGTGCCCCCATCACTAATGATGGCTTTAGGGGCACCGAATCGAGCGAAGATGAACTCCTTTAGGAATTTGACCACTACTTTGTGGTCATTGGTCTTGGTGGGAATGGCTTCTATCCATTTGGAGACATAGTCTACCGCAAGGAGAATGTACTCAAAACCATAGGAAACGGGAAAGGGGCCCATGAAGTCGATCCCCCAAATATCAAATATTTCATCAACCTGGATGGGAGTTAGGGGCATCATGTTCCTCTGGGAGATGCGGCCTAGATGCTAGCAATTAGGACAAGTTTTGCTGTAGATATGGGCATCTTTAAATAATGTGGGCCAGTAGAATCCGCATTGCAGAACTTTTTCTGCAGTTTTCTTAGTACTGAAATGACCACCACAAGGTTGGTCATGACACGAGGATAAGATATTGAGTTGGTCCGACTCAGGGACACAGAGACGAATGATCTGGTCAGGACAGTATTTATACAAATAAGGGTCATCCCAAGAGTAGTACTTAACTCTTGCTAGGAATTGGCTTTTGTCCTGTTTTGACCAGTGTGACGGCATTTCTTCGGTGACAAGGTAGTTGACAATGTCAGCATACCAAGGATTAACAGAGATGGCGAACAGTTGTTCGTCTGGAAAGGTTTCAGGGATGGGCTGGGTGTCGAAGGATGACTCTAAAGTCAGTCTAGATAAGTGATCAGCCACTACATTCTCAGTTCCTTTCTTATCCTTAATCTCGAGGTCGAATTCCTGCAGTAAGAGAATCCATCGAATTAATCGAGGTTTGGTTTCCTTTTTCGACATGAGATAACGAAGGGCTGCATGATCAGTGTACACAACCACCTTAGTGGCTAAGAGATACTGACGGAATTTATCAAGGGCGAAGACTACTGCCAGGAGTTCTTTCTCAGTGGTAGAGTAATTCATTTGGGCAGAGTTAAGAGTTTTGCTCGCGTAGTAGATCACGTGTGACCTTTTGTCAACTCTCTGCCCTAGAACGGCTCCTAACGCGTAGTCAGAAGCATCGCACATTACCTCGAAAGGTAGAGTCCAGTCCGGGGGACGGATAATAGGTGCAGTAGTGAGCTCAGATTTGAGACGCTCAAATGCCTTGACACAGTCAGCATTAAAGTCGAAAGGACTATCTTTAGCTAGAAGATGGGACAGAGGTCGAGCGATTTGAGAGAAGTCCTTGATGAATCGCCTATAGAATCCTCCGTGTCCCAAAAAGGATCGGATGTCACGCACGGACTTAGGAATGGGCAAGGTCGAGATGATATCGATTTTAGCTTTGTCGACCTCAATGCCCTGATGGGAAATGACATGTCCCAGAACAATGCCCTTCTTCACCATGAAGTGGCATTTCTCCCAATTGAGGACAAGTCGCTTGTCCTGACAGCGTTGAAGTACCAGCCCTAGATGGTTCAGACAGTCATCAAAGGATGACCCAAAGACTGAGAAGTCGTCCATAAAGACTTCGAGGAATTTTTCCACCATGTCAGAGAATATGCTCATCATACACCTTTGAAAGGTCGCGGGTGCATTGCAGAGGCCAAAGGGCATGCGCTTGTAGGCAAAAGTGCCAAAGGGACAAGTGAAGGTTGTCTTCTCGTGATCCTCAGGGGCGATTGGTATTTGATTATACCCTGAGTAACCATCGAGGAAGCAGTAATAGGAGTGACCTGCTAATCTCTCCAACATTTGGTCTATGAAGGGTAAAGGAAAATGGTCCTTCCTCGTGTTGGTGTTGAGTCGTCGGTAATCGATGCAGACTCTCCACCCTTTCTTCAGGCGCTGGGTTACCATTTCTTTGTTCTCATTTTCCACAACTGTGAATCCTGCCTTTTTAGGGACGACATGAATAGGACTCACCCATTTGCTATCGGAGATGGGGTAAATGATACCCGCATCTAACAGTTTAAGGACCTCGTCCCGGACTACATCCTTCAAGATGGGGTTCAACCTCCTCTGGTGTTCCCGAGAGGTTTTGGATTCATCCTCGAGATAGATGTGATGTTGGCACACCGAGGGGTCTATGCCACGAATATCATCTATAGTCCAACCTATCGCAGATTTGTGCTCGTTGAGCAGCTCAAGAAGTTTCTTACGTTCACTCGCAGACAGAGCGGAAGCAATAATGACAGGGTAGGTTTCCTTAGGACCAAGATAGGCATAGGAAAGATCTGTGGGAAGAGGCTTAAGCTCCAACATTGGAGCAGATGGAGTAGAAATAGGTGTCACAGAAGACACGGACTGAAGAGGTTTGACTTCAGTAGGTAAAGGAAGGATGGGTTCTCTGGCCATGGTTATCAGAGGCTCGAACTCGATGAGTGGAGCGGGGATCTCTATCAGTGGAGCAGTCTCCAAAAGATCATTGAGATCAGAAATAGCTGACTCTGTTGCAAAGTCAGCTCCAAAGTGTTCTAGACACTGCTTAAGAATATCTTCGGTGGAGTCCGGGATTAGACTCTCAACGGCACACATTTCATCGGTAACTTCGCGATCGGCATCTTGTTGCATTAAACGAAAGATGTTGACCTCAGCTTTGAGGTTACCGAAAGCAATGGACATGTTTCCGTCCCGGCACCCGATGTGTACGTTCGCGGTGGCAAGGAATGGACGGCCTAAGATGACCGGAATGCGGTTATCCTGACACGGCTCGGTGTCTAGAATGATAAAGTCCACAGGATAATAAAAGTCAGCAACTTTTACTAGGACATCCTCAATGATTCCTCTTGGAATCTTAATGGACTGATCAGCCAATTTCAGGGTGACATTGGTAGGCTTCATATCTTTCAGTCCTAACTGCTGATATACCGAGAATGGTATGAGGTTAACTCTAGCCCCTAAATCTAGCAAGGCAGTGCAACTAAAGTTGTCTCCAATTTCACATTGGACAGTCGGGCTACCTGGATCCTTGTGTTTGATCACACTATTGCGTTGAATGAACGCGGTAGCTTTTTCGGCCAAGAAGGCAGCTTTGGGTACATGCGTACGCCGCTTAACTGTGCACAAGTCCTTGAGGAATTTGGCATAGGAGGGGATTTGCTTGATAGCAGAAAGGAATGGGATATTGATCTGGACATCTTTAAAGACGTCTAAGATCTCTGAGAATTGTTGATCCCGCTTATCTTGGACAAGTCTGTCCGGGAAGGGAGGCTTTACTCGACAAATGGATTTGTCTTTAGCCTTGGATTTCTGCACAGGGATATCTGATGTTGGTGCAGAGGTGGAAGAAGCAGAGGTAGGATTAGGACTAGTGTCCTCTGTGCGAGTGATGGGTGCCGGAGATGGCACCGGTGGTGGTTGGACTCCCATGTCCACAGTTTTTCCAGATCGTAGGGTGGTTACAGCTTGCACCTCCCCTTGACACTTCTCATTCTGGCTTTGAGATTGGGATCCGATCTCATATACTGTCCCTTTGGCATTTCCTTTAGGGTTTGCAATAGGTTGGCTAGGAAAGATCCCCTTAGCTTTCTCAGCTTCCAAGTTACCTAGACGTTGCTCTAGACGAAGCATGGATTGCTGTTGCTGTTGCTCTAGGCGTTGCATAGATTGTTGTTGCTGAGTAATGAGTTGAGCTAGAAGGTCTTCGATACCAGATTTGGGGACCGACTGTTGGGGGGCAGCTAATGGGAGCTGAGGCACCAATTCGCGACTCGAGCTCATTGGGGCATTATAGTTATAGGCTGGAGAATTAGTTGGGACAATCGGTTGGTTCTGAAAGGTCTGTGGGACTCTTTGCTGATTCTGAAATGTGCTTGATTGTCCAGAGTATTGACCCTGTTGGAATTGCTGGTTCTGAGTAGATGGGTACTGATTCTGCTGGTACTGACCCTGATTGAATTGCCTATTGGGTTGATTGAACCCAGGAGGATACATGCCCTGAGGTTGACGTGGAGGTTGAGCTTGTGGTTGAGTAGACTGAGGCCTCCAAGAGAAGTTAGGGTGGTTTCTCGTGTCCGGATGATAAGATTGACTATACGAGTTCTGAGTGGGTGGTTTGTATGTGCTGAAAGCACAAACTTCTTCCTGAAGAGGATTAGACCATCCTTCATTCAAAGGACAATGCTCAGTAGTATGGGAGGGTTGCAGACAGAGGGTGCAGGATTCCATAGGGCTCTCGTGTCCCACATGCATGACTGGGGTAGATTGTTGAGTAGGCTTTTGTACAGACACAGCCAGTGCCGAGACTGACTTGCTCAACTCTTGAATGACTGATCGAAGCTCAGTATCAGCTGTAGCATCATGTCCCTTGGTTGTCCTTTGGACCGAAGTGGTTCGACTAAACTCTGAGTCAGTCGTCCAATGTTGAGAGTTTTCTCCTAACTCTCCCAAGAATTTGTATGCATCGGTCGGAGTTTGGTGCAGGAATTTTCCTTGGCACATGGACTCTACCATGGTCCGGGACTCATCAGTAAGTCCCTTATAGAAGACGTGGACAAGATTGCCCTTGTCGATGCTATGGTGGGGACACTTAGTCAGGTAGTCTTGGAATCTATCCCACGCTTCAAAAAATTTCTCATCGGACTTTTGTCGAAAGTCCTAGATGAGTTGCTTCATTTGGTTGGTCCGAGTCATGGGGTAGAATTTAGACATGAATTTGCCTACCAACTCTTTCCAACTGCTGATTGAATCAGCGGGTAAGGAGTAGAGCCAATCTGAGGCTCGGTCTTTGAGCGAGAATGGGAAAACTCGCAGACGGACATTGTCATCATCAAGGTTCTGATTCTTGAAAAGTAGGATGACATGTTGGAATTCCCTAATATGGGAATATGGGTCTTCTCTTGGGAGACCACGAAAGGTTGGCAGCATTTGGATCGTCTGTGGCCTGATCTCAAATTGTACCGCCGTAGTAGGTGGGAGAACAATGCAAGTGGGCGGATTGGCAGAGATAGGAGCGAACGTCTCGATAAGAGGGCGTTCGACTGCCATGACTACAAAGGTAGTAGTACTGGGGGAGGCGGGTGGTGAAAGAGATGGGGAAGAATTCAGTGGAGGATCCACTGTAGGGATGTGATTCTCAGATCGAACCAAGCGTTTGTTCGGACGATTCCAAACGGGCATACGCGAATGAGGCAAGCTCTATACTTGGCAAAAAGTTGCCAGAGAGGAACACTATCCTAAATGATGCACACCAAGCACAGATAATCCTATTCTAAGCAATCAGGATATATTTTAGGAATTATCTTTGTTAGTTTTGGGGCTAGAGTAGATTATGACAGTGGGCGGACCACTGGTTTATCTTTTAACCGCCGGACTAACTGTTTTGCACTCAGAGGTTCTCACCAGGCTACACTCTTCAGAGCGAATCCTTTAGTACTAGCTCTAGTTAACAACAAGGCAATCCGAAGCCTAGACAGACGTGCGGCACAATGGCTGACTTAAGTACGTCCCAGACTAACCGGATTGGTCAAGTGGATAAGAAGAGTGTTCCCTCGGGTTAAGCTAGGGTTGATGCGTGTTCCTAGTCCACACGCAACTAACCGCCGAATAGTCCAAGATGCCACGTCGAGCTCAGTGTACTTGAGTAGCAGGGACTTATGGGTGTGTTAGACAACAGGGACCCGCGCTCGTGGTCTTATTTCGATTGGATGTTAAGCGGGTTCGCTTTGCGTGGATTTTTCCTCGAACACCGGGCTAATTGGCGCTACTTCTTGATTCTTTTTAATTAAATGGAGCCTTGGGATCAAATCAGATGGAATGATGAGGTGGGTGATGAAATCCCACCAGTTGTAAAAGAGCTGGGTCTGCTCGATTAATGTTCAATTATTAACGGCCACGCCACGCAAGTCGAATAAGTTGTTGCTAAAAAACAAATAGACAAGCGGCAATGATGCACCCAATATGCTCTGTATCGCACTCAAGGCGAGGATAGAGACTTACCTCCCGTGGGCCACGCCACGGGGTCGCCTCCGTGGGTTAGAGAGGGGTATCCTAATGGGCTTGGGCCCGACTCCACCTCTTTGAGCTTTTGCTCTCTACCCACACTGGATCGTGTTCCTGCAGAAACAGTTAGATCGCACGGTCTAGGTATGTGGGATTCTATTTGGAAGATTCTTGCCTTTTTAGGGTTCACTGAACAAGCACTGAATTTAGGCAAGTTTTTGAATTAGTTTCCAAATTCGAGATGGTTTAAAATTTAGGAATTCCCAAATTGGAAAATACCTAGATTGGAAAGTTTCCCGAACTGTGGAGATCTTCCAAGAAAGATTTGATTGCGAGATCCCTTATAATTTTGGGAAATTTCCCAAAATTGAAATTCTGCTAGATATGGGATGTTTCCTTTTGCAGACTTTTCCAAATTCGGAAGATTTCTAAAGATAGAAATTCTTCTAAAGAGGAAACTTCTAAAAGGGGAAACCCTAATTAAGCAGAGTTTCAAGATTTTGGAATCTTTCCAAAAATCGCAAATCCTTGATTGGTGATTTCTAAAAATCTGCAGAATATAAAACCCTAATTTTTTTTAATTTTGATTTTTTAATTTTTTTGGTAATTTCCACTTAATCTAGGGTTTCTAAAAAACCCTAGAACAAGATCTAGCAGTTATATGGAAAGCAATAAAATTCCTAAATTATTACAAATTGCACTCGGCCTTCCGAGACATTAAAAATAGTAATTAAAAACTGCTAAAAATCACTAAAAACCAAAAATAGAAAGTTTCCCGAAAAGGTCGGGCTGGCCAAATTGAGCAGCTTTTCGCTTCAGCAACTTTCCAATTCCGTCTTTACGTCCTTTTTCGCACTCCCGAACACCCGAGCGGCAGCGGCGCCATTTGAAAGTAGGATTTTTCCGCGTCGTTGGTTACGGAAATCCTAGATCTCAACAATATTTGTAATTATCCGATTCTTTTTCACTCAAATCCTGCAAAACTCACAGGGTTGTACAGTGGCTCGTGTCGGATGTCGATCCGCACTCGGGGTTAGTTTGCGTAATTCAACGACATGAAATGACGGATTTTTATCAAGAAAACATGGAGGGGTGAGAATGGTGATGGATTTAAAACATTCTTAGTGATTTTTAGAGAGAGAAATTACCACAAACAATCAGAAACACAAAAGTAAACTAAGAATAAGAATTTAGCACAATATTGCAAAATCAAACTAAATTTTATTCGAATCAAATGTTGAGATACAAACTTCTAATAAAAAGATAATAAAATGACAATTCTATAAAGCATAAAGAAAAATAGAGATGGAGACCTAGAGAAAGAAAGTAGAGAGAAGTGAAACCTAGAGAAAGAAAGGGAGGTTTTAGAGAGAGAAACAACTTGGGAGACTTAGAGAGAGATTGATGAGAGAATGAGGAGAGAGAAAGTGAAGATGGAAAATTACCTGGATTCGGAACTCACCAATGGTGAAGATGGACAGAGATGATGTCTGGCCATGATGCGGAAGCCGGTCACGTGGTGGGGAAGCATGACAGCATGGTGGTGTTTCCACGTGGTGCTACAATGCTTGGGCATTGGCTGGAGACGCACCGTTCAAGGGAGGAGATGGGGTAGAGAACCCGTGAGCAACAACTGCTGTTGCAACGGTTGGTGTGGAGAGGATGAAGAAAAAGAAGGGGCAGCACGGTGGTGTGAAGGAATGGTGGCTTGGTGTGCACACGTACAAACCAGCAAGCCAAGAGAGAGGGACGTGTAAGGGTGATGGTGGTTGTGGTGCTGAGTTGCAGGTTGGTGGAGGAGTTGCAGACGTTGTGAACTGGGTGGGATTGTGATGTTTGATGAAACCGGTGATGGCAGCAACGTGGTTGAGGCGGAGTGGTGCTGTGATGTTGATGAAAACGGTGATGGCAGCAAAGTGGTTGAGGCGGAGTGGCTGTCTGAACGTGCAACCGACAAGGAGGGAGAGAAACAGCAACAGCAGCAGGGGTGGAGGCGTTTGGGACGAGAGATGGCCGGAGTTGCAGACCTGCAACTCCGGTCAAAAAAAAACGAAGAAGACGATCTCCTTCTTTGGACGGTTGTGAGGCTGGGCTGCTGGCTGTTGAACACGGTGGTTGCAGGCGGAGGTGTGCACGGTGGTGTGTGCTAGCGAGAGGAGGAAGAGGTATGTGATCAGCACAGTTGGCCGGAATTAATGGAGGTTGCCGGAGTTGCAACCTGCAACTCCGGTGATCTTGAAAAATTTTTTTTTTTTTTTTTTCTTTTTTTGGTTTTGTGTGAAGGATGGCTAGGTGAGTGAATAGAGAAAGGGAGAGGAGATAAAGGAGAGGAAGGCTTACCTTTTAGAGGCGCACCAGGGAGGAGAAACGGTGCTGTCTTGTTTTTCTTTTTTTTTTCTCTTTTTTTTTTTTTTTTGGGCGGTGTGGAGGAGATAAAGAGAGGGAGGTTGCAGGGGTGTTTGCAACCTTGAAGATGTTGCTGTTGCTGCTGGTGAAGTGGCACGTGAAGGGGAGGTGGAGGCGCTGGAGTGTTGGGTGAGGAAGAAGGAGAAAATGTGATGGGATGAGGGTGTAACGGCTGGGGTTTTGATCAACACGTGGTAGAGATCGAGGGAGCGGCTAGGGTTTTTTTTTTTTTTTTTTTTTTTTTTGGGAAGAGATAAGGAATAGGAGAGGATCGATTCCGGAACTTCCAAAACGTGGAGAGAGGATCCTTTATAAAGGAACCGTGGGTTTCTATCTTTGAAATCCACGGTTTCTAAAAATTTTTTTTTTTTTTTTTTTTTTTTTTTTTTTTTTTTAAAACTTCTCCTCCCTCCTTCCAATGAGGTGAGGACGTGTGTAAGAGATATTACACTTCAACGTCCCTCACTCTCTCTCCATAAAAATAGAAACTATCCCCCCCTATTTCTTAGAAAATTTCCTTATTTTGTAAATTAGTTTGACTTTCCAAAAATTTCTTTCTTTTAAAAAAATCTTCTCCTAAAAATCTTCCATTGAAAATCTTCCCCTGGTCACTAACGTTGATCAATACCTAGGTTCCTCATAGCCCTTCCGATGAAGGGGATGATGGATTGAAAGTATGGACGTCATGCGTATGATAGGACTAGTGACGTTCGACCAAGGTGATGATGGGGATCGAATGGATGATCTACTGGCGATCAGACGGTAGACGAGGATGGCCATAATAGGATGGATCATTGGATAGTGGCGATCAGCCAAGGTAGGCCTTAGGATCGCGTGATTGCGAAGGGAGAGATGATTGGATGATTGAGATTGATAGTAGAGAGATAATGAGGATTTAGAGAGAGGAGAGAGAAAATATTACAAAAATAAAAAGAAAAATGCTAGCAGAGGATTTTGAACCCTGATCTCTGACTTGGTCTTCTGCATGCTTTACCAACTGAGCTAGTCCTCAACTTGTGTTAGTTGATAAGCTTTAATTTCCTTAGTCTCTTCTTTGAGGGCTTGTCTCTCCTTCTCCCTTTGTCGTCTCTCGACTCTTTTGCTCTCTCTCTCTCTGGCTCTTCTTCTCTCTTTGGCCTACATCTTCTTGTCCAAGTCCACTGGCTCTTTATGCTTTGATTAAAGGCATTGTAGGTTGATTTTGGGCCCACAATTCTCGAAAATCGTCCCATCGGGGTGTCCTGCGACAGAAGAAGCGCGTAATCAAAACGGCTTAATATTTAGACTTCCGAAAATGTGTTTAATGCATGCAAATATACCATTTCGTCCAGAAAAGTGTGTTTTACGCAATGAGATAAACTCTTACGTAGAAAAGTGGATAATTAGAGCAGTTTTACGTAGGAGAGTGCGATAACGCTAACAGGATAAGTGCTTAAAATAAGCACTTTTGAGCGAATATCAGGTATACCTAGACAAGGGATAGGATAGTTATCTCCGTTCCACCTTAGGTGTCAGGAAGACTACAGATTCACTCAGTCTCCATGAGTTTTATCCTGGTTGGGGGTACTTGATATACCCCCATCATGTCTGGCTGAAGACGTAAAACTTAGCGCTTTCGGAAAGGCAATTCCGGTATTCCTAGAGTACATGAGTCTCATGCATTTGTTATTATTGTTATATCTTTGGAAATGCAGGTACATTCATTCTTCCGATCATCAGGTACCACACACTGTCGAGTTTCTGCCGACTGGGTAACATCCTTCCTAAACCTTTGCATCATCATCACTGATTTTTTATCATTTTATGTCTCGGTCATGAGCACCGAGGACGGTGCTGTATTTTGGTTGGGGGTGGGTATTTACCAAAACTCATATCTTCATTTTGATAAAAAAATACAAAAAAATAAAAAAAAAAAAACTAAAAAATCTTATTTTTGGGTGATTTTAGATGTTTTCCAAAGTTTTTCTAGAATTTCAAAAATGTGTCAAATACCCTGACTTTGATTAGCTGAAAACCTCCGTTAAGTCAGTATTGAGGATGTCAATTTTTGTTTAAGGTTAGCTTTGAGTCAAGTCAAGTGTGACTACAGCAGGTTTGAAAACTCAGAAAAACTTAGATTCGGCACAATTGTACACTATCAACATCAGAGTCATCTTAAGTTTGGAAATTCTAGAGATCCTGTAAGAAGAATTGTGGAGACCTAACCTAGTGAGCTTTCGAGCCTTTAATCATTTCAGAGAGTTATACATTAATCATGAGTCACAAGATGACTCACTATTCTTCATACCCGCAATATTCGTTGAGAGATCTCATTATCTTTTGCTTCGATCATGGAACTCAGAACGACATCAATATTGGATTACTACGACAGAACCTTCTCTGTATCCAGTCAAGACAGTATACATGATAGTGCAAACCCTAGAAAATGATTTAGGCCATTTTTTCTGAACCATTCAGCATTTTTAGTCACCTGAATTATACTTCACTAGAAACCCCTTGAACCCTTCTATAAAAGCCTTTTCTTTGTAAACCCATTAACCTAAAATCCAGTATAGCTACGAAGCATGACTGGCTACCCTTATTTTGAGATGGACAAAAGAATAACTGATATGGGTGTACCGTGGAAAATAAAATAAAGAAGAAGAATCAAAAAGAAAAGAAAGTGGTTCAAGCTGAAAACAAAATATGGAAAGAAAGTATGAAAAAGTGCTGAAAAGAAATTGAGCAGTCTCAGAAATATCAAGAAAAAGAGAAAAAATACGAAAAAAGGAAAAAGAACCAGATAATGGCGTTACGTCGCAGGAAAAATTCAAGAAAATGGAAATATCCTCTCAAGATCTTTGAAATCCTGTATACCTTTATTTTTCTACACTTGACCTAAGCCTCATTACAACCCAGGAAAGTCCTACTTGATTCTAGGATAGTACAATCATAAAATGTGGAGATTGGAGAAGGAGAAGCTATAGAGTTTGATCTGACGTTCCCGAGTGAAGTGGTATTCCAATCATGAGATCTTCTTTTGTTAAAGATGTCCTTCCTTCAAATAAAACATATGTGAGATCTTTTGCCTCTTTATATTAAATACATCTCCTCACATATAAATTGAGAGAAAAGAAGAAAACTCTTCTTGTGTGATTCTATTCTGAGTGCTAAACATGTGAGATTTGAGGTCGAGGCATAAAAACTTAGAGGTGATCTGGAAATCTTTACTGTCGGATGATGAGAATGTTGAGCACACACACACGCAGAGTCTGACTATTCTGGGTCATGATTATCAGTCTGTAGTCTTGCCAAAACTTTCCAACTCTTCGCTAGCATATAACTATTTTTGCATCCATTCAATGATTTGACGAACGGGGTTATCCCTGAGCTAATATGAAAAAGTGTGCAGCATGTGCAGAGCCCTTTTAAGCTCATTTATTTCGCACTAATTGCCAAGGATTGGCAATATGCTGGTTGGGGGTTGTGATATTCGCTCAAAAGTGCTTATTTTAAGCAATTATCCTTTTAGCATTATCGCACTTTCCTACGTAAAACTGCTCTAATTATCCACTTTTCTACGTAAGAGTCTATCTCATTGCGTAGAACACATTTTTCTGGACGAAATGGTATATTTGCATGCATTAAACACATTTTTAGAAGTTTAGATATTAAGCCGTTCTGATTAAGTCTCATTACGCGCTTCTTCTGTCGCAGGAAACCCTGATTGGATGATTCTCGAGACTTGTGGGCCCACATGGATCATGAAAGCCCATTATCAAAGCTTAAAGAGTCCACAGGCTATGTCTAGAAGATATGAGCCTATTATGGGCTGAACAAGGGGATCGAAGAGCTGGCCCAAGGAACCACGATAGCGGGAGAGCTGATAACCAAGAGAAGGACCAAAGCATTTAAAGCCACATCAAATGATGGCCTGCTCTACTGGCAAAGCTCAAGTGAAGAACAATGGAAAACCAGGGTTCATGACCCTCTGCCAATACTTTTTCTGATATTTTCTCTCTCATCTCTCCTTATTCTCTCTCTCTTCATTTCTCGGTCCTCGAATCTATTGACTTAACCCCAGAACTCCTGCTCATTGGCTCTGTCTCATCTCCCTTAGCTTTCTGACCGTTGGATCTTCCATCGGGCCGTTGAATCTCCATAGATCGCCATCTGATCTATCAATTCTATGCATCCGACCATCCGATCGTGCCACCGATCAGTCGATCATCCATCCTATCAACCACCTGATCTCCATTGTAAAATATCAGTCCCTAAGGCAGGTTTGATTGTAGAGAAATGCCTCAAATGATTGATTGTGGCTGAGAGCGTAGAGCTCGATTTCCGAAGAAAGGAAAATACATTTTTCCTTGATGGGTATTTCAAGGGGAAAATGCATTTTTCTCCCCTGGCAACCAAACGCACCCTAACCCACATCCATCGAGCCCAGTGGCCCACTATCCTTCTCACCTACCTGCTGGCCCATGGCCGATGCACTCTGGGCCCACGATTTTTAGCGTTCCCATTGGCCAACCACTGGCCGACTCGTGGCGTCATCTCTAGGCCAACCACTGGCCGACACGTGACATCATCTCTCGGCCAGTGATCAATCAACCTCATGGCCAAATAGCCCACGAGCCCAAGCCCGTAACCCACTTATCATTTATCAAAATAAGAAAATAAAAAAAATATAAAAAAAAAAAAAAATCCTTTTTTTTTTAGAAACCGTGGATTTCTAAGAGAGAAACCCACGGTTTCTTCCTTAAATGAGGGACCCCTAGAAACCCTAGAGAGCTCTTCCTTTTCTCGCTCCCTCTCTTTCTTTCGGCTCTCCTTCGGTCTCCTCGCCGTGGTCTTCTCGGGCGAGCTGGTGGAGCTCGCCTTCTTCTCCTTCTTCTTCTTCTTCTTCTTCTTCTTCTTCTTCTTCTTCTTCTTCTTCTTCTTCTTCTTCTTTTTCTTCCTCTTCTTCTTCTTCTTCTTCTTCTTCTTCTTCTTCTTCTTCTTCTTCTTCCATTCTTCTGTTGCAGGTACAAGGGGGCTAACCAGCAAGCCGTCACCCCATCAACGGACCACCACAGCAACCATCTCGCCATTAAAACCGGTGAGCTTCTTCTCGGTTCTCACCACGCCCCCACCTGCAACACGCTCCAACGGTAAGGGTTCCTACCCCCCTCTCCTTCTTCCCTTCTCTTCTTCCTCATCTTCTTCTTCCTCCTCCTCCTTTCTGCTTCTTCTTCTTCTTCTTCTTGCCGGAGTTGCAGGTCTGCAACTCCGGCGGACTGGTTCTTGTCACCACCGTGTTCACCAACCGGAGTTGCAGGTAGCAACTCCAGTCTACCCCCCTCTCCGTCTTCCCTTCTCTTCTTCCTCATCTTCTTCTTCCTCCTCCTCTTTTCTGCTTCTTCTTCTCCTCCTTGCTGGACCTGCAAATCTTCATCAACGGAGTTCCACCTTCATTACCGGAGTTGCAGATGCAACTCCGATTGAACTCCTCACCCCGTGGCGTCCCTCTTCCTTTGTGCTTCACCAACGCCTCGTGCTGCTAGACGGTCCTCCACTAGCACAACCAGCAACTTCTTGCTGGAACCTTGATTCAATCTTTGACCGGAGTTGCAACCTGCAACTCCGGCGATCGCCATCACCATTATTGCCATCCTCGGCAAAACCTGCACCATCCTCCATCTTTCAAACCGTGAGCACACCATCTCCTTCTTCCTTCCGGCTACCACGTCACTGAAACCACCACCATTACATGGCCTGCAAGTGCAAGCTGTGGCCGCCTCCTTCCTCATCTTTTCCCTCCAACAAAACCACCACGGTCTCACTTGGCCCGCTTTCATAGCTACCCAATTCTCGGGCTGATCCACTCAAGGTAAGTCGAAAGGTAAAAAAAAAAAAAAAAAAAAAAAGTAAATTTTCTTTCTCTCTCTTCCCTAGGTTCTCTCTCTAGAACCTTCACCTTCTCTCTAATTCCCCTCGCTAGATCCCAACCTTTCTCTCTCTAGGTTTCATCATCGAGTTCCTCTCTCTAAGATTAGTTTGGTTTCTCGCTCCATGTTCATCTATTTTTCTCTCTCTATCCTCTTATTTCTCTCTCTAGAAATCCCTTCCAAATCCTTACTCTCTCTAGTTTTCTCTCTCTTCTCTCCCACTCTCTCTTTAGTTTCTCTCTTTTATATGCTTTCTAGTTAGATTCATTTCTTGTCTAATGATTGTAAGAACTTTTGATTAATGAATAAATTCAGTTGATTATTATGTTTTAACACCGATAAATCCACCATTCTCACCTCACCATATTCTCCATTATTTTGTGACAATTTTCTGATATTGTATGCTCCTTAGTGCACTAACATTAACCCGAGTGCGGATCGACATCCGACACGAATCCCTATACAGATATAAAATTTTGCAGGATTTAAGAACCGGATCAATTTACAAATGTGTTGAAGTTAGGGTTTCCGTAACCAACGACGCGGAAAAATCCTACTTTCACCCCACCAGTCTGCCTCCAGCACTAGCAGCACCGCCTGCACCAGCCACCGCCCCCACACCACTTCTCTTTAACGTGCTGGAGTTGCAACCTGCAACTCCAGTCCATTTTGCCCTTTAAAAAAAAAAAGAAAAAAAAAAGAGAGTGAAGGAAAGGGAGAAGAGAAGAAAGGAGGAGAGGATCGTCCTCACCTCACCGCCTGCCACAGCAACACCCAACGCTCCTCCATCACCACCAGCAACAAGCTTGTGCTTCGACCTAAATAGTCTTACTTGCTGACCGTGCTCACCAACCCTTGGCCTCTAGCATCTTCAAACAGCAAGCAACTCTCACCATTTGGGTGTATCTCCAGCCACCCAACAATTCTACTCCTTCATTAATAGAGGGTATACCTCACAACTTCTTTGGACCAACCCACAACTGTGCAACCTTGCATACCTTGAGCCAGTCCAGCCGCTGTCCACTTCGCCATCCATTCACCAACCGAACCAATGGTAAGTGAGTAGATTTTGTCTCGATTAGTTCCCCTACCTAGCTTACTTTCTCTACTTTTCTCTTTCTCTCTCTATCTTTCTTCTTGTTCTATCTCAAATTTTGTTATTATTTGGCAATTAGGGTTTAAGATTTGCTTCTTTCAAAGCATTGTAGCACTCTTTTAATTAATGAATGAAGTTTTTCTAGAGTTATTTGCATCTTTTCAATCTATTTTGAGTTTAATGCTTCTTGTAGCAATTTCTCTCTCTAAAACTTACAAAATAATGTTTTAAGGACCACTTCAATCACCACTCTCACCCCTACATCATCTTTATTAGAAATTAAAAAAAAAATCCGTCATTTCATGTCCTCGAATTGTGCAAATTAACCCCGAGTGCGGATCAACATCCGACACGAATCCCTATGCTAGAATCTCTGTATTTTGCAGGATAAAATCGGATAAATTTACAAATCTCGTTGATTCTAGGGTTTCTGTAACCAGCAACACGGAAAAACCCTATTTTCACATGTATGGGACATATAGGCTCCGGACAACATTGTGGCTGGCTCCGTGAAAGCTATGGCTAGTTTTCATATAGTGCATATCGAGCAAATGGATATCTATTTGGCTGTGACGTCTATACATTCCAAAGACCCGGTAAGCGAAAATCTTCTCCTCATGTGTCATTTCCTATTCGCTTATAAAAAGAAATAGGTTGAATTAATCATCCAATTTTTCTCCTAACAGATGAAACTACTTTCTTTTAGTTTTTTTCCACATTCTACTTAATCTTGTTATACTCATTTCATTGCATGTATTTGGTTAGTAAAACATGATGTGCTGTTGTACATTCAGGGTAGTTTGTCAAGTGTCAAGAAATTCAATTCTTGAACTACTATGTAAAGAACACATTATCAGTCAGTACCATGCAATTTTTGTTGTTTATTGTTTAGAAACCAAGCAACTTTGGGCTATTTCCATAAGAGGAATCATTGTCAACCTTTAGCAAATTGCATCATCTCTCTAGTAAATTCGTGTTAATTGTTACAAATTGCCTTTTGAACTTAGTATGATTAGTGAACAAAGATATATGGTTCTATGTAACAATTATTTCCAATTTCAGTGTGAGAGAAACTCATTTGCAGATAGTTTTAATAACTAATTAATGTAGTGACCTTTGACTTTTAGAAATTTTGGATGGTAATTTATTCTATTAATTAACTGGAAATTCTTGAGATGTTGCTTGCTTTGCAATGTCCCTTAGCTTCTGGTAATTGATCAACTCTCATGAATGCTTCCCACAGACATTATTATTTGATAATGCTTTATCTTGCTATAGGTTGCTACTAAGAATCAGACTTTGATCCAAAAACCTATTTAGTTCTCCATTCTCTACAGATTTAATTAAATTGCTGAAATAGAGGGTTTTGCAGGAAGCTCCATGCATGGAGTGACAGGTAGAGAATAGACCTTTGCCTTCTCTGTGGCCTCCCCTATAGTCCCGACTGATAGGAGATGTTGCCAAAGACAAGTTCTCTAAGGTCAAATCCCTTACCCTTACTTTTTCCTTGTGGATAATTCTGAATATGTCTGATTATTTTTCCTACTCATCCAACTTTTCTAATACATCCCACTAGTATGCATGGATTCTTCTTGCATGAACAATTTCATATCTGTGTATATTAAAATTCTTCCACGTTGCTACCACTAGTATGGATTCCTACATCTTGCTTGAACAACTATGGATGCTTATGTATCAATTTATTTTCCTAGTTCTTGCAGAAAAAAGAATGAAAGAACCTTTGAGGATTTCACTTTTAAGATTTAGTGAACATTATATATTTTTTTCCTACTTAAAAATAGAAAGTTTAAATATAAGAACCAATAAATACTAATTTAATTCATTTTTGCTTCTTTTGATTTCTTGTTTAGGTGCTATGGTGTGCTCACAAACTACAGGACTTGGATCTTTGTTCCTCTTTCTATGGCTACTCCATGGGTGTAGAACTTAGCACCAATAACGTCATTGTCGAGTATTTCTTCAATAAGGATCAGAAATTTCCACAAGCTCAAGGTACTCCACTGCCACAGGAATCACTCTCATGGGAATAATGATCGTAGCTTGCACACTTCCCGTGACATTGGTGCACATCCCCAGTGGGGTAGTATGTTCTTGCTCCCCTCAAAAAATATGTGATGTAACAAAGAGTATTACTACGGATTTGAGTGGAACGAAGAGAAGCAGAAGGGGTTGCACTAGAATAGTCTCAAATTCGTGGAGAACAGCCGCCCCGAGCGTGGCGTATCGCCTTTGCACTAACACCACCCAATGCTACACCTACACATGTGTAGCACTTTGAAAATATTAGGTTGCTGGTTCGCTGTGGTATGCATACTATGTAGCTACTGAGCCTTTTGTGTTTTAGTGCACAAAAAACTTTTGTTTTGGATCTGTAGGGGGCATTCGAATTTTGTCAATTGTGTCAGATTTTCTCCATATGGCAGCAGTTCATTAGTGTAAGCTCCGGAAGGGGATAATATATAATGCAAAGATTAGAGAGAAAAACAAATTAAATTTCAAAACTATTATTAGAATTGTCCATCCAAAGTGCTACATAATTTAGCTATTTAAAAAAAATATTCAAAAAATGACACACCTGGTGTGTTGCTATGAATGGACATACTAAGTGTGTCATTTTTTTACAAAAATAAAGACATACCAAGTGAGTCTACATGAAAAAAAGACACCTCTATAAACAACACACCTTGGGACACACTAAGTCTGTCCTTATTTCACAAAAAGGACACACTAAGTGTGTCCTTTTTTTGTGATTTTGGTGTAGTGCACAATTTCAGGTTTTGTTGATCATGTTGAGAAGAACACATTAGATGAAGTAGAGCTGAATGATGGAAGAAACTTGAATAAAGAAATCTAATATTTTGTTTTAAGATAATTGATTTTAATATAGAGTTTTAAACTAATTGTTCATATTGAGATTGAAGCTAGGGTTTTTTCGCGTCGTTGGTTACGGAAACCCTAATTCTAACACATTTGTAATTGATCTGAGATTTCCTGCAAAATTAAGCGATTCTTTGCACAGTGGAAGTATGTCGGATGTCGAATCCGCACTCGGGTTAGGAATTAGTGCATTATCAGAACAACAGAACATGAAAATTGCTAGAGAATATGGTAAGGTGAGAATGGTGGAGAAATCAAGATTAAAACATGCTTTTGATGAGATTATTTTAGAGAAAGAATTTCCCACATGCATTAACGAAAACACTAAACATAAACTAAGAAATTTAAAATAACACTTTATTGATTGAAAGAAATAATAACCGACAATTGTTTAAATGAAAATCTATCTAAAAAAAAAAATAGCAAACGAGTTAAACTCTAAAGAGAGAGAGGGGTGAGAAGAGAGAGAAACGAAACTTAGAGTGAGAAAACTTGAACTTACCCATGGAGAGAAGCGGTCAATGGCTCGGCCAAGTGAAAGGATGCATGCAAATGGTGAAAACGACCAAGAAGAAGGTACATGTAAAGAGTGGTGCTTGTTGGCCGTTAATGTGGAGATAGGTGATGGCTTGAGGGATCCGGTGCACTTGGGGTGAGTTGCTGACCGTCCAAAAGAGACCACTAGAAGTGGTTGCTGGGTGTGGTAGTGAGTGGTGAAGATGGTGGGTAGGAGGGAAGGCTTTGGCCAGCGTGGTGGGACATGCAAGGAGAGGCAGCAACACCTTGCAAGTTGAGTGGTTGGGAGACGATCATGGGCGCTCCATGTGTGCTATCGGACGGTGCAAGGGAGGAGCAGATCTGCGGTTGGTGCTTGGAAGATCGCTGCTTGAGGCTCTTGAGGAGCTAACGGC
The DNA here is from genome assembly GCA_035048495.1 of Euptelea pleiosperma. Lineage (NCBI taxonomy): Eukaryota > Viridiplantae > Streptophyta > Magnoliopsida > Ranunculales > Eupteleaceae > Euptelea > Euptelea pleiosperma. Next base: position 28,287,671 of record CM068550.1, read on the forward strand.
CTGCTCTCTTGCAGGCTGTGAAGACGGTGGTCAAGAGGATGTTGCAACACCGTTGGATGCACAAGGGCAGTGAGGTGGATGGTGGCGGACCAAGATGTTGGTGATGGAGGAGATGACCAGTGGGGTGGGCAGCTGGAGAAGGCAGCAACGATGAGGGTTAGGCAGTGCTGTTGGTGTTGCAGTCGGTGGTAGAAGATTAGGAGGGCAGTACCCTCTTCTTCCTCTTCTTCTCTCTTCTCTCCTTCTTTGTTTTTTTTTTTTTTCTTTTCTGTTTTCTTTTTATTCTCCTTGAATAAAAAATGATGATGAAGAAGAGGAGGTTGACAACAGAATGTTCAAGGGATGGGGGCGTGATGCAGCAGCTATGGAGCTCGCCCAAAGGGGTGTGAGAAAGGAGACGGTAATGGTGGAGATGCAGGCGGTGGTGACAGCAAGAAATGAGGGAGGAGGCGACCTCGTTTCCAAGAGAAAGAGAGGGGGTTATGCAACCTTGCTGGTTTGGCCAGCAAAGGAGGACGTAGCAGCAGGTGGTGCATAGATCCGGTGGGTGAACCGGAGAAGAAGAAGGTGTTGCTGGCCGGAGTTGCAGGCTGTAACTCCGGTGATAAAGATGAAGAAGACGAAGAAGAGAAAGTGGAAAAAGAAGGAAAAGAATGAGAGGAAAACGTGGGGAAGGGTTTTGGGGAAGGAGAGGAAGAGATTGGAGGGGGATTAGGGTTCCAAAGAACCCTCTCTTCTCCCCTTTTAAAGCTCCCTAGTTTCCATTAATGGAAATTAGGAATTTTTTTGAAATAAAAAAAAAATATATATATATATATATTTTTTAAAGTAAAACCTTACTTTTCTTTGGAGAATTTCCCTATTTAGTGGACCCCCCTTTTTTATTTAAAAATAATTAATTTAAAGTATTTGAAAATCGCGAGGTCCACTAAATGGTCGGGCCACGGGTTGATGATGATGGGCCCGGCTACTGGTCCACAAGGATTGATGATGTCCATCATCTCACAAGATGATGTGACAGACAATTTGATGACGATCGGATGGATGGTGACTAGATTGGGACCCAGATTGGTAGATCGACGGATTTAGAGAGATCCAACGGTCCAATTGAAGATCCAACGGTCAGAAAGCTAAGGGAGATGAGACAGAGCCAATGGGCAGAAGTTCTGGGGTTAGGTCAGTAGATTCGAGGACCGAGAGATGAAGAGAGAGAGAATAAGGAGAGATGAGATAGAAAATTAGGGGGAGGAGAGAGAAAATATCAGAAAATTGAGATAAAAGTATTGGCAGAGGGTCTGGAACCCTAGTCTTCACTGTGACCATCCTCACACTTCTCCAGTAGAGTGGACCATCATTCCTTGCTGACTCATGTGGCTTTAAACGCTTTGGTCCGTCTCTTGGTCATTGGCTCTCCTACTCTCTTCGTTCTTTAGGCCGATTTTTTTTTTGTCCTCTTATTCAGCCCATATTTGGCCCATATCTTCTAGTCTTAGCCTGTGGCTCTTCAAGCTTTGATATTAGGCTTCTGTAGTTGATCGTGGGCCCGCAAGTCTCGAGAATAGCCTGATCGAGTTTTCTACAAGAGAAAAGTACGTAATGAGACTTGATCATAACGTCTTTATACCTAGACTTCCAGAAATGCGTTTAATGCATGCAAATATACCATTTCGTCCAGAAAAGTGTGTTCTGCATAATGAAATAGACTCTTACGTAGAAAAGTGGATAATTAGAGCAGTTTTACGTAGGAGAGTGTGATAACGCTTAGAAGATAACAGTGGAAAATACGCACTTTTAAGCGAATATCAGAGATTAATAGGAATAGTTTAATTCACATTTTGGTACTTTCGTAAAAAAAATTGCTTACTCGAATTTACCCGACGTCCTATACGAGAATATTCGTCAAATATTCTCTCGATATTGAAATAATACGATTCCAAAGCAGTTTGTTTTATAATTGATTGTAGTATTTTACAGAATTTTTTTAGAATTTAATATAATATTTTCTGTTCTGTGGAACTCAACAAAGTTAACATTATAGTTGTTGTAATGTACAAATAGCACATATTAATCAACTTCGACTGAGTTTTTGACCTATATATAATGGAGATCTATGTTTTTGGTCAAATATAAAACATGTAGGGCTTTGAGTTAGCTTTTCAAAAATATATAATTGATCACTTAATTCAATTGGGACTGTCTTGTAGACCAGTTTTACTGACTGGTTATCAGTTACAAATTTTTAATAATTTCTGATTTTGTTTCAACTTGTTCTTTAATTTTTAAAATAAAACATATACTATATTATTTGATAGAAAAATCATATATTACTTGTTAGATTTAGTTTTTAATTGACTCCAGAATCATGCCATTAAGTCAAAAAATAATTAACCAATTAAGTTTTGCCTGTTACTTTTAGGAACTGTGGATAGTTGTAAAATAATCAAAACAATTATAAAATATTATATTTTAATAAAAGTTTATTTATTAAAGTTGTTTATCTTTATTTATAGAACAAAACTTTTAAATAAAATAATTTTTTGATGTTATTTGAATTTTGACCAAAAAATAGCCGTTCTTTGTCGAATCGCGAAAAATATTTCTCAAAACATTATAAAATGAATGTTTTGACTTAAGTGCTTTCACAAAAGTTGTTTAATATAAATTATAGGTAATTATAGAGATCATAACCAATAGTTTTTGTGAAAAATAAATTTAATTATTATTTTTGGTACCGTACCATTAAATTACAAAAAGTTAATTTCAAAAACATATCAAACGGTTGAATTAACAAAATTGTCTTTAATAAAAAAATTTGTTTTGATTTTATAAGAAATTATAGTAATTTTTAAGAATTATTTTGAGTGCCTTTAATATTTTTTTCTTTTTATCACACCCTAGATTTCGGGTAAACGGGCTGATCCACGGGCATTCGGGTCAGGTTCGGGTGTCAAAATTTGGGGCGTGACAAAATGGTATCAGAGCTTAGGCTTCAGATTTCTAGGGATTTGTATGTAATAGATGTAAGAAATATTTTTATATTTAATTTGACAGATTTCGTTTGACATAAAAACATTATTGTAACCGTTCCTACGAGTACCAGTATAGTGTGGAGATGTCGTGGTACGCATACTTCGCCGACTACTTGAAGACTAGAAGACTGAGACAACAAGAATCAGACGGTTAATAACATTAGTCATCTGAGTAACTGCCCATTTGTCAGTTAAAGATCGTGTATGCTCAATTAGGAAGATAAGTGACTTAGTAGCCATAGGAATAGGTTTAAAATGAATAAAATATAATGGTCAAACCTAGTTATTGGACAGACCCGAATCTAAGTCAAAGATTTTGACTAATAGGAGAGTCCAATCGATTGGAAGTTACGATGCAAAAACTTATTTGAGTCCAATCGATTGGAGACTCTGTGAAATCGATTGGATCCTTCGGGACAAACTTATTTGAGACTCTATGAAATTGATTAGAGCCTTCGGGATATAAACTTATTTAAGTTCAATCGATTGGAGACCTCTATGTAATCGATTGGAGTCTACGGAACAGGAAACTTATTGAGGCCAATCGATTGGACACTTATACCCAATCAATTGGACATGGCCCAATCGATTGGACCTAGAGTACAATCGATTGGACTTTGCACGAACTCAGTCTTTCTCAGATCCGAATTTGCTTGGTTCCACTCTCCCACGTTCTACACGACTCAGGGTCACGAATTTTATAAATACAACCCTTCTATACATTCTCTAAACACACACAAAGACACAGAGTGACTCAATCTTTCAAGAGAGAGAATAAAATATTTATTTATTAGAGTGTACATTCGAAGAGCAATAAGCTTGTTTCTCATTCACATCTTGTGAGCTTGTTCCTCTTCTTGATTTAAGCGAAGTGCTTGATCCATACCTCAGTTTAGGTCTTCCACTCATATATTTGACCTAGTAGCCTAAGTGTACTAGTGTGACTCAAACACCTTTTGAGCAACTTAGGGTTCAGGGTGTACTGAATCCTTCACCTTCTGCAAAAGTGGGAGTATTGATAATTAAGATCGGAGGAGCCGATCGACGGTAGGTTTAGGGTGTAGCAAATTGAACAAATGGACAAGGCTTCTTGACTGGAAAGGTGCATGTGGATTCGTAGCGTTGATTCAGATAACGTGGACGCATCGGCAGTAGGCCTTAGTTAAGGTTGGAAGCTGTATTTACAACGGTGCTGGGTATGTAACCTTAGTTTCATTTAACTTTTCATTTAGTGATACTTTCTGTCTAGACGTGGTCCCGTGGTTTTTCCTTGGTTAAAGTTTCCACGTAAAAATCTCTTGTCTTGTGTGATCATTTATTTGTATTCCTTTATCTATCTTGATTAGAACAAATAACGAAAAGAAAATATACCACGGTGGTATATTCGATTTGAGTCGGTTGTGATAATCTTTTATCAAACAACTAAGGTATGCTATTTTGTTCCCCTACCATTGACCAGTAAAATTATGTATGTATAATTAATTTTAAATACCTAATCAATCCCCCTTCTAGGTATATTGGATTAAAAAAAACGGACCGATGTTATTTCAATGGGTCTATGCATGCTGATTAGTAAATTATAAAATAAAAATATTGTGATTTAGAATCGTATGATTATACATCTGAACTTTAGCATTTTTGTTGAATTCTGATATAATTGAATTGCTAAGTTAATCGCATAACTGGTAATTTTTATAATTGACATACTTAGATAACATTTTAGCTGATACTTAATAAAGAAAAAATTATGAAACTTTTGATCAGAGTACGCAGCGGTAACATGGTGAATTTAATTTCGATGATGAATTTTTTTTAAGGAGAATAGTTTGTAATATCTTGAATTTTTTTAAGATATTTTAGAAATTTAAATTATCATTTTTAATTATACTAATAATATTTTGTTAATAAATATTAAATATTAATGATTAATTGCGTGTTGTTTGAATAAAAATTAGTATGGTGGGCCTTTTAGACAATTTAGAGACCTCGTAGGCCTAAAAATAACATAAATTGAAGCCCAGTTATATATATATATATATATGCTTTGGGCCCATTTCTGGCCCATATCCAATTTAAAATTAACTTTTTAGTGTGTTGTAAAATTTACCCATCTTAGAGTTACGAAAATAACTTTTAATTTAAGATAAAATAGAAGTTGTTATTTATTCCATAAAAGATGGAGGGAGACTCTTTCAACCAAAACCATAAATTCTATTATGAATAAAATATCTCAACCTTTTAAAAATTCTAGATCTAATGGCTAAGAATTGACCTCCCAATAATTTATATAAAAATTTTAATCTTAAATCTATTCACATAATTTATTTAAGAGGCTCCTACTTCACATTTCTTTAATCTCTTCCATTAATCATTCTTGTATTTGGTGAATACTTTCAAAGGATCAACAAAGGTTTAAGGTAGGTACCCTTTTAATAATTCTTTCAATACAAGTCATCGATTCGTGAGCATGTAATTATTATTAAACTATAATTGATAGCCAATTTTATATTAGAAATCCCCTGTATGGATTCTATTTGTTTCGTATTGAAGATCCCCTATGTGGATATTATTGTTTCAGTGAATAATTATTTAATTGTTAAGGCATGCATTGTATTTTCAATTCAAAAGTGATAAAGCAAGTTGGGAGTGAGTTCTCTATGGTAGAAGACCCGAAAAAGCCCGAGAAGACCCCTTGTGTGGGTTGTGTATTACATTTGATTAATTGTTCATGCATTCATTATAACCATGATATTAGTATTTGACAATTTAATTTATGCGAACATGTCTGTGTATCTTGTATCGTTTGAATCATGTTTTTGGGTGAAAAATTATAATGAACGTTTGACTCACTCCTACAACCACCATTTCAGGTTTTGTTGATCATATTGAGAAGAACACATTAGATGAAGTGGAGTTGAATGATGTAAGAAACTTGAAGAAAATAATCTAGTATTTTATTTTAAGATAATTGATTTTAATATAGAGCTTTAAACTAATTGTTCATATTGAGATTAGTGAAAATAGTTTAATTCACGTTTTAGTACTTTTGTAAAAAAATTTATTACTCGGATTTATCCGACGTCGTATACAGGAATATTTGTCAAATATTCTCTTGACATTAAAATAATACGATTCTAAAGGAGTTTGTTTTATAACCGATTGTAGTATTTTACATAATTTTTTTTCAGAATTTAAAGTGATATTTTCTATTCTGTGGAACTTGACACAACACATATTAATCAACTTTGACTGAGTTTTTGACCCATATACGATGGAGATCTATCTTTTGGCCAAACATAAAACACATGGGGCTTCGAGTTAGCTTTCCAAAAATATATAGTTGGTCACTTAATTCAATTGAAGTTGTCTTGTAGACCCATTTTGCTGACTGGTTATCAGTTACGAATTTTTAACAATTTTTTATTTTGTTTTAACTTGTTCTTCAATTTTTAAAAGAAAACCTATCTATATTATTTGATAAAAAATCATACATCACTTGTTAGATTCAGTTTTGAATTGACTCTCGAATCATGTAATTAAGTAAGAAAATAATTAACCAATTGAGTTTTGTCGGTCACTTTTAGGAACTGCGGATAGTTGTAAAATAATCAAAACAATTATAAAATATCATATTTTAATAAAAGTTTATTTATTAAAGTTGTTTATCTTTATTTATAGAACAAAACCCTTGAATAAAATACTTTTTCGATGTTATTTGAATTTTGACCAAAAAATAGTTGTTCTCTGTCGCATCGCGAAAAATATTTCTCAAAACACTATTAAATGAATGTTTTGACTTAAGTGCTTTTACAAAAGTTGTTTAATATAAATTATAGGTAATTATAGAGATCATAACTAATAATTTTTATGAAAAATAAATTTAATTAGCATTTTGGGTACCATACCATTAAATTACAAAAAATTAATTTAAAAAACATATCAAACGGTTGAATTAACAAAATTATCTTTACAAAAGTTTCTTATTTTGATTTTATAAGGAACTATAATAATTTTTAAGAATTATTTCGAGTGCGTTTAATATTTTTTCTTTTTATTACACCCTAGATTTCGAGTAAACAAGCTGATCCACGAGAATTCAGGTAGGGTTCGGGTGCCAAAATTCGAGGCGTGATAGAATGAGAGATTTTTGGGAGGTTTGGAGAGCTCTCCCAAGGGTAGAATGTTTTTCACTATTGGGAGCTCTCTTGCCTCCCTCATCTTATATATAAAGATGGTAGGTACTAGGAAAGAATCTTCTTAAGGATTTTGGGCAACCTTTTTCACCTTACAAATTCTTCTCTTATTTCAAAATAGCTACTTATTACACAATGCAAGCCAATAATAATTTCTAAATTTTTCATAGCAAGAATAATAGTTTCTTTAATTTGAAAATCTCTACACCACTTACCAATTAACAAAAATAACAATAAAGTAATTAATAATTAAATAAATAAATGATGAGTCATTAATTATGTATGTTGACCAAGTCAACCTTCCCATGAGTTAACTTGACCAAAACGTTCCCACCAAAGAGTGATGATGTGGCATATTTTAAATATGGTAAAAATTTTAAAAAAAATCCCGAAGTGTCTCACATGTGACTCAAATGATGTCTGATTCATTCCAAATTTTGCAGGTAGGTCCCACAACTTAGGTTATACATAATATTAAAATTAAAAATATCTATTTACATTTTATGGGGGTCCCAAAATGGAAATTTTTTAAATTTAACTCAAATAGTGTCAAAATGATCCTAGATTGATCTCAAATTCGAGAGATAGGTTTCCGATCCTATGATAAAGTGTGTAAGTTATTTTTGGAAAGTTTTCGGGGCCCGGGGTCAAAATATTTTTATTATCTCATTATATCAAGTATATCATCTAGTGTCTAGAAAAATTCCCTATGAATTGTTGCTAATTATTTTTAGTAGGAAATTAGTTATAAAAGTAAGTTTAAAAAATAGTAAGTTTTTCAAAGTTGTCTGAATCCTAACAAACAAGACACATGACTTAATATAGGATATCTAAGGATGAAAGTAAGTTCAAACTGCCAAAATTATCCTCTGAAGGTCAAATTACTATAATACCCCTAGTTGAAAGTTCGGGGTATTACAGAGTGGATTTTCTGAGCGAAAATGCGGGTGCCAATATCCTGGCCCTTTATATATTGGCCCCCAATGATTTTTTTTTTTTTTTGTGAATTTTTGACATACCCCCCATAATTTGAAAAAGCTGATTTACTCCCCTATGACTGAGTTGTCTATGTATGACTGTCATTCTCGTTATGACCCCAACGATTTTAAAAAAAATGCAAAACTACCCCTCTCTCCTCCAACCTTAGTGATGGAATCAAGTCAAGTCTCCGGCAATCGGCGAACTTATACAGCTTGGTGGGTCGGAATCCTAATAACATGAAGGGGTTTCAGATGCAATTCAGGTTAATTTGGTGAAAACCCAGATCAAGAATGTTGTTGTGGATTTCTCCTGTGATCTTTCAGAAGGGATTTAGTAGATTCAATAAGTGATAGAAGGGTTGGATGTTGGGGATTGTGTTAATAATATCCAGATTTTGTACCCGTATGCCAAGTTCTTCCACGAAGTGGATGAAGAGCTTTTGAAAAATCTGAGAAGGTACCCATGAAGAGCTGTTGAAAAATCATCTTTATATTGTTTATGCTGGCCCTAAGTGCTCTTCTTCTTTGGTTCTCTTTTCTGTAATTTCATGGTGTTTTTGAGGTATGTTGTTGGTTCTCCTCCAACTATGACAACGTCTCTGTCACCATCTTCATCTCTCATTCTCAAATTAATTAACAGTAACAACAATATTACAACAATGGGCAGCCTTGGCGTGATTTGATTGGCGATGTGAGGTTGAGAGCCAATTGGGGGGTATGTAAAAAATTCTCCCTTTTTTTTGTGTGTGAAAATATGTGTCCGCTGAGCCTGACCATATATATATTGGCCCCGACGATTTTTTGTGCGCGAAAATATGTATTCGTTGAGCCTGACCCATTTTTTAGGGGACCTCATATTTGCACACCCCATTTCCTATCCCGATGGACTCCTAGTCGGGGCACACCCCAAAAGATAGATCTCTCTACAACTTGGCTGGCTGGTGACCATCACTGACCGCCCACAAAATGAGCCACGTGGCACATTTTTAGAGAACACTGACCGTACAGACGTTTGGCCAATCTCTAGGTGGACCTACAAACCAAAAATCAACTTTATTAGTGATTTCCAATCGTTGAATGGAGCCATTTTTATGGGTTGAATTAACCGTGGGAATTTGAGCATTATCAACCATTATTTGGGGTACAAGATCGAACGGTTTGAAATCACTAATCAAGCTGATTTTTTGTTTGTAGGTCCACCTAGGGATTGGCCAAACATCCATACGGTCAGTGTCCTCTAAAAATATGCCACGTGGCTCATTTTGTGTGTGGTAACCGGTCAGCCAAGTTTTAGAGAGAAATCTCTCTTGGGGTGTGCCCCGACTAGGAGTCCACCGGGATAGGAAATGGGGTGTGCAAATATGAGCTCCCTTTCTCCGCAGTGAGTGAAGAGCGTGGTGAAACTTCGCAGTTTCAAAGATGTTAATGGCGACCAGAGCTTTCATAGCTTCTTCAACCGCCTCTTTAAATCACTTCCGTCCTCTAACGCGCGCTTCTTCCTCCAATGCCTCTTATCCTGGGCGACTGGTGCCACACCCACCCGACCTGATCGGGTGGGTCAGGAGGGAAGGGGGTTTCGTTCACCAGGGGTTGAAGATAGCAGATGAGGACTCCTATGGGCTCGGTTTGGTAGCTTCTGAAGAGATATCCAAAGGGTCGGACCTCATTGCCCTTCCGAGTCATCTCCCGCTTCGCTTTCAGTCTCTTGATTCGGAGGACGGAGATGGTCTTGATTCTGTTTTAATCCAACTGGCTCGTCAAGTTCCTGGTATGGCTGGTTTCTCTTATATACCCATTTTGGTTTTTATTTTCTTTGATTCGTAGAATTCATGTTTGCGTAGTTTTGCTTAATGGGTATTGTTCATAGCTGCTGCAAATGGACTTTGATAATGAACGACGAGTTTAATGCTGGAGAAGTAGAAATTGAATTTTAGTTTTATTGCAGAACCCATGTGTATTTATTGGTTTTTAAAATGGGTTTGTTTCGATTGCATGACATATCCCTGTAAATTTTATTCCCGGATCCCAAATGGAGTTGAGTAATCTTATCGTTCAGAAGCCAATGTTGAGAGATATTGTATTTCCTTTCTTTCTTTCCTTTTCATTTTGAAATGTACTGCTCATATAAGAAACCTTTTACCTGAAGTTGGGGCTCATCTTATTACCATTCCTTCTCATTGAAAGTTTGGGGCTCATCTTATTACCATTCCTTCTCATTGAAAGTAGTCAATAGCCAAATTTTTTGCACTCGTTATGGAGAAACTAGCACATAAGGTTATATAATTAACATTAGATCTGTTATCAGGTTTATTTTTCCTGTACATATGATCAAGTCTTTAATTCATAGTATTCTCTATTAACTCCGTGGATGGACCTTCGTGGTTTATAGCATAGAATGTAACATGAGGACTTGGATTGTCTAGGACTGAGACCGACGAGCCAACTTGGTCTATGGACTATCTCATTAGAGACAATAAGACGAACTGAAGGACTGAGTTACACAATGATCCTTTCTTGGCCTTGAATTTAAAACTGTGAAGTAAATTAGGGTTTTGAGATGGGAAGAGAAAGGAGAAGAATAGAGAGAGAGAAGAGGAAGTCAAATTAGTATCTTGAACTTATCCTAATTGAGCCTCACAATTGTTGTATATACTAATGCTGTAATAAAGGTAAAAATACAGAAATACCCTTGTGTTACATTAACACTCCCCCTCAAATGTTTGGAGCCTCACTACTGCATTTTCGTGGATTCAACTAGTCAAGCATAAAATGGTCACCACTAAGGATCCTGATATATTACAGGTTTAGATGTTTTATAAGCCTGTCTAAGAACTTAACTTTGGTTCAATCATTATTAAAATGGATATTGTTATTTATTACTGGATTTGTATGTTGGAGAAACCAAGATGTAGGAAACTCCACTGGGTTGAATGATCGATGAAGGCATTATCTAAGCAATGGAAGGATGACGTAGTTATTTTGCTAGAAACTAAACTAGAGGTGGCTGGAAGTATTATTATTATTTAGGACAAGAAAGTGGTGGGGGTTGTGAACTCTAAGATTGGTGAGTTTTCAGTTTCTGTCTTGTCAATGAACTTAGAAGATCATTGTGCTGAATGTTGTTAATTTTTAGTTTGTGTTGTCAATTGGTGAATTTTCAGTTTCTATGTCTTTATATGTGCTGGATAAGATAATGGTATTTAGTAAGTATCTGGGGGTGTCCTACAAAATTTATGAGGATCAGATAATAGACTTTTTACTGCCATTCAAAAGAGACACAGGCAATTTGAGCCTGAATGTAGTTACAGAGTAAAAGAAACGAAGAAAGTTCATAGAGAGGTTAGTCAGTGATATCAAGTTTGACAGAAATCAGTAGAAGAAGGGGAGAGGAGCTGTAAGAAGGGGCTGGGTTGAATGACATTATCTAAGCAATGGAAGTATGACGTAGTTCTTTTGCAAGAAACTAAACTAGAGGTGGCTGATAATCAGTTATTTATGCTGTTTGGGGGAGAAGGGGCTGTGGTTTGTGGAATGTCTTCCAGCTATAGGTTTGGCTGGAAGTATTCTTATTATTTAGGACAAGAACGTGGTGGGGGTTGTGAACTCTAAGATTGGTGAATTTTTAGTTTGTGTTGTCAATGAACTTGGAAGATAATTCTGTGGGGTTTATCTGGTGTTTATGGTCCAAATCAGAAGAGGCTTTGGTATTCTTTTGGGGAGAAGCTTGACAAAGTTAGGTAAAGTCGGTGGGCACCCTGATGCATAGGAGTCGACTTTAGTGTCAATCCTTTTCCCTACAAGAAGAAACTAGAAAGTAGGATTACCTCTAGTATGAGAGGTTTTGCCAAGTTTGTGGATATAATCATATGAATGAACTCATTGACCTAACTCTTGGTGGTTCTTCGTTTTTGTGGACTGGCAACCATGATAAACCTATCTTGAATAGACTTGTAGGTTCTTGGGAACATTTCTCAAATGTTATTCCAGAGGCAATTCCAAGCTTTAGATCACACATCAATCTTGGTTGATTGTGAGAGTACTAACTGTAGGCCTTTGCCTTTTAGGTTCAACTTATCACTCCAGATGCGCGAGAGGTTGATTTGAGATGTGGGTTTCTCAAACCATGTTTAGTCGGGAGATGGGATGGAGATTCTAGGGGCCTAGTTGAAGTGCAACGGTGGGTCCAAAGAAGCTGGAAAATTCAAGTGGGGGTTAGAGTGAGGAAGATGAGCAAGGGCCTCTTTCTCTTCATTCTTCCATCGGAGATGGAGGTGAAGAGGGTGCTGGAAAGAGAGAGCAGGATGACGGGCAACGTCTTTCTCTACCTCGACGTGTAGAGTTCGAGAACAGGCTATTCAGGTTCAATCCAGGGCGGAGAGAGAGAGTGGGTGAGGCTTTATTGGCTTTTGTTGCATCTCTAGGGATTTTCGGTATTCCAAGCTCTAGGAGACCTTTGCGGTGGTTTTGTCGAAGTTGATAGAGATACCCTTAACATGTCATGTGTTGAGTGGGCGAGAGTGTTGGTGGAATCGGGAGTGGTTATTCCTCCAGAAGCCAGTTTCTTGTTTGGAGATTGTGTCTTTAAAGTGAAAATCTGGTCGGTGGAGGCCCTAATGATGGTTGTGGCTTCGGGAGACACTAGGGCTAGGGCTATACTTGGTCATGTTCTAGATCTCGAGCAGGTGCAGACTAGGATCTGTTATCAGATAGTATAGGGGTAGTTCTATAAATACCCCTTATGAGGGGTATACTTGTCTTTTTTTATGTAACCCTTTATATAAATAAGATTTATGGGGATATTGTGCATTGAGCACAATAGACATCCTTTCTCTCTCTCATCCATACTCTCTATTCTCTCTTCACCAAACCTAACCCTAATCCTAATTCCTCTAATTCAACTTGGTATCAGAGCCATCCGCCGCCGAGGCTTGCCGGAGCACACTTGGGGACAAACCAGTGACAATCTGATGTCTGCCGACGTCATCTGACTATACGGCTGACGTCATCAGCCATATGGACACGAAAATCGAGGTTGGCTGAAAACCTCACCACTTGATAGAGGATTTTTTCCCTGTTTTTCTACCATTTTTTGGATCCATTTGGGGTAGTTTCTGATCATTCTCTTGAGTTTTTTCGAAAAAATCAGTTTGTGAACCAGTCGATTTTTTGGGACCTAAATACATTTTTTAGGGGGACTTGTTGCTTCGATTTAGTCCCTCCCAACCTAACCAACATGTGCATATCCTATTCGAAGGGTTTCATTGAGATTCGAGAGCTGTAGGAGGACTTCTTCCCCTACTAGTTACCGCTGGTACCAATTTTAGCCTATTTAGGCTTTCGGTTAGACATCAATCCTCCCTCTTTCGATCTCAGATCTTGTCTGAATGCCTTCTAGTGGCTCTAGGATGTTTTTGATCATCAATAAGGTGCTATTCGCTGCCATTAGTCCTTCTACAATGCTTATTTGAGGCCTTTTTTGGTGTTGTTTGATCACCGACACTACTCAAGGGTATTATTTCCCTTTGGATTACCTTCTTTTTTGGGGTATTAGGGTTCTTTGGGGGATATCCTTGGTCCGTTTGTTCTTTGAGGCTTCATCAAATGGGTTTATGTCCTTTGGTGTGGTTGTTTATGCTCTTTCTAGCCATCTATTGATCTTCGGTGTGGTGTTAGTGTTCTTTTTTTGGCTAGTTCCTCATGATAGATCCTTCACCACCTCTTGTGGTTCCTCCACCTCCCTTTGTTTCTCCATTCGGGTTAGACGTGAGCACAGAAGTTCCCTCCAGTGGAATTTGAGGCCCTATAGTGCAGCACTTAGCCTATGAGAACCCAAATTTGCAGATCACCTCAGTGAAGTTAGATGGCAATAACTACTTACGCTGGGTTCAGGCTGCACGGTTGTTCATTGGGGGCCATGGGAAACTTGGCCACACTACAGGAGATACGATTGAGCCTCCCAGATCTGATCCCTCTTATCGACAGTGGCAGACAGATGATCTCACTGTCATGTCATGGCTCCTCAACTCCATGGAGCCTGAGATCAGTGAGAGTTTCTTATTCATACGCATAGTGTAAGAGATTTGGGAGATCATTGAGAAGACCTATTCACAGCTGCAGAACGATGGACGAGCATTTTAGCTAAGACAGACTATCTCCCACTTTCGGCAAGGGGAGAAGTCTCTTTCTTAGTACTATACTGCTCTTCGTACCTTGTGGCAGGAGCTTGATCATTATTACTCCTATCAGCCTCTCAACCCCATAGAGATTGCCCCTTTTCGTTGCTATATAGAGAAGGGCCGGATCTTTGATTTTCTTGCTGGCCTCAATCCTTCTTATGAGCTGGCTCGTGTTCAGATCTTGAGTAGCAGGGTGGATCTTCCCTTTCTCAGTGAAGTGTACGTCTATCTTCAAAGTGAAGAGAGTAGGCGGATCTCTCTTCAGAGTGAGCATCTCCTTCCAGAGCGATCAGTGCTAGCTGCCTCTCCTGCTTATTAGCCTCAGCAGTCACAGCAGCCTTAGAGAGGCTCATCTTATCAAACTCCTGTCTCAGCTCCATCCTATGCTCCTACTGGACCTTCTTCTGGGAAGTCCTTAACTCGAAAGAGGCCTAAGTGCGATTTCTGTGGCAAGTTAGGGCATGTGCGTGCCAAATGTTGGAAGTTACATGGTCGCCCTAGCCAACCAGGGTCTTCTGGTGCTTATACTGCCAGTGTGGATACTTTGGGTGTAGCTCTTCCTGGACAGTCTTTGACTATCTCCCTGACTAGTGGTATCTCAGCCACAGAGCTTGCAGGCCTTCGACGATTGCTTCAGCAGCTGGATGGTCCTTCTGCCACATCGTCCACCTCCTTTGCCCAGTCAAGTAACCCTAGACCTGCTCATCATGTGTCTCTTCCATGGTCCAGTCCCCACATGGATCATTGATTCTGGGGCTTCAGAACATATGACGGGTATGTCTTCCTTATTTTCTAGTTATATTATCTGTTCTGGCCGTGATAAGGTGAAGACAGCTGATGGCACCTTATCTCCTATGTCTGGGAAAGGGAATATCCTTCCCTTTCCCCAATTGCTTCTTTCATCTGTTTTGCATGTTCCCAAATTTACTTCTAACCTACTTTTTGTTAGTACTTTGACTAAAACCCTAAACTGCAGTGTCATTTTTTCCCCTACTTCTTGTGTCTTTCAGGACCTAGAGACGAGGATGACAATTGGCACTGGAAATGAAGCTAATGGCCTCTACCTTCTGGATGGACACCTTCCTGAGCCCACAGCACTACAGTCTTCTGCTAGTAGTAAGTCGTAGTAGGATAAATGTTGTTTTGAACTGGCATGCTCGTCTGGGGCATGTTTCTTTTCAGTATTTGAAACTTTTATTTCCTAGTTTGTTTACTTCTGTTTCCTTTTCTGCTTTACACTGTGAGACATGTGAGCTCTCTAAGCATTGTAGATCAAATTATCCCTCCAGAGGTAATAGAAGTTCTACTTGTTTTGACATTGTGCATTCTGATGTATGGGAACCTTCCCCAACTACTTCTATCTTTGGCTTCCGCTACTTCATTTCCTTTGTTGATGATCATACTAGGTGTACATGGGTTTATCTCATGAAAACCAA
This sequence comes from Euptelea pleiosperma, assembly GCA_035048495.1. Classification (NCBI taxonomy): domain Eukaryota; kingdom Viridiplantae; phylum Streptophyta; class Magnoliopsida; order Ranunculales; family Eupteleaceae; genus Euptelea; species Euptelea pleiosperma. The sequence continues at coordinate 28,303,485 of CM068550.1, forward strand.
GGATGAAGCTCATTCCATCTTTCAGGGTTTTCATAAGATGATTCAAACCCAGTATGGTATCTCCATCAAGGTTCTTCGTACTGACCAGGGTGGAGAATATATGTTTGGGGGCCTTCAACACTACCTTCTTGACCATGGGATTTGTCATCAAAATTCTTGTAGCTACACCTCGCAACAGAATGGTGTAGCTGAGAGAAAAATGCGACATTTGACTGAGATAGCTAGATCTCTTTTGATTGGCTCTCATGTCCCAAAGACCTGTTGGTCAGATGTTGTGTTGACGGCTGCCTACTTGAGTAACAGAATACCCTCTAGTGTTCTCAATTTTAAATCTCTTCTTCAGGTTCTTTCCCCTGATTCTCCTCTTTTCTCTGTTCCTCCTCGCATCTTTAGGTGTGTATGTTATATACATATCCTTGGTCCTCATCGCACCAAACTAGATCCCAAAGCACTCAAGTGCGTCTTTCTCGGTTACTCCTCTACCCGTAAAGGGTACAAGTGTTACCATCCATCCTCTGGGCAGAAGTTTGTATGCATGGATGTCACCTTCCGTGAGGAGCTTTCTTTTTTCTCTCCCACCTCTCTTCAAGGGGAAAGTAGTAATGAAGGGAGGTGGAATGTTCCTCTTCCTACTATAACCCTATCTCCTCCTCTAGAGTTTGAGAGGCCTCCACCCACTCATACTACTAGTGTGATTGATAGTGCTCCTGGAGCTCAGAAGGAACTCAAAGTCTATAGCAGAAGGGCGACAGTCACAGCTGATCCAGGACCAGTGGTTCATTCCTCGGATCCAGGTAATCCTCCATCTCTCCCTATACCTGTCATTCCCTTGTCTACTGATGATTCTGATATTCCTATTGCTATTAGAAAAGGCATCAGAAGTTGTACTCAACATCCTTTGAGCAACTTCGTTTCCTACGATGCCTTGTCCCCTTCATATAGAGCCTTTATCACATCAGTTTCCACCATTCCCACTCCCTCTTCTGTGGCAGACGGGTTAGCACACCCTAGATGGAAAGCTGCTATGGTGGAAGAAATGAAGGCGCTGGATAAGAACAAAACTTGGGAGCTTGTTGACTTCCCAAGAAGCAAGAAGCCGGTTGGATGCAGATGGGTGTTCACAGTGAAGTACAAGGCCGATGGGTCAGTAGAGAGGTACAAGGCAAGACTGGTTGCCAAAGGGTACACTCAGACCTACAGGATTGACTATGTGGAGACCTTTGCACCTGTGGCAAAGATGAACTCCATCAGGGTTTTGTTGTCTGTAGCAGCAAACCAAGCATGGCCTTTGCATCAGCTGGATGTGAAGAATGCGTTCCTTCATGGTGATCTGCATGAAGAGGTCTATATGGTACCTCCTCCAGGGTTCACTCCCCCAGGGGACAACAGCAAGGTGTGTCGTCTGAGGAAAGCCCTCTATGGGCTTAAGCAATCCCCCAGAGTTTGGTTTGAGAGGTTCACCCTAGCAGTGAAGAAGCTGGGATATACTCAATGCCAAGCCGATCACACCTTATTTGTCAAGCACCTAGGGAAGAGCACTACGACCCTCATCGTCTATGTTGACAATATCATTCTGACAGGGAATGATGCAGAGGAGGTGATCAAGCTAAAAGATCATCTAGCAGGCGAGTTTGAGACCAAAGATCTGGGACTCCTCAAGTACTTTCTTGGCATTAAGTTGCAAGATCCAACCAAGGGATCTTCATCTCACAAAGGAAGTACGTCCTAGATCTATTGAAGGACTCTGGCAAGCTGGGAGCTAAGCTAGTAGAGACCCCTATAGAGCAGAATCACCAGCTGGCCGACTCGAGTAGTATACCTTACAGGATGTGGGGAGCTTTCAGAGATTGGTTGGAAGGTTGATCTACTTTTCCTTGACTCGTCCAGATATTGGCTATGCAGTCAGTGTTATCAGTCAGTACATGCATTCTCCTAGGGAGATTCACTTAGAGGCAGCTCACAGGATATTGAGATACCTCAAGTCTGCCCCTGGCCGAGGCCTCCTGTTTCAGAAGAATGACCACATGAGAGTAGAGTCATATACTGATGCAGATTGGGCTGGTGCTAAGGATGACAGGAGATCTACCTTCTGCTATTGCACCTTTGTGGGAGGCAATCTAGTTACTTGGAGGAGCAAGAAGCAACCAATAGTTGTCAGATCCAGTGCAGAGGCAGAATTTCGGGCAATGACCCATGGCTTGTGTGAGATACTCTGGCTGAAGATGTTGGTGGCTGAACTTGGCTTTCCAATCTTGGGACCCATAAGCTTGTACCGTGACAACAAGGTGACTATCAGCATTGCTCATAATCCGGTGCAACATGATCGGGCCAAGCACATTGAAGTGGATCGCCACTTCATTCGGGAGAAGATTGTATCTGGGGAGGTTTGTACCCCCTTTGTGAAGACAAATGAGCAAGTAGCAGATGTCTTCACCAAAGGAGTTCCCAGTTGGCAACTTCATAGATGTTTATGCAAGTTGGGCATGAAAGATATCTATGCGCCAACTTGAGGAGGAGTGTTATCAGATACGTAGAAATACGTATTTATCTTGAATAGGGGTAGTTCTGTAAATATCCCTTATGAGGGGTATACTTGTCACTTTTTATGTAACCCTTTATATAAATAAGATTTATGGGGTCATTGCGCAGTAAGCACAATAGACATCCTTTCTCTCTCTCATCCCTACTCTCTATTCTCTCTTCACCAAACCTAACCCTAACCCTAATTCCTCTAATTCAACTATCAAGGACATAAGGAGATTACGAGAGGGGATGGTTGGTTCAACTGAAGAGAGCTTCATTGTGCCATCATGAGGAGGAAGACGAAGCTGATGTGGACGATTGAGGGATGGGCCCAACTGACGTGTTCCCCTTCAAGAGGGGAGGAGTCGTAGGGAGGAGTGAGGAGGGGGGGCAGCCTAAGGAGACACGTTGGGGGGAGAATCATGTGAAGCTTGACACGAGGAAAAATCACGGTCGTTTTGGCAACGTGTCAAGAGATAGGGCTGGCTGGGTGTTGAAGGATAGGCGCAAGGACATGAGGGGTTATCGAGGTCCTGTGTCGTACGCCCATAAAGAATGCTTAGGTGGCCTTGATTGGAGGAAGCCGTTGGAGGACGGACACGTGGCAAAACCGATAATATCGAACAAGGGGAGCCGTTGGAAAGGGGCAGCTGGTAGAGGGAGCACCGAATTGGACGCTTTTGGGATCCATCATTGCAAACCCAAAGATATAGATTCATATTTTGGGGAGAATGTTTGAGAGGAGGGGTTTAATACGAATATGAAGGAGGGATACGGGGGAAGCTATCGTAGGAATACCAGTAGGTGTATTCATATTTGTGACCTATGTGGGGCGTGGAGCAATTATTCATATCCGAGGGACTTAAGTGCTTTCCAGGGCAAAAGTAAAGGGGTTCAATATGAATTCTTTGGATCGTGTAGTAACACTGAGGTTACTAGACAAGGTGGATTAGTATGTCAACCCTTTATGTTTAAAGGTGAGTGTTCCAAATTTGTCGAGAACTTAACTCTAACTCCAACGGGATTTGAGAAGTTTGCTATGGAAGACGTCAACCCAAAGATTGACGAAGGGGCCTACATTAGCGATAAAAGACGAAGATAGAGAAGGAGAAGATGAGGTGGAGGTGGTGAGGTGTTTGCTCGAGGATGCTAGCCAATTTATAAGGTGAGTCTTGAGAGAATGGGTTTTGGCACGAAATGGAGGGCTTGGGTACCTACATGTATCTCCTCAGCTATGTTTTCGATTCTAGTGAATGGATCTCCGGCGGGTTTCTTCTCTAGTTCGAGGGGATTAAGGCAAGGTGACCCTCTATCACCTTTCCTGTTCGTGGTGGTGGTGGAAATTCTTGGAAGGTCGACAAGTAGGGTAGCTGAAGGAGGTTATGTGGAAGGTTTTCCAGTTGGCGGAAGCAGTCCCACGATTACCAATTTACAGTTCGTAGATGACTTGATTTTCTTCTTAGGGGACTCCCATAGCTAGCTCAGATTTCTTAGATGCATCTTAAGATGTTTTGAAGCTGTCTCGGGTCTTCGGGTTAATCTATCGAAAAGTGAGATTTATGGGGTGGAGGAGGTTCCTAACGTGACGGGATTAACATCTAATTTAGGGTGTGGAGTTGGCAGATTACTTACATCATATCTTGGGCTTCCTCTGGGAGATAGATACAGGGATAAATCCATTTGGGCTCCATGGTAGAAAGATTTGGGAGGCTTGTTGGGTGGAAATGACGTTACTTATCGAAGGGTGGGAAAATTACTCTTCTCAAGAGCACTTTGTCTAGCTTGCCCATCCACTATATGTCTGTTTCGTATGTTAACCATGAGAAGATTGTGAGGGACTTCCTGACTTCCAAAAGTTTCATCTAATGGAATTGGAGAAGGTTTGCTCGCCAAAAGTGGTAGGAGGTGATTCAAACATTTTCGTGACATGAATGAGGCCTGTGGGGGAAAAATATCTAATCTAACCCACACAATCTTCGAGGTCAGACGATTCGGATTTTGGTGATGATCGGACGACTCTGATGCTCCAGGATGAAACTGCTTTCTCCTCTGCGAAGGATAGGATGATCTCCAGATGAGATTTGGTTGTACCTGTTGACAAGACTCCGACGCTCAAGTCAGTTTGGGAAATGTAACAGGTTTCAGGAAAATAGTATAAGGTTTCAGAGTTTAGGCTATCTGGATCTGGAGAGCCTGATCTCTCATCAGTTCTGAGGGTCTCATATTTATACCCTTAGAACTGGCGTGACTCACCTTCCACGTGTCTAGTCATTATCAGTCAACGATGACTCGGATGGATTCTGTTATAAAACAGAATCTTATGGTTATATCTTGACTTCCTTGATTCGGTTATACCTGAAATAACTGAAGCGATACTGAGGTGGCATCCTTCGTGTCAGGTATTTGGATAAGGGGATGTCGAATTCGTGATAGTTCAACTAGCTGCCACGTGGCCAATATTCATTAGTCAAGAAATCGATTGTGTTCAGAATACTTACCTTGTACGTAAGAGATCCTGCCACGTAAGTCATTTGACCTCATCTGGCTTTGCCGGGATGAGATTGAAATAGATCCCGTCAAGTAAGTCTGGTGACCTTGTCGGGATATATGCATCCAGCCAGTCATGTGACCTTGCCGGGATGAGATTGTAATAGATCCTGCCAAGCCTGTTGACCTTTTCGGGATGAGATTGTAATAGCTCCCGTCAAGCATGTTGACCTTGTTGGGATGAGATTGTAATAGATCCCGTTAAGCCTGTTGACCTTGTCGGGATGAGATTGTAATAGATCCCGTCAAGCCTGTTGATCTTGTCGGGATGAGATTGTAAAAGATCCCGTCAAGTCTATTGACCTTGTTGGGATGAGATTCAACAATAAATATGTCGGGCAAGATTGAATGCTTCCCGACATATTAAAGGCTAAGTCGTTAATGTATTCTGTTAGCATCACGTCCATGTGTCGATCATTCCATCTTGACACGTGGCATTTCCAATTAATGGAAATCGTGTGACACGATGGGCAGTTTATGGCTCCTGATAATGCCTCCGGCGCATTTACTCTCGCGTGCTGTCCATTAACACGCGTCATCTTTTTATGACCGTACGTGCTAAACCAGTGACACGCGTCAATATTTAACTTGCTGGAAAATATGGCACCCACAAGGCCCTACTTGGAAATGGCTATGGAGGTTCGGGGAGGAGGAGGAGAGTTTGTGGTGGTCAGTGATTGGAGGCAAGGATGGGGTGAGAATGCAAGGTTGGGATACTTATTCTGTTCTACCATCTTATGGAGTCAGCATGTGGAAAGGTATTGAAGGTTCTTGCGAGATATTCGAAAGAGGTCTCATTTTTAAGGTAGGGAAAGGGGACAAAGTTTGATTTTGGAAGGATAAGTGGTGTGGGGAAGCTCCTCTTAATGAGGCTTTCCCCAACTTGTATTCGCTATCCGATTGGCAAGGAGCGGTCATTCAGAACTGTGTAGAGTGGAGTGGAGACTTTGCTTCATGGAATTTTGGTTTCCGGAGGAATATGAACGATTGGGAGATAGGAAGTCTTGCTTCCCTACTGTCTTGAGTTGGAGAGAATCCTAGTTTGGATTCATAGCCGGATAAGAGATCTTGGAGGTGGGATCCGCAAGGTAGCTTTTCAGTCAGATTGCTCTTCTTGCATAGTTTTCCAGGAGAAGGGGAATTTCTGGTGTCCATTGTGTGGGGGCCTCCTATTCCATCGAGAGTTAAGTTCTTTGTCTAGAGTCTGGACTGCGATACATAACGAGATACTTACAGTTGACCATTTGATTAGCAGAGGGATGATGTTACCGAATAGGTGTGTTATGTGCAAGGCGGATGTGCTTCTTCATTGTAGCTTCTCTTATGAGGTGTGGCAGATGTTCTTCATGCTGTTTGGGATTCCGCTTGTGGTTCTACATCATGTGTTAGGCTATTTCCAAGGAAGCTCGGGGTATCATTTAAGTGGGAAAGGGCGTCTTCTTTGGTGTATTCTCCCATTCGCCATTGTGTGCGCTTTATGGAAAGAAAGAAATACGCGGATCTTTGAGAGAAAAGGAGATGTACCGGATCTGGTTTTGCTTGTAAAGGCCTTCCTCTATCTTTGGTCCTCTTCCTCTCTAGACTTCAAAGGATGCTTTTTTGAATCTTTTGTTTTTAGATGTAATGGGCTGTTACATATCTCCCCTCTATGATTAAGGAGTTTCTCCCTCTTTTGTATTTTGGGTTTTTTTCCCTTTTTAATGATACATACTCACTTTTCAAAAAAAATTGTGTACTTGAAGGGAGGGAAATTATCCTGCTCCTTTCTTTGGAGAGTCTCACCCTTTATTCATTGAGATGTTCTTACGAGGTGTTTAATAGAGGCTTAATTATATCTGTATAAGACCATAAATCTGATATATTTTTTTGATAGGTCAATCTGATAAATTTATGAGTTATGTTGCTGAAATGATAGCGCATATTTTCCTTTAACTAGTCTGAAGTTGGGCCCATGCTGTAACACTAACATCGTGACTCTTCATTCAAATCTACGAAACTTCACTTTGAAGAGTTGACGCGTATGGACCAAGTGTTGGGTACAAGGTTTGGAGAGTTTGAAAAAGGTCAGACTTGCAAATATGGGGGATTTGGACATCGGCTTGCTTGGGAAGAGCCCATTTAACACTGCATTTATATATTGTGTGACTTAGAGAACTTATTTGCTTTTTTCAACTACAGAATTTTCAGAATCGTCTTTTTGTATCCACCCAAGCAGCTATGGACCAAGTTGGTAGGCTTGACCACCATCATGGTTGACTTCAGCCATCTTTTAAGCATAAGAAGTTTTATCGATTACATATTCCTAGGTGAGTGGAAATTGCCATCTAGGATGCCCTATACGCACATTGATATTGACAGATTTGGGGAGGGGGTTACCAATCTATGTTTCCCGAGATTCAATACACACTGATATGGATAAGGATTATCCCATCTAATATGTCAAGATGATGCTTTTAGTTCTAGATTCCTAATCTTAGTCTTTACGTTAGGCACATTGAATGAAGCTCGTAATACTTGCAAATTCCGAAAATGTCTTCATAGTAAGATTCTTTATAATATAGTAATATTATATATTTTTGTTGTCATAAAAATTCTCACAAAACAATTTGAGAAATGTTATGACTTAAGTAAGCAATGGTACAATGAGAAGTGAGAAACATTTATGCGACAAGTACCCGTGCAGTAGCTGATACCAGTACCAGTATCTGTATTGTATTTATTTATTTATTAATTTTTTTGATAGTAAAGTGGAATTTTATTAGAAGCAAAGGGGCAAACCCCAAAAGATTACAAAATGGCAGGAAACAAGAGGAAAATGTTCTTGAAATGAGAACACAGCCCAAAAGGATACAGAACAGCACTACAAAACAGTGCCTCCAATGAAAGAAAACCCAGCTAGAGAAACCAACTCCTTGAGGACCGAGCACCAGTTAAATAGCATCGTCTCGACCTTTTTGATGATACAGGCTTCAGATTTATACCAAAGATCCTTCTGTTATTATTATTATTATTATTAGTATATGTGTACATTATGGATGTTAAAGGATAGGTATCATAGGTTGTCATTGTTTGATTGGTAATGTGTTGTTCAAGCCTTAGTTCACGAACCTTCTATCCTAGGTGCCGCTTCCACTCCCACTTCTGCTTCCTAAAAAAATTAACTGTTTGCAACACCTATCCAGGTGCGAGTCCTAACCCACACCCACTCCTGATTCATGCAATTAAGGTTCAACCTTTCTGGTTTTCTAGTTCGTGATTGATGAGTTTGCAGCTAATTTTAGTTCCTTCAATCTTAAATATGATATCTTAATGCTAGGTGTTGGTTGGCAGTGTGGCCAGCACTCTGCCTCTGTGGAACCCGTGCACTCTTTGATATACATTGGTACGCCTCCTTCTTACAGCTTAAGCTTTTAGAGTAAGGTGGTAGTCAACATGGTATCAGAACGGGAGGTCCCAGTAGGTCTCGGGTTCGAGTCTTCAGCAAAGTGCTGAGGGGAGGTGTTGTTGGAGTGCTGCCTCTGTGGAACCCGTGCACCCTGAGATACATTCTTACACCTCCTCCTAAGTCCTAACAGCTTAAGCTTTAGAGTAAAGTCGTAGTCAACACTAGGAAATCTAGGTTAATTTCAACATCCCATGCTTAGAAGCCCTTCATATATAAGTTGTAATAAGGCTTAATGGTGGTGTAACCTCTAAGCAGTAAAATCGCAGCAATGTGTTCAAGTTCACACAATAAGCTTTTAAACTGAAAATGTGTACAGATTTACTGAAAACCTCTAGCTCTAGATCTTGCATAAGTAGTACATAGTAATTCCTTTTCTCAGTTTAGGTTGGTGACTCCTATTTTCGCAAATTGGGCTAGACTTGAGTTTTCAATGTAAGGAGTAAATTGGACCCTATTGGGAGCATGTGGCAGAGGAACTGTGGGCTATGAGACTGGGTTTGAAGCTTCTCCAAGAAAGAGCTATGGTTGGTTCCTTCTGGTGGCCATACATCAGCAATCTACCTGAAACTTACAGCGTACCCATTTTCTTTCCTGGGGAGGACATAAAGAATCTGCAGTATGCTCCTCTTCTTCATCAGGTATTATAATTGATCACTTTATAATATCCAGCATTGCCAGCTGATCTATTTTATTTAATCCAGAATGGTGAGAAAATATTGTGATTTATTTACCAGGTCAATAAAAGATGTCGGTTTCTTCTGGATTTTGACAAAGAAATAAAACATGTACTTGCGAATGTGGGACTAGATGATCATCCTTTTGGGGACCAAGATGTAGATGCATCCTCCCTTGGTTGGGCCATGTCGGCTGTCTCTTCTCGGGCCTTCCGTTTGCATGGCGAAAGGCTCCTAGATGGGACTGATGCCTATGTCCCTATGATGCTTCCTCTCATTGATATGTGCAACCACAGTTTCCATCCAAATGCTCAAATAGTTCAGGAGCAAGATACAAGGGACCCAAACATGTTAGTGAAGGCAGGTTTTTTTCTTCTCGAATTTCTTAGACATAAATCACTACTTTCCTGACTGAATCCAATTTTGATTTTTTTCCCCCAAGTTAACTTGTTGCTCTATGAATACCAGGTCATAGCAGAAAAACAGATCAAACAAGACGATGCGGTAGTGCTTAACTATGGTTGTTTGAGCAATGATTTTTTCCTTCTAGATTATGGATTCGTAATCCCTTCAAACCCCTATGACTGCATTGAGCTCAAGTATGATGGAGATCTTCTTGATGCCGCGAGCATGGCTGCCGGCATTCCGCCCCCCAACTTCTCTTCACCTGCCCCATGGCAGCAGCAGATTCTATCACAACTAAGTTTACAAGGAGAAGCTTCGCTTCTCAAGGTTTCTACGCTCGACTCTTAGTTTTATATTCACCATTTCAAAGTGGTTGACCCCGTCTAAGTTTTCAAATTCTTTGGTTCTAATCCTTATCGGGAGACCTGTCAGCCTAAATTAAATTAAGCCTTCATTGCCTGTTTGGATCACATCTTTTTTGCATCAAATTTGGAATTAGAAGAACTGTTTTCTTTTTTCCTTTTTGAAGAAAATGGGCTTTCTCGGCCAATGTGTTCTTAAATGGAAAAACACCCTGGTATCAATTTCATGCCGAGAAAGACCTCTTTACCCTACCCCACCTTCCTCTCCTCTTGTTCTTGTTGATTATGGTGGTTGGCCCACAAAGGGGAGGGCATTCTGCATTGATGATAGAACATCATTTTTCAGAGCAGTCTTTATCGGAGAGCTTTTTTTCAAAACAAACTCGTTTAGAATAAATGCTGATCCAGACGGACGTAGATCAGTACTTAAAGTTTTAAAATGTTGACTATTTGATTCTTTTTATTTACTTGTTGCAGGTAAGCTTAGGAGGTCCTGAATTGGTAGAGGGTCGTTTGTTGGCTGCCTTAAGAGTACTTCTTGCAAGTGACGTTGAAACAGTACAGAAACATGATTTGAGTACTCTCAAGTCGCTATCTGCCAATGCACCTCTGGGGGTGTCGAATGAAGTCGCCACTCTGCGCACTCTTATCGCTTTGTGTGTGATTGTGCTGGGGCACTTCCCGACCAAAATAATGGAGGACGAAGCACTGTTGAAAGCAGGTGCTACTGGCTCGACAGAGTTGGCCGTCCAATTTAGGATCCAAAAGAAATCCCTGATCATAGATGTCATGAAAGATCTCACACGGAGAGTGAAGATACTGCTGTCAAAGGAAAAGGCCACATCCCAAGCTTAAAGTTCACCTGATTGGCAAGTCAGTTTCCTGAAATTCCCCTGTTTTCCTGTTCGTAGAATTACCTTGTCAGGTTTCACTGAAATGTTTGTAGTAAATTTTGTCTGATGTTAGCACCTGGTTGAGATCTCCTTGTGTTAACATTAGAGTTGCCCTTTTTATGTTGGGATTATTTGGATGCAAGTACGTAAACTCTATGATATTGAAATATGAAATATACATAAATGGGAACTTGAAAGGGGGAGAATATGAAGAGAGATGAAAAAAAACAAAAGTAAATAAAGAAAAATTTCACTGGGTAAGCTTTCATGTTGTCTAATGTATTGTACCCTCTTGTTCTGTCGTTTTATCGGTACAGTACAAAGGGTATGTTGCGATACATGTCAAAAAATAAATTTTATAGTAAACGTATAATAAAAGGTACTATTATTTCTCTAAACATCATACTTTTAGCTTATATATTTAAGTACTATCCGATAAACTACATGATTTCAAGATTTTAAACTCTGAAACTTTGTGTTGGAAACAAGAATCTTTGAACTCGTACTTCAAAAGAAAAATAATAAATGAAAACAGAACTACTATTGATTTATCACAAAAGCATGAGACATTTCATCGGAGAAGAAAATTTTTATCGTAAAGTTCTGTTCGGCTATTGATGTAATATTATTTGTAAGAGAAATAAATTATGGAAAAGTAGTATTTTTCACATCTCAGACAAAACCTTTTTTTTTTTTCAATTTTTTTTGTAAGTTTCTCAGACAAAACCTTTAACTGAATATCGGAACAAAATAACCAGCTACTCAACAAAGAAGAAGAAGTGTTATATGAATCATCATGATCTGAAACCAAGAAAATCGTTTTTTTTTTTATAAGAAAACCAATAGAAACATTTGATGATTTAAATAATGGAAATAAGAACACCATGGAAAGGATACCAGATGCATAGGCCGACCTTACAGTTTTATGATTCCCAGAAAGCATTATGTAACAACTTGGAATGTTTCTTCAATAACCAAAAAAAAAAAACATAAGAAAAAGATGAAGAAATTAAGAAAATCTTGCTCTCTCAAGTTCCCACAACAGAAACATTAGACAGAGTATTGGACTCAAAACAGACTTGAGAAATCAACATATAAGTAAATAGATTAAGAACTCGCAATTTGTACAAAAAAAAGAAGATATAACATGTAATAATCATATCTGCCCATGAAAAAAAATCAGATTTATACCCATAGAAATTAAAAAGAACTCTGACAGGATATAATTCTAATATTTCATCCTTCTGCACATAACTGAATAGGATGAAACAAAACGTCTGGGAAAAGTGGGAAAGCAAGGAAATTACATACAAAGAGACCACATCCCCCCCACACCAGTCAGTCAGTTAGTCATGGAAATCTACTATATATGTTTAACATAGGATTTACAGAAGCTGAAAACAAAAACAAAAAAAAAAGTCGAAAAAGAAGATCATCTACGTTCCTACGACAGACATCTTTGATCAAATTCTATGAGTCACCAACAGAGATGGGTCGGCCTGCTCTTCCTAAAGGTGATCGAGAGAGCTGCCGTGTGATCTCACGGAGGACGGGTCTGATCTCAAGCTGTGGCGGGGAGGAGTCCTTAATCTTCTCGTATTCTTGCTTGATCTTTCTGACTTGGCTGTGAATTGGATGACCCATGTCATAATTCCTTCTCTCTTCTCCTTCCCTGTTGTTCTTTCTCTGCTCCATTTCTACCAAAACCTTCATACACAACTCGCCTTTCTTTCTATGGGAACTTGGGAACTCTCTTCTCTTCTGTAAGTGTTTTTATATATGGAGAGGGAGGTTGGGAAGGTGTTGGGAAATATCTTTTTCTTCGGATCGATTTGAGACGACTCTTTTGAACCGCGTGTGTTTTATATACATCATACCTGAATTGCCCTTTTTTATATACAGATTTACGAGATTGATGATCTCCTTTGTTTCTAAAATTACCCGAGGGGGCGGCTGTGAACGCATTTTAAAAAAGGGTAAGGAAAGAACCAAAAGTGGGACATATTTGCACACCCCATTTCCTGTAAGGGCGGACTCCTGGTCGGGGCACACCCGAGATCACTTTCTAAATCTTGGCGGACCATGGTTACTGACTGGTGTTTGGCCAATACCTAGGTGGACCTACAAACTAAAAATCAGTCTGATTAGTGATTTTAAACCTTTTGATCTCATACCACAAAATGATGGTCGATAATGCTCAAATTTCTACGGTTAAAATCAACCGATGAAAATGGCTCCAATCCAACGCTTAGAAATCACTAATCCGGTTGGTTTATGATTTTTTAAACCTTGGTTACGACTTGTATGATGTCATTGCCATCAATAGCCCTTTCTGAGTTCAAAGTAATTTTGGTCAAAGCTGAGAAAACCTTCGCTCACACATGCGTGATCAAAGCCGATCACACACCACAATATGAGCCACGTGGCACACTCTTAGATTACGATGACCGTATGGATGTTTGGCCAGTCCCTAGTTGGACCTGCAAACCAAAAATCAGTCTGATTAGTTATGTCAGACCTTTGGATCTAGTACCCCAAATAATGATCAATAATGCTTTAAATTCTACGGTTAAAATCAACCCATGCAAATGACTCCATCCAACGCTTAGAAATCACTAATCAAGCTAAATTTTGGTTTACAAGTCCACCGAAGGACTAGCCAAACATCCATACGGTCATTGTCATCTAAGAGTGTGCCCCGTGGCTCATATTGTGATGTGTGAACGGCTTTGCTCACACACAGGCGAAGGTTTACTCGTCAAAGCTCTTCCTTTGGGCCAACAGATCACCTACCCTTTGTACACTGAACCCAAAAAGATTCTTTCATTTGACTGGTCTCTCTGATCGATAATTACGGAAATGCCCCCAGTTTTTTAAAATATTAGAATTCTATCTCTGGTTTTGGATTTTTTTTATTTATTTAAAATGACTGGTGTGCCCCACGTTTCTTGTATGATCTCTCTTTTAATTTAGATTATTTATTTAATTTTTGATTAAGAGACAGCAGCCAGTGTTCAAAAGATATGTTTGAATGGGAGAAGGAACTTTGACGGACAGTCGTCTATGCATCTTCTCTCCACCTGCATGTGGCAGGCACGCTTCGTCCTGTAATATGAACCTTCCAAATGGAAGTTGCTGCTTGGATCAGCACAATATTAAAAGGGCTGTTCTTTGATGCAGCCTTCTGTATCAAAATTTTGATGCAAAAGTCCCTCAAATTGCGAGGTAATAGATTTGTTCGGGCCCATTTGCCACTTGAATGTCTGGCCCACACTATGATACACCTACACACCAAAAATCAGCATGATTGGTGATTTCTAGCCTTAGGATTTTAGCACTTTTTTCATCATAGGCTTTATGAACAGGCCTGTAAGTTGGTTCCAAGCCCATGACGAAAAAGTGCTCAAAACCAATGGCTAGGAATCATTAATCATACTGATTTTTGGTGTGTGGGTCCACCAAGATGTGGGCCAAACATTCATGGAGGCAGTGGGCCCGAAAGAGTCTACTAAGTGGCAAATTGAGGGACTTCTGCATCAAAATTTTGATGCAGGAACTCTCAACTTTGAAGTCTCCCTCCAAAAATTGCCACACAGAACGGTCTTCCGGGCCCACAGATCCATGCATGTTTGGCTCATGGTGGACCCACGCACCAAATACCATTTTAATTGGTCATTTTTAGCCTGTTGGATTTGAGCATTATAGTCAGGTGATTTCTGGCCGTTGGATTTTGAGCTTTTTTTGGTTGCTAAATTCTAACTGCTAGAGATCACCAATTAAGCTGATTTTTTGTTGTATGGATCCACCAACAAGTCAGACAAATATGCACAAGGTTAGTGGGACCAAAGAGGGCTCCATGTGGACCCTACAAGGTTGAGAAACTGAAAAGATTTTCTCTAGTACAAACATCCAGGATTCCATTTAAAAAAAAAAAGAAAAAGAAAAAGAAAAACGAAAGAACGATTGTCGGTATAAGAAACCAGTCCCATGGGAATCAGTCTCTTCATCTCCTCTGACCAAGAAAGTAGTAATTTCAAATTTTGAACACTTACATTTTATGGAATCTAGAAACAGTCCCAAAAAATGGGTCAACAGAGGTCCCAAGTTCGAATCCGGATATTTCCCAGTAGACCTGGCACGCGTGGAAAATCAGCTTCAAAGAATTTTTGTTTAATGCGACCGCTAAAAAAAAAAAAAAATATTGTGGTCGCAGTAAATAAGAGATTTTGAGGTGGGGTCAACATGTTTTGAAAGGGAAATATTCTAAAGTGTTGAGGACCCCACTTCAAAATGTGGTCTTGATTACTGCAACCTCACAATTTTCATGATTTCGAAGTAGTCAGAAACATGGGTCGAAGTCTCGGGATCGGAAGCCACTGATCCGAACGATACGGGGTCATCTCGCTGATAAGATCAACATTTGGGCGATCCGGATTGGGATTGGCGCCTCTGATCCCAGACCAATCCCGAGATTTTGAACCATGATCATGAATTCCGTTCCCATTAATCACACAGATTTCATCTATATAACAAAATAGGAAAGTTGTCTCCCCCTCTTATCCGGCTTCATAAAGGATGGCCAAGATCTTATCACACCAAATGGATGGTGGATCTCAGCCACTCACACCCGATTTTGGCAAACGCTGTAAGAGAGTGCTAGGACAAAAGAAGAAGGATCAAGGGTAGTTTTGTCATTTTAATGGATAAAGATGACTTCGAAGGTTTCTTTGGTCCTTCATAATACTTCCAAGTTCCAACAATTAGAATTCCTAGGTTTTAAAGTCACATTTTTTACTTACAAATGAATGGAATCTTCTAATATTTGTAGCTGAAGGGTAGTTTCATTGATTTTAGTAAAGAAGAGGGGCATTTATGTATTTACGCTGTGTTGACGTGAGATGCATAGATGGGGAGGTAGGTGATGTCGTTAAGTTTGTTGGTCGGCAACGGGAAGGTGTAAGCGTGAAGCAGGGAAAAACTGTGACACGAGGCGAAATTTCCCTCTTCTTGACGCAACCTCCTATTTATTTTAGTGAACATATGATTCTTGTTCTTCTTTGGATTCTAGAATTCAACCTTAGACTCAAATCCCCAATTTCTTTTCTCCACTAAAAATCTTTCCTTTCTAATACAACAAAATTAGTCTTATTTTTCAGTTTGAATTTTGAAATTTCGATGGTTTCTCTTCACACACAAAGGCAAGGAGAATAATTCCACTTAATCGGGGATTTTCTTACACGTGGAAGCAGATGTACCAGCTCCTAAAAGCGTCAACGTGTTTCGGTATCTTCCCTTCTCTCTAAGACACTTTCTTCCTTCCTACCCTCCCCAAAAATGCCACCTAGCAACTCTTTTGCCATCGCTTGGCCCAACCAATTTGATTGTTTATCTCTAGCCTTAGATTTTAGTACTTTTTGAGGATTGATTCTAGCAATTGGATTCAACCATGTTTTTTATTACTAAATCCAACGGCTAAAAATAACCAATCAAGCTGATATTTAGTGTTTTTATCCTATTAATGGGTGGCCTAAACATCCATTTGGTGTGGTGGTCAGGATAGTCGTCAGCATCTAAATTTTTTCCCAAGGGGGGGAGCTACAACATTCATGGGCTAGAAGTAAGCCACGTGGCATTTTGAGATGGGATAGTTAGCTCTACTATTCCAAGGAGCTAGCAAAGTGTTTTTCTTCCTCCCTCTTCCTGTTTGACAGGTTTCAGCCCAATAATCCTCTGCCACGTTGCAAGTGTTACATGTATATCTAGAAGGTTGAATTCAGTAATAAGTTCGGTCTTGGCGGGGTCCATAGTTCAAAGTCTCGGCCGATCCCAGTCTGGATCTGGCGATCTGGATCGGGATCGGGATCGGAGCCCACCGATCCAATCCAAACCATGTCTGTCTCGCTGAGTTCTGTGTTTTGAAAGATTTTCACACCGTCTCGGGGCGAGTTGGCCGATCCGACCGATCCAGCCTCCAATCCCAAGACTTTGAAGATGATGACCAAATTTGACCTACCAACTTTATCACTGCTTCTGTCGTAACTTATCCTAGGTTTTTCAGACTATAATAAGGTCGTCCGACTGTGATTTTGTAATGCGGATGCTTTAACCAAGGGCTTGCTTACACACACAATAAGCAATTATTTTTTTTTGGGTATTTGATAAGCAAAACTATAACGGCAGCCGTATGAACTATTTGAAATATGGTGTTCTTACAAGAAAAATGAAATGGTTTTAGACCGGCCCACTCAAAGGTGTGATGGTAAGAAGATCAATGCGTTAGGTCGGAACCAACCAGCCTCAACTAAAGCTTGCCTAAATCATGATAAGATTTTTTGTCTTCCTTTCCCAAGCAAATGATTATTTATTTATAATTAGATAAATATATTAAGCTAGGTTTTAAATGGTACGTTATAATGGGTTATAACGGTATAACAGTCGTCCCATAATGTTACCGTTATGACTATCATCAGTCACCACTCAGTCATAAAAGGTCAGAATATTAATTAAATATTATTATTTTATTTTTATTAGAAAAAAATCTTGATGACAGTAAATTTTTTTATAAAAATAACGGCGGTTATAAAGGATAATCCCGTCTTTTGATAAAAAAACGTTATAACATGAAATAAGGTGACGGGGTTGGACATTACCGTATAATGGCTGTTTTAATTTCAAATGGAAAATTTAAAAAAATATCAAATTTTAATGTATTTATAAAAAAAGTAACAAGTTTTGAAAATTTATAAAAATAGATAACTAAACGCCCTTTGAAAGGGTGTCAGCCTGCTGACCAAACAAGATTTTTTGAAATGCCCATGTTTGGCTAATGCCCTTTGAAAGGGTGTTTGCAGCTTGTGCATTAGTTCAACTTTTTTTTTTTTGGAAAATTCCAGATGAAAAATAAGCCATGAAAATACTCTATCCAACGGATAGAAATTACAAATCAAGATGAATTTTGGTATATGGGTCTATCGAGGGATGGGAAAAACATCCATATGGCCAATGGTCTCTAAGAGTAACACATAATATGGTTCATCATCAATGTTTGTCATTGGTCAAAATTGTACCTCGAATTGCGTACAAACCAAAAATCAACATGATCAATGATTTCAAACCTTCAAAATTGTACCCAAATAATGGTCAAATTCCCATGGTTAAAATCAACCCATGCAAATGACTCCAATCCAACGCTTATAAATCACTGATCATGTTGATTTTTGGTTTCTACTTTGTAGGTCCACCTAGGGATTGGCCAAACATCCATACGGTTAGTGGCCTCTAAAATTGAACCACGTGGCACATTCTTAGAGAATACTGACCGTGTAGAAAAAGAGAAAAAATATATAATGTGTTTGTTATAACTGGAATAAGTAAAAATATTCAAAAAGAATTAGCAGAGTCTAAACGCAGCTAAAACCATCTATCTAGCTCTAGGAAAACTAATACCTTACCAGGAGTGAAACAATATAACTCCTATTGATCACCAATAATCTCAACCTACAGATTGAAGCCAACCACCAAATCAACAAATCTTCAATAAATCCCATACATCGAAATATTCCCAATCAACCTCTTGATCTTTCAACTACTTTGGATTCTCTATAAAATAACCTGTGGGTAGTGAGCTTTTGGAGAAAAGCCAAGTAGTAGGATGTGGTCTAAATGTCAACTTCATTTCATCTTAGGGAAATCAATCAATTAATTAGAAAATCAAAATCGCATAGTTATAACATGAATAGTCTATGGACTTTCTGTAATACTTTGAACTTTCATTTTAGGGTATTATGATAGTATTAACTATTAAGGTATACTTGGTTAATAAAATTTGTTAAATAGGATTAATTGCTAGATTGTAAGAATATTCGACACTTTGTAAATTTTTAGAACTTTACCCTAAAGAGATAAAAAACTTAGTCACTTAAACACCATGACACAGATATCGGACATAACTGGAACCCTAAAACACTATAATTTACTAATTATGATCATAATGTATTGAAATACATAATTGGTTGAACCCACATGCATAACCTGACATTTAAGTGACACTTTCCCAACCTTGGGATAAATTGGAGAGTAAGTCACAAATGAACTACATAATGAACCCTGAACACCTGTGAACCCTATAAATATCTTAGAATTCACTTGATAATCAAATGAACTTAGGACACCTCTACCTTTTTAAATCTTAGAGTAGGGACACTTTTTAAATATCTGATAATGTGTTTGATACCATAAGAGAATAATAAAATATCTGGTGACGAGACCCACGAGAGCCCTAATTGGACTAAACTCGTTCAAAACATACTCATTGACCTCAGAACAACGAATGGACATTTTTGACACGATCATACATCTTAATAGATTATGTACATCCAATAATTTCAGAAACTTTATTTTTCCTATTTTTTAGAGCCCGAATTAGGGTTTCCATGCACGTGTGATCCACAAGAGAAATTTGACAATGAATGGACACTTTTCTGATTTTAGAAAAATTTGGAGAGTAATTAGTTGAATTAATTTATAAAATAATACATAATTAATAAGTATTTAAATTATTAATATAAGTAATTACATGATTGATTGAGTTGTAATTATTGGGTGGGCCCGTAGGGCCAATATAGAGACCTTTTATGCTTAAATATAATCTTAAATGAAACCCAATTGATACTTATGGGTCTTGGACCTATATCTAACCCATAATTAATTTAAAATATGAGTTTTAGAGGGTTGTTAGATACACCCTTTCGAAAGTTAAAAATCAATTTCTTTGTTTATTGATTTGGGAGACTTGAATGCATGGAATGAGGGAATCCTCGCTCTTTCATCCCAACAATTTTAGCTCATGGACCAACATGATTACCTTTGAGAGAGAAGATTTCAAATTTAAAATAATTTGAATTTTTATTTTTTTTAAAATCAAACCAACTCATTGAAGGACTCAACACTAGAGATTTCATTCCACAAATACAACTATATACCTTTGCCAAAATCGTGGAGAACTTTAAGGAGAGAGATAACTCTATTAAAAGAGTGAGAGAACACCATTAAAGAAGAGAGAAAGTTCCGATAGATCTTCATCCGAAGTCCGATCACATTCGAGCTAGAAGAAAAAGTTGAAGGAACACCGAGTTGAGTAACATACTCCAAGGAGAGTTCCATCAGATTATTTTCAGAATTTACGTATTTTTCAACCTCCATTAAAGAATCGATTTGAGGTAGGTACATCGTTGAAATGAGTTGAAATCACCATATGATATTGATATGTATTTGTAAGGTCTAGATTTTTTTGTTGGCTAATTCTGTATGACAAAATATGTGTATGTAACCTTCTTAGTGTGTGAGTAGTTAGGAGTTGATTGGTTGAGTATGATTTCGATCATCACTAAAGACTTCTTAATAAAAGATTAGAAGACTGATACATCAGAAGATTCAAAGCTTCAATTGATAAACACACCATTAGGTTAGTGACATAGAGAAACAGACTTAAACTGCCCGTTGGAATGGTCTGAGTAAGCCAAAATAGCGAGACTTATAAAGTTAAAATGAGATCGATCTATTTATCAGGGGGTCGATCTCGCTTTTTGTCCGGTCAACTGCTCAGAGGATTTCTACTGTCCGCGGGGCGGTCGGCAGCTCGAAAATGTTGGTCGGCTGAAGTAGCCATTACAACAAAATTCACGAGTAAGGGGGCGAACGGCCACATAAATGGGCTGGTCGACCGCTCAGGGTCAGTAGACAGTGGTCGATCTCACCTTTAGGCAATCTGTCGGTCAGCTGATCCTGACCCAAATTAAGTCTAAAAATAAATTAGTCTCCCCATAGAATAGGTTAACCTACAAGTCGACAAGTCTAAGTTATGAGCTTATTTAGGGTTCGAATATCCGCAAGTTTTGCGCAGTGAAACTTTAGATGTATTCGAATATAATAAACACAAAATTCTGTTTGTTGAACGTTCGTAGACTGAGGACGTATGTTAAGTTAAAAATCTTTGTGTTAACTTGACTTTATCTTTTGTTGAACTGCATTTCTTGGGTTGATCTTCTTTAACTTTGCTCTTCTTGATTTGTTGATGAAGTCTCCTTGATTGCTGACTCTTCACTCTTCAGAAAATAGCTATCGATCGAGACCGAATACTAATGAACTAAGTATTTCTGGGATTGACAACATAGATTTTTCACATATTAGGATCAAAGGTCTACAGATGGGTTGAGGATAATTTTATGTCCATCCAAAGAAGGCCAACATGCACAACGAGAATCCTGAGTCATCAAGGCCTTGATCTTCAAACTTCAAAGCATTCAAAGTTCTTCCGACTTAGTGTCTGATTCACCAAGTCAATTCCTTCACTCTTGGTCTCATGAAGACATGCGATCTCTCATGTTAAATGTCACATATACAGAACTTAGAGATTTCCTAGAATTGACAACACATGGATTATTTCTTTATCAAAAGTATGTGGCTAACTTTCCCAATTTGATCTTTAATGAACTCAATCTAGAACCTCCATTTTGACCATTTGATCAACCCTAATGAAATTTGGATAACTTCTTATATATTTGATCACACATTTGGGGCATTTTTTATTTACCCCAAACGTATGTGGCTAACTCTGTTGATCTAATCTCTGATTAGGTCAATCTGGACCCTTAATTCTGACCCCTTTGATCAACCCTGATATCTTGAAATATGTGCAATTTCTTCTAGATTTGATCACACACGTTTGGGGTATTTTTTATTTTCCCCAAACGTATGTGGCTAACTCTCTTGATCTGGTATCTAATTAGGTCAATCTGGACCCTCCATTTCGAGCCCTTTGATCAACCCTAGATATCTTCAGATCTGTGCAATTTCTTCCAGATCGGGTTACATGTTTGGGGCATTTTTTTATATGCCCCAAACGTATATATGTGGCTAACTTGCTCGATCTAATATCTGATTAGGTCAATCTAGATCCTCCATCAGGAGCCCTTTGATCTACCCTAATATCTTACGATCTGTGGCTCTTTTTCTAAATCTAACCCCACATGTTTGGGTAATTTTTTGAATTTCCCCCAAATGTGCGTGCTAACGTTCTTAGATGATCTTCTGATCAGGAGATCCGATTTGGACCGGCCAATTGAAAGTTTAACGTTTAAAGTTACTAACAGAATCAGTTTTGTAAGAACAACTGGACCGGCCGATTGAAATAGTGAACCGGCGTATCGGTCAGTCCGGGTAATTTTTATTAGATAACCTAGAAAAACTCGAAGAAATCTATGATACCACCTTCTGCATCAAAATTTTGATGCAGAAGTCCCTCAATTTGCCACGTTGCACTCTTTCGGGCCCACTGCTTCCATGAATATTTGGCCCACATCTTGGTGGACCCACACACCAAAAATCAGTATGATTAGTTATTCCTAGCCATTGGATTTGAACACTTTTTCATCATGGGCTTGGAACCAACTCACATGCCTGTTCATGAAGCCCATGATGAAAAAGAGCTCAAATCCTACGGCTATAAATCACCAATCACGCTGATTTTTGGTGTGTATGTCTATCACAGTGTGGGCCAGACATTCCAGTGGCAAGTGGGCCCGAACAAGTCTTTTACGTTGCAATTTGAAGGGCTTCTGCATCAAAATTTTGATACAGAAGGCTGCATCAAAGAACAGCCCGAAAAACTCGGACAGGATGTCCGTGTGACCAATCGGTTGAATTGGTAACCAGCCAATCTACTAGTTCATTGGTAATATTAAATGAGTATTTGATGAGTTAGGTAAACCAGTTACAACCCTAACCAAAATACTCTCTCTCTCTCTCACACACACACACACACTCAGAAACCAACTAAAACCAATGCATATATGCCCCACCCTCTCGGTGGACCTCAAACAAAAATGAACGGTGATATCTTATCTTAATGTTGGATTGGAGCTTTTTTCTCATGGGCTTGAAACCCTTTCATGGGCCTATTCAGGAAGCCCATGTTAAAAAATGCTTGAAGCCAATGTCTAGAAATCACGAATCAGGCTGATATTTGGCATGCATGTCCACCAAAAGGTCGGCCATATTCATGGGATCAATGGGTCTTAAAGAGTGTACCACGTAGCATTTTCCGGGGCTACTGGTGGCCGGGGCTACTGGTGGATCAAACATTTTCTCCGGCTCCTTTCTATGTCGCATGTTCACTCTTGCGCAACCTCATCCATATTCCATATACTGGAATATTTTGATGAAGTTGAGTTGTGGGACTATGCAGCACATATTTTGAGCCCGGCCCATTGACTGCATGGACGTTCAGCCCATCGCTTCGTGGATATACACACCAAAATTCAGCTTGATTGACAATTTCTACTCATTGGTTTTAGTACCCAAAAAAAATATGCTTGAATCCAATTGGGTAGACAGATAAAACTAATCAAGCTGAGTTTTGGCGTCTATATCCACCAATGGGTGGGCTAAACATCCATCCAATTAGTGGGACCCAAAAAAATGTGCTTTGTAGGGCCACTTATCGACTGTATGAGATTTTTCTTCATCAATTTTTTTCCTCGTATCGTATCGATAGAGAGCTTAAACGTTGTTAAACGTTGCCATGGTAGGCCCAGATTTGAAGCCGGGTGGTTTCTTTTTCTTTTTTGTTTTAGGCAAGCTTAAGTCAGAGATAGAGACATGAATAATGGTTCACCGTGGCATCGTCAGGGCCGTCTTGATACAAGTCGAGGCCTGAGGTGCATTGGATTACTGCGTGTGTATGGTTCACACGAATAAATGCAGAGGACCTTCTGTAATCCCATGCAGTGGACTCTTGTGGCCCTACATAGATCATTTTTGGGCCTAATGACTGCGTGGATGTTCAGCCCACCTATTGGTGGATAAACACACTAAAAATCAACTGATTGATGATTTCTAGCCATTGGATTTACTACCCATAAAGCATTCTTGAATCCAATGGCTAGAATCAATCCTAAAAAGTACTAAAATCTATGGCTAGAGATAACTAATCAGGTTGATTTTTGGTTTGAATATTCAACAAGGGGTGGGCTAAACATCCATGTGGTTAGTGGGCTGGGGGCCTTCTCTCACCTAGGCGACCCGTCTTAAGGACCTTATGGTAGAGACGGCCCTCGCCATCATTACTAGGTATACATGTCAATGAAATCTACACGTGGCTTATCGATACACGTAGAATTTACTGAAAAAATAAATAAACATAGAAGATTCTGCTGGGGGTACTTAGATTTGCTTTCCAAATAATTAATGTAAGTGTTACCACAGTTTCTCCAATTCTGAAGTAAAGACAAGGTTGAGGTACGCACCAGGTAAACAAGCTACCCCACCTGAAGAGAAGCGCCTTGATACTTATGATTGTTTCTGGTAGGGACCTTTCTTCTCCTACAAAAATTCTCCTATTCCCTCCAGCCAAATGCCACATATGATAGTGAACGACACCACTTTCCAAAAAAAAAGATACCATGACTTGAGGCCAACCTCGCAAAATTGATACATTGGACCCCAGTAAGACCCAAGAGAGACCTATTTGTGCTATGAAATATGTCCAAATCTGTCTGACAAAGTCACAATGCAACAAAAGATGATATGTGTTCTCCTAGTTAGCTTTACACATGACACCAGTTTACCAGTATCCACTTCCTGGCAATCAAGTTCTCAATAGTGAGCAGGTACTTTGGCTTTTTAAATGCTAGGACAAGTGTAAGAATATTCAGAGGGAGGACGGGACAATTTTATAAAATGAGATTACAGTGAAACACCTGTAAGGTCTATATTTTAATATTCGTTAATTTTGTATGGCAAAACAAGTATTTATAATCTATCTTAGAGTGTGTTAGTGAGGCTAAGAGTGTGTCAGTGATTGTATCACTCAAGTATTGCCTGAAAACTACAAAGATGAAGTCTAAAGACTCAGAAGATTAAAGAATGATACGTTTGAAGACTCAGAACTTTGTTTAAAGCCCTTAAATACATTTAGAACTAAGTTACTAATGTAAGGGAATGGTAAGTGACCCAGTCCAATCGATTGGACTTGCCCCTAATCAATTGGACTTTTCTGGACAGAACAACAATCCTCCTGGTTGCTTCCCAATCAACTAGACTTGGCCCCAATCAATTGGACATGCACAAAAATTATTTTTTAAACTCATATAGTGACTCATTTGCCCCCCAATACTTGTTAATTCATTGGGATTCTTTCTTGGCTATAAATATAATCTTCTTAGGTGAAAACCTAACCCCTCTCTAAGCCCACCTATTGGTGGATAAACACACAAAAAATCAGCTTGATTTATAATTTACAGCCATTGGATTTACTACCCAAAATGCATGCTTGAATCCAGCGGCTAGAATCAATCATAAAAGTACTATAAAATCTATGGTTAGAGATAACCAATCAGCTGGTTGATTTTTGGTGTGTATATTCAATAAGGGGTGGGCTAAACATCCACGGGGTTAGTGGGCTGGGGGGGCCTTCTCTCACCTGGGGCCTTAGGCGACCACCTTAATGGCCTAATGGTAGAGACGACCTTGGCAATCATTACTAGGTATACATGTCAATAAAAGATGTTAATCATCTTTAATCACCCAAAAATGCCTCTCATCTAGGTACACAAGTTACTCTACCTGAAGAGAAGCGCCTTGATACTTATGATTGTTTTTGGTAGGGACTTTTTTTCTCCTAAAAAACTCACCTGTTCCTATCCAGCCAAACGCCCCATATGATAGCGAATGTCACCATTTTCCAAAGAATCTTCCCTTAGCAGATGCCACGACTCGAGGCCAACTTCCAAAAGTGCTCCAATGAACCCTGGTAAGATCCAAGAGAGACCCGCTTGTGCTAGGAAATATGTCAAAATATGTCTGACAAAGTCACAATGCAACAAAAGATGATATGTGCTCCCAGTTAACTCTACACATGACATGGTAGTTTACCATTATCCACTTCCGGACATTTAAGTTCTCAATAGTGAGCGATTTATTCAGGGACCTATTAAAAAAATAGATTTTCAAAGGTACTTTGGCTTTCCAAATGCTAGGATAAGGATAAGAATATTTAGAGGGAGGGCAGGACAAAGTTTCATAAAATGAGCTTATAGTGAAACACCCCGATTTGGAGTGGACCTAAGAAAGGAAATACTCCTCGGTGCTACAGATAGCTAATGTTTTAGACAATCCGTCAAAATTCCGAATTGGTCTATTTCCCATTTAAAGAACACACGAGTAGAACTTTGATGAAGGACGTCTTTCATCAACGATTGACATCCACGTTGACGATGGATGATGGACTACAGTATAAGCCATGTGGCACATTCTTAGAAACCATGGACTGTATGGATGTTTGGCCCGTCCCTAAGTGGACCTACTCCAACATACCAAAATACAGCCTGATTTGAAATTTGTAGCCGTTGAATTAGTCTTTTCATGGTTTATGTTTAACTGGGGGATTTGGAGCATTATTTGGGGAAAAGGTTAGAAATCACTGATCAGGATGATTTTTGGTATTGGTCCACTTAGGGATGGGCCAAAACATCCATACAGTCAATGGTCTCAAAGAGCGAGCCACTTGGCTTAGTAGTGGCCTGTCAGACGTCCGTGATAAAAGCTCGACTCCTAACACATTTTCCAGTTTTAGTTCCACTAACTCCTAAAACATTTTCGTGTTTTAGCCCAGTACTGGTTCATTGATCTAATCTCTAGATCATTCACCTTGTGGCAAGGATTCTTTCTTGAAAGTTATTTCTAATGGCAACCCTACAGGGCCCTATAGATGTTGTTTTTGACTATAATGTGAGCCATTATGACCGTCCAATATAATTTAAAACCCTACACTGTATGCTCCATCACGCAATCAGATCCTATATGTGTGACCAACATTTGTTAGCTGGGTGCATGAATGGCGCAAGGGTTAAGAGTTCATTAAGCCTCAATTGAGAAATATTTGGCGATCCTTACATTGACATCTCCATTGACCGACACCTGGCTAAGCATCGACCATTCACACTTGGGATTAATAACGAGACCACTAAGATATTGACACTTGGCATGATAGTTGTAGTATTGCTGTTATGGTAGTTATATTCAAACCGGTGTCATATATTTGGAGTGCTCTTCTGCCTATCCATTATTTGCAGTAAGACTATGGACCATGGTTCAAAGTCTCGGCCGATCCCGGTCTGGATCGGAGTCCACTGATCCGGTCCAAACCAGGCTCTGTCTCGCTCCGAGATCACTGTTTCACAAAGGAGTCCCACTTTGTCTTCGGTGAGAGTCTTCGGTGAGAGGGGCCGAGCCCACCGATCCAGCCTCGGATCCCGAGATTTCCGACGATGCTATGGACCATGTCTACTCTACACCCTACTGTTGTATAGAGTTGAAGAAGTGATCACGACAATGTATTTCTACTGGCGGGCTTGCCTTTTCCACTGCACGTGAGTCCGACCATTTCAATGCACATTAAAAATTGGTCCACCTTTCTTGTTACTCTCCGCTGCCTTCTTCCCCAAGAGGTCAGCTAAATCTTGGTTTAAAAAACGGCCGTTATAACGGATTCAGACCTCCCCCATTACGTTACGTACCGTTGCAACGCCCAGAAAATAACGGCCGTTATTTTTGTTATAACGGTCATATTTTCTGTTATAACGAAAATAACGACCGCTATTTTCTGGAAAAATTTGTCAAAAAATGGCCGTTATTTTTTGTTATTTTTCATTTTTGCTCTAGAGCGTTACAATTCGTTATAACGGAAAAAATGGTAATGCCCTAAGTCCGTTATACCGTTAAATATATCTTTGATATGTTTAGATTAAATCTGGTTAGACGAGTCTATTTGCTTTTACTTAACAATTACATTCAATAGATCCCAGATCACTGACCGAATATATTCAAATATGTTGCTTAATTTTTTAATTAATAATTAATTGGACCTATTCACCCCTTCTAGGTCCCGTGAATACAATTAACCTGTATTTTTCAACACCCCTATTTGGAGTGGACCCAAGAAAGGAAATCCTCTTCGGTGCTACAGATAGCTAATGTTTCAGATAATCTATCAAAATTCCGATTTGGTCTCTTTCCCATTCAAAGAACGCATGGGTAGAACTTTGACGACAAATGTCCGTCATCAACGACTGTCATCCACGTTGATGATGGATGATGGACTACAGTATGAGCGATGTGATACACTCTTAGAAATCATTGACCATTTGGATGTTTGGCCCATCACTAAGTGGACCTACATACCAACATACAACCTGATTAGAAATTTGTAGCCGTTGAATTACAATCTTTTTCATGGTTTATTTTTAACCGGGGGATTTGGAGCTTTATTTGGGGTAAATTAGGATGATTTTTGGTAATTTGGTGGTCCACATGGGGATGGGCCAAACATCCATACAGTCAATGGTCTCTAAGAGTGTGCTACGTGGCTCAAACGGTGGTCCGTCAGACGCTCGTGATAAAAGTTCTACTCCTAACACATTTTCGGAAAAAATTTAGATGCAGAGGACTTTGGATGCAGTCAATGTAGAGGGGTCTCGTGGCCCTACATGGCTCATTTTTCGGGGCCCACTAACCGCATTGATGTTTACCCCACCCCTTAACGGATATTCATACCAAAAATCAGCTTGGTTGATAATTTTTAGCCGTTGGATTAAGTGCCCAACAATATGCAAAAAAACATGCTTGATTCCAACGACTATAATCAATCATAAAAAAGTGCTATAATCTATGGCTAGAGAAAATCAATGAAACTGATTTTCGGTATGCATATCCACCAAGGGGTGGGGTAAACATCCATGCGGTTAGTGGGCTCCAAAAAATGAGCCATGTACCACGAGACCCCTCTGCATCCAAAGCCCTCTACCTCTAAATTTTTTTCCACATTTCCCAGTTTTAGTTCCACTTAAACTCCTAAAACAAGAAAACTCCAAAAATATTTTCCTGTTTTAGCCCAATGGTTCATTGATCTAGATCATTCACCTTGTGGTCAACTCTTGATGATGTATATCCAAAAAAGTCAAATATTTCTTCCCCAAAAAGCTGCTGACCAAAGTTTTAGTTCACGTTTTAACGAGTTAAGATTAGTGTCAAGGTCTTAGGCTTACATTGTCAGTCCCAAACGCGGATGGAGGGGTGCCTGAAGCTGGTGGGCATGAAATTTTATGCAAATTTTTCACTTGAAGCAAGGGTTGACTTACAATTCCCTTATTTAGTCTACTTTTAAGATTTTCACCATCAAAAGTAAAAAAATTTTGCCTCACACAGTGCTTGACCAGAGACAAGAACAACGAAAGAATAGACATCCATCAATACATAAGGAGGTGGCCCCACCTCCACATGTATTGATGGACGGCCCTTGTGGGTCCAGTATTCAATTTTTAGCAACGGGAAGGAGTGGTCAACAACCACACCCGCTGGATGATAATTGACCTCGACCCATAGCACCCATGGATTAAAAAACATTACAACCGACTTTAGGCAAATTTTGGATACCCCGTCCATTTCTTTTCTTATCCCCCACTTAAACTATAATTTAAATGACATCTATATCCCCTGTGTTTTCTCTTATCTTCTCCCACAAAATATATAAAATACCATCTTTACCCCGTTTGTTTCTTTAATTAACCCCTTTCTATTTCTACTCTTCTCCTCTAAAATTCAAAATCGTTAAAGCAAATGGAGACTATTAAAAAAGCACAAGAGAAAGCAAGGGAGACTATTAAAAAAGCAAATGGAGAATACCTAAAAGATTCTAGGGTTATATTCTACATCTTCTATAACTCTCGTTGGAAACTTTTGAGTAAAGCAAAAAATGGAGGAATCAATAGATGTATGTATTTGAATTCAATTTCTTTTAGTAGATAAAATCATTCTAACAAGATTTCTAGGAATCTCGCCGAAACGATACATTGGGAGTTTGTTTCTCATGCAGTCTCGGTCATGGTCTTTGAATTGATTGTTCGGAATACTAAGTCCGAACAATGAAGCATTGTTCGGACCTAACAGTCTGACCAGTGAAGTATTGTTCGGACTTAATAGTTTGAACAAAGACGAGTACCTGTGGAACGAGAGGTGCTCCACTCTCCGGCTTGTCGAAGCTTTTCTCCACCGGTGCCTGTTGCGGAGAACAACTTTTATCTACCGAAGCTTCACTCCGCCCTGTCGAAGCTATTCTCAAGAATCTCAACAACTAAACCCCTGTTTTGGAAAATTTGTTTTGTAAGTAAGGGGGTATTTAGTTATCGGAGATGATGATTGCACATTAAGGGCGATTCCTCAATTTGCACGTTAATGGCGATACCAGATGAGGGAGAGGTGCACACGCTTGCTGTCTTCCTTCTACGATGGAGGAACGTAGGGTTTCACAATGGAAGGGTGAAGACGGTAAAACCCCTTCAAATTACCTTTACTTTCATTTTTAACATTTTGGGGGGGGGGGAGATAAGAGATTTCGATTGGCCCACGGGGAAATTAGAGAATGTCAAATTATTGAGGGGAATTAAGAGAAAGGGGTGAGATAACAAAAAATGATAGGGTTGTAAGGAATATTTTCATATTTAATTTGGCAAAGATTCTGTTTGACATAAAAACATTCTTATAACCATTCCTACGAGCACTGGTATAGTGTAAAGATGTCGTGGTATACATACTTCGCCAACTACGTGAAGACTAAAAGATAGAGACAGCAAGAATCAGACGGTTGACGACAGGAGTCATCTGAGTAATTACCAATTTGTCAGTTAACGATCGTATACGCTCGATTAGGAAGGTAAGTGACTTAGTGGCTGAAACTAGTGTTTTTCCGTATCGTTGGTTACAGAAATTCTAATTCCAACACATTTGTAAATTATCCGAGATTTCCTGCAAAATTAAGCGATTCTTTGCATAGTGGAAGTATGTCGGATGTCGATCCGCACTTGGGGTTAGTTCGTGCAACCAAGAACATAAAATGACGAATTTTTATCAGAATTATGGAGATGTGAGAGTAGTGGAGAGTTAGGGATTGAAAACATTCTTTTGAGTTGATTGCTGCAAACCATGAACTACAATATTAATGAAAAAGAGGCGAAATATGCAAATAACTCCGAAGAACTTTCATAACATCAAAATCCATTACAATGCTTAAATAAATCTTAAACTATGATAAAACTATTAATCAACTGAAAAGCAATAAAAAAAAATTAAAATAGATGTGAGAGAATGAGATTTCTAAAGAGAGAAAGAGACGAAGGAGAGAGAATGCTAGAGAGAAACTAGGGAAGGAGAGAGAAAGTGAGAAATATAGAACCCTAAAGAGAGAAAAGAAAGATAGATCTAGAGAGAGAAAGAAAAAGAGAGGGAGGTAAAACTAGTGAGAGAAAGTTCTAAAACCTAGAAAGAGAAAAGAGAGTAAAGAGATTACCTTGGATAACTTATCGGAGAGTCAGGATTGGCCAGCAAAGATTTGTCGGAGATGTATGGTGGGAAGAACATGAGGTGCAAGCTAGCCACGTGGTGGCTGTGGGTGGTTCTCGGCCGAGCCATGGGAAATGGAGAAATCCGAATGGTGATGGAGGAGGTAGCATGGACAACATGTAGATGGCAGCAAGGGGCGATGCTTGGTGGAGGTGAGAGAACTACTTCCTCCTCTTCTTCTTTTTTTTTTTTTGGAAAGAAGAGGATGACGGCCTACAAAGCGTTGCAGGCCGTGAATGGCAGTAAAAGGAGGCTGCTGGAGGTGGCGATAGGAGGTGATGCTGGATCACCGTTCAAGAGAAAGGTGAGGGACCGTTGTCCTCTTCTCCCCCTCATTCTTTTCTTTCTTTTCTTTTCATTTTTTTTTTTTTTTTGTTTTTCTTTGGAGGACGGTTGGGAGATGAAGAAGATTGGAGAGATGGAGGAGATGAGAAAGGACTGTTGTAGGTAGCGGCTGGTATTGCAGTCCGGCCAGCAAGGTGGCTGGCCGGTTATGGAGCAGTTGATGAAACCGGCAGCACTGTTGGTGCTCGTGATGGATGTCGTGGCTACTGGTTGGAGTGGAGAAGATGATCTACCTGAAGAGGAGTAGCAACTGCTAGTGCGTGGCTGCTGGGATGGATTGACAGTGATGAAGCAGGTGCAGTTGAGGATGGTTTAACAAACCGTTAAGAGGAGCAGCAGCCACCACGTAGAGGAGCGGCTGCCACACCAAGAAGACGTCATTGGGAGGATCGTTTTTCTTGGAGAAGACGACTTGGGGGAGATGGGGGAGAGAAGGCAGCAGCAAGGTGGTATCCCACCCTCTTCCTCCTTCTTCTTCTTCTTTCCTTCCTCTTTTCTTCTTTTTGTTTCTTTTTTTTTTTTGCTTGAATGGAGAGGAAGAGAAGCAAGAGGGGCAGAACGGCTGGAAAAAAATGGTGGCTGCCCACGTGAAGAAGAAGGGGGCGTGAGAGAGAGAGTTGAGGACGTTGGAAGAGGAGATGTGGGGCGGTAATTCCCTCCTCCTTGTTTCTCCTCTCTGTTCTTTTTATATCACCTAGTCCTTTAGGGTTTTCTCTTAGAAAATCGCCCAAAAGAGATGGGCAGCACGTGAATAATAGCTTCCCCTTTTGGATTCGGTCTAGCCTCTCTTTGGTATCCCCATGCTCCCATGCTTTTCTCCTTCTAAAAACATTTGTTTCCAAAAACCATTCATGGAAACTCTTTTCAATTTGAAAAAGTTTGATTTCTAAAATAACTATTTTTCTAATATTTCCAAAATCCCATGTCCTCTTTTAAAAACTTTAATTTTTAAAATCGTTTCTCTCCTCTTCTAATTTTAAAATCTTCAATTTTCAAAATCATTTCTCTCCTCTTCTAATTTTAAAATCTTTAATTTTCAAAATCATTTCGCTCCTAAAAATATCATTTATATGAGCAACCGTGTCTGCTACAATCAACTGATTTATTTCCAAAAATGCCATCATGTCCGCCTGGCGTTGACCATGCCTATTTGAAGAATTTGAGTGAGGTCGTGGGCCAATGATATTGGGTCCATATCTCTAGCTTGTCCAGGGCCCGTATGATTGGACCTGGAATGATGAGGGTCACTGGATTCCAAGATCACCGATGGGTGATCGGAGGAAAGATCCGACGATATGTTGAAGATCGGACGGTAGAATGGATGACTATTATCAGACGGATCATTAGACGGTGGAGATCGGTCAAGGTAGGCCGTGGGATCAAGTGATTTCGGAAGGAGAGAGGGTCAGATGATTGAGATTTGAGAGTGGAGAGAGAGGAGAGAGAAATTATTACAAAAATAAAGAGAAAATGCTAGTAGAGGGTGAAAGTAGGTATTTTCCGCGTCGTTGGTTACGGAAACCCTAGAATCAACACATTTTTAATTAATCCGAAACTTTTAACCTGTAGAATGAGCAATTTTGCACAGTGGCTTGTGTTGGATGTCGATCCGCACTCGGGATTAGTCGGATTAGCGCGAATAAGAACAAAAACTGACGGACCATCACAAGAAATAATAGATAAAAACAAACTTCATCATTCAGTGATCAAATATTTATTACAATGCTTGAATCAAAAATAACATACAATAAGATAAACTAAAAAGTAATTATAAGGAAGAAAATTCTAGAGAGAGTTAGAGAGAGAAAATGAAGTGAGGGAGTATTTCTAGAGAGAGAAGATAGAAAGAGAGTCTAAAGAAGGGGAGAGAGAAAGATAACTCATCACTTACCAAGGATGATGATGGAGAGCATGGCCTTAGAAGAGGTTGGCTGCGAGGAGTGATCTACGTGGTGATGAACTCGTGGGTGGCCGAGATGGTAGTGGCCAAAGAGAGGTGGCGAACGGGCCATGGATGAAGGGCCGACCCGTTTAAGATGTTCGAGCCAACAAGGTGGATGGACGGCTTTGGGCAGGTCTGCTGCTACCACCGAACGGTGACCTCCAATGGTGGAGGGTAGCCCGTGGAAGAGAGCTACGGCTCTCTCATCTTCAGCCTCTCTTTTCTCTTGCTTTTTTTTTCTTTTTTTTTGCTGGGTTTTTTTTTGTTTGCAAGATCCAAGGGAAAAGGGGTTGAGAGCGGCAAGATCTTTGAAGATGGAGGTGGTTGGGTGATGGCGGTAATGGAGTGGCTGACGGCTTCTCCTTGCTGGCAGCGTGATGGAGAGCCCTCAATGGTAAGGGCGGTGATTGGTTCCTGCAAAAACGTAGGGGGAAGATTGGGTTGAAACGTGGAGAAGCAAGGGAGGTATGGGCAGAAGTGAAGGAGAAGAGAAGGAAGAGGAACGGCTGGAAGATGCTTAAGTGGTGACCGGAGTTGCAGGCTGCAACTCCGGTGGGGCGTTAATGGGGTGATGGCTTGCTGGTTGTGGTGCAGCAATGGAGTGGGAGATGAAGAAGATCGATAAAATGGACGACTTGTTGATGAAGGTGGCTAGTGGAGTGGCTTGTGGAGGTGCTGTGCTAGAGGCGGACTGGTGCAGGTGGAGTGGTGCCCGCTGACGGCCGGAGTTGCAGGTCTGCAACTCCGGCGTTGAGAAGAAGACAAAGGCGATAGAAGAAGAAGAAGAAGGAGAAGAAGAAGAAGAAGAAGAATAAGAAGAAGGAGAAGAAGAAGAAGAAGAAGAAGAAGAAGAAGAAGAAGAAGAAGAAGAAGAAGAACGGCCGGAGTTGCAAACCTGCAACTCCGGCGAAGGATGGGGAAGAAGACGAAGAAGAAAGGAGGAAGAAGAGGAGAAAGAAGTCGTGGGGAAGAAGGGAAAGGATAGGGGGAAGGAGAGGAGGAGATTGGAGGGGGATTAGGGTTCGAACGAACCCCTCTCCTTCTCCTTTTAAAGCTCCCTATTTCCTTTAATGGAAATAGGGTATTTTTTAAAAATAAAAAATATGAAAAATATATATATTTTTTTTAAAGTAAAACATTACTTTTCTATGGGGAATCTCCCTATTTAGTGGACCCCCCATTTTTTGAAAATTTAATTAAAATTATTTTAAAATTCACGGGGTCCACTAACTGGTCGGACAGCGGGTCGATGATGATGGGCCCGGCTACTGGCCCACATGGATTGATGATGTCCATCGTCTCACAAGATGATATGACAGACAGTCTGATGGCGATCGGATGGATGGTGACTTGATTGGGACCCAGATTGGTAGATCGACGGATCTAGAGATATCCAACGGTCCAATTGAAGATCCAACGGTCCGATGGAAGATCCAACGGTCAGAAAGCTAAGGGAGATGAGATAGAGTCGATGGGCAGGAGTTCTGGGGTTAGGTCAGTAGATTCGAGGATCAAGAGATGAAGAGAGAGAGAGAATAAGGAGAGATGAGAGAGAAAGTATCAAAAAATAGAGAGAAAAGCACTGGCGGAGGGTCTGGAACCCTGGTCTTCATTGTGACCATCCTCACGCTTCTCCAGTAGAGTCGACTATCATTCTTTGCTGACTCATGTGGCTTTAAACGCTTTGGTCCGTCTCTTGGTCATTGGCTCTCCTACTCTCTTCGTTCTTTGGGCCGGCTTTTTGGTCCTCTTATTTAGCCCATATTTGGCCCATATCTTCTAGTCATAGCATGTGGGCTCTTTAAGCTTTGATAATGGGCTTTCATGATCGATTTGGGCCCACAAGTCTCGAGAATCGTCCCATCGGGGTTTCTTGCAACAGAAGAAGCGCGTAATGAGACTTTATCAGAACGGCTTAATATCTAGACTTCCGAAAATGTGTTTAATGCATGAAAATATACCATTTCGTCCAGAAAAGTGTGTTCTACACAACCGAAGAGACTATTACATAGAAAAGTAGATAAATAGAGCATTTTACGTAGGAGAATGCAATAACGCTAAAAGGATAATTGCTTAAAATAAGCACTTTTGAGCGAATATCAGAGGGTCCTGAACCCTGCTCTTTGACTTGGTCTTCTACATGCTTCACCAATTGAGCAAGTCCTCATCTTATGTTAGTTGATAAGTTTTAATCTCCTTAGTCTCTTCTTTGGGGGCTTGTCTCTCCTTCGCTCTCGATTTTCTCTCAAGCTTTTCCGACTCTCTAGCTCTTCCCGTCTTTGGCCTACTTCTTCTTGTCTAAGTCCATATTCTCTCTATGCTTTGATTAAAGGCTCTGGCAGTGAGTTGTGGGCTCACTATCCCTAAAATTCTCCAATCGGGTTTTCTGCGGCAAAAGAAGCTCGTAATGAGACTCAATCAGTACGGCTTTATATCTAGACTTTCGAAAATGTGTTTAATGCATGCAAATATACCATTTCGTCCAAAAAAAGTATGTTCTACTCAACAAAAGAGACTCTTACGTAAAAAAGTGGATAAATAGAGCAGTTTTACGTAGGAGAGTACGATAATGCTAGAAGAATAATTGCTTTAAATAACACTTTTGAGCGAATATCGGTGGCCATAGAAGTCGATTAAAATGAACAAAATATAATGGTCAAACTTAGTCATTGGACAGACCCGAGTCAAAGTCAATTATATTGACTAGTGGGATTATTCCAATCGATTGGACATGTATCCCCAATCGATTGGACATAGCCCAATCGATTGGAGACACTATGTAATCGATTGGAGACTGATATTTGCTTAAAAGTGCGTATTTTTCACTGTTATCTTCTAAGCGTTTTCACACTCTCCTACGTTAAAATGCTCTATTTATCTACTTTTCTACGTAAGAGTCTCTTTTGTTGCGTAGAACACACTTTTCTGGACGAAATGGTATATTTGCATGCATTAAACACATTTTCGAAAGTCTAGACATGAAGTCAAATAGAGTCTCATTACGCGCTTCTTCTGTCGCAGGAAACTCCGATGGGACAATTCTCGAGACTTGCGAGCCCACATCGATCAGGAAAGCCCATTATCAAAGCTTAAAGAGCCCATATGCTATGACTAGAAGATATGGGCCAAATATAGGCTGAATAAGAGGACCAAAAAGCAGACCCAAAGAACGAAGAGAGTAGGAGAGCCAATGACCAAGAGACGGACCAAAGCGTTTAAAACCACATGAGTCAGCAAGGAATGATAGTCTACTCTACTGGAGAAGCGTGAGGATGGTCACAGTGAAGACCAAGGTTCCAGACCCTC
This sequence comes from Euptelea pleiosperma, assembly GCA_035048495.1. Taxonomy (NCBI): domain Eukaryota; kingdom Viridiplantae; phylum Streptophyta; class Magnoliopsida; order Ranunculales; family Eupteleaceae; genus Euptelea; species Euptelea pleiosperma. The sequence continues at coordinate 28,340,378 of CM068550.1, forward strand.
TGCCAATACTTTTATCTCCATTTTCTAATATTTTCTTTCTCATCTCTCCTTATTCTCTCTCTCTTCATCTCTCGGTCCTCGAATCTACTGACCTAACCCCAGAACTCCTGCCCATTGGCTCTGTCTCATCTCCCTTAGTTTTCTGACTGTTGGATTTTCAATCGGACCGTTGGATCTTCCACCGGACCGTTGGATCTCTCTAGATTCGTCGATCTACCAATCTGGGTCCCAATCAAGTCACCATCCATCCGATCGCCATCAGATTGTCTGTCACAACATCTCGTGAGACGATGGACATCATCAATCCATGTGGGCCAGTAGCCGGGCCTATCATCATCGACCCGCTGTCCGACCATTTAGTGGACCCCGTGAATTTCAAAATAATTTCAATTAAATTTTAAAAAATGGGGGGTCCACTAAATGGAGAAATTCCCCAAAGAAAAGTAGGGTTTTACTTAAAAATATATATATATATATATATATATTTTTTTTTTTTTTTATTTCAAAAATTTCCTAATTTCCATTAATGGAAACTAGGGAGCTTTAAAAGGGGAAGGAGAAGGGTTCTTTGGAACCCTAATCCCCCTCCAATCTCTTCCATCCTTCCCCTTTACCCTTCTCCACGTTTTTCCTTCTTCTTTGGGCCCCATCTTCCTCCTCCTTTCTTCTTCTTCTTTTTCATCTTCTTCATCTTCACCAAGTTGTTGCCAGAGTTGCAGGCTGCAACTCCGGCCGATCAAGATCTCCTCCACCATCTCTTGCTGGCCACCCCTTACCCCTCCATTAATGACCTCGCCATCCTCTTGCAACGGAGCAGTAGCTTCCATTACTGCTACCCCCATCACCACCCGAACCAGCAGCCTCCATTCACGTTTCATTCTTCAAGGCTTCTCCTCTCTTCAAGCCGTCACTCACTTCTTTCTCCTCCACGTTTTCCTTTCACGTCCCTACCCTCTCTCACTTGCGGCCGGGTTCTCCATCTCCACCACGAGGCGTGCTCCTCTTGTTGCCCCTGTTTCGATCCACCAGCGATCCTCCGTCATTCTTCAGCCACTGAACCACCACGTGCACGGACTGGTGCAACTACCAGGCCCTTCTCTCTTACCGCCATCTTCTCCTCTCCCCAGCCGCTCTCCACCATCTCTTTCACGTCCTAACCTACAACTTCCCAAGTTGCAGGTCTGCAACTTCTCTCCCTCAATGCCCCTTGCTCCATCTTTTTCTCACGATCTTCTCCAACATGTCTGTTACCTCTTCACGGCTACCGCCTACAAACTCCCTTGAAACCGGATAGAAACTCCAGCCCATCTTCTCCAACCTGTTGAACGTGCCATTCTTTTATGAACAACCTGCAAGTCACTGACTCTTCCACCTTTAAATCACCGGCAATCAAGCCAAGGTGCAGACTGTGCAAGAGAACCTGCAACTCTGCCGAGAACCTGCAACTAACTAGACCGTGGGCTTCTCCTAAGCTCCTCTTCATGGTCGCTACAATTTCTTCTAGCCGGTGCACTTTTTAATGATTAACGGCAACTTCCATTGACGCCGACATAAGCAACACCTCCCTCTACCACGCTTCATCTCTTTCAACGGTCGAGTTTTCTAGCCCTTGCGTGATCTCCTACAGGCTTCTCGGCTCCATCATACCAGCCAGCAAGTTTTCAACTTGCTGCCCCATTGGTCTGCTCCACCTCTATACTCACCATCCATTCCCTTGGCCGAATACCACTTGGCTGATCCATCACTACGAGCAGCCACAGAGATTGCCTTCATCGTCTGTCCACCTCTCGGTAAGTCACGTAGGTATTTCTCTCTCTACTTCCACTTTTTCTCTCTCTTTTCTTCTTTCTTTCTCTAAAATAACTTTCTCTCTCAACTCTCTCTCTCCATTCAATTCTTTCTCTCTCTAAATTCTTATTTTTGCCACTTTCTTTCTCTAACTTCCCTTTCACTCTCTATTCTCTATCTCTCTAGTTTTATTTCATGCTTTGATAACTAGTTTGAATCATGCAATTTCATGTAAATGACAATTTGAATTAATGTATTTTATTATTCTTAGTTGATTTTATTTCATGTTAGCAATAGTTTCGTTCAATTATCTCACCAAAAGTATGTTTTAAAAATCGATTGGCTTCTCTCACCCCTCAATCCTCTTTGGTAGAAATTTCTGAGAAAAATCCGTCATTTTATGTTATCTACATGCGCTAACTACCCCCGAGTGCGGATCGACATCCGACACTGTCCACTGTGTAAAAATTGCTCATTTTACAGGTTACAAGTCTCGGATTATTACAAAAAGTGTTGATTTTAGGGTTTCCGTAACCAACGACGCGGAAAAACCCTACTTTCAGAGACTACGAGGTAGAAACTTATTTGAGCACAATCGATTGAAGACTCTGTGGAATCGATTGGAGCCTTTGGGACAGAAATTAATTTGAGCACAATCGATTGGAGACTCTGTGAAATCGATTGGAGTCTTTGGGACAGAAAGCTTTATTAGTCAAATCGATTGGAGAACCCTGTGCAATCGATTGGTGCCTTTGATTGAGAGCATGTTCTCACCTCCTTCTCTCCACATTTAGTTGATTGATTGAATTATTTGAATTATGAATTATTTGAATTATTTGTTTTCTACATCTAGACTTTTCTTCTTTTACTTAGTGGATTTTTGAATGAACCTAAGTAGTCTAATTGACCTAATTTGACCACTAGGGGATATTCATGGATCACCTCTGGGTTCGGGTACGGGTCGATCTACGGGTTTTCGGGTCGTATCTGGGTATCCGGATTCGGGGCGTGACATGTGGGCTCAAATACTAAACCCATGCCCGACCTAGAAGCTTAACGGGCTTGATTGGGCTGAGCCAACTATTGGGTTGCTGGTGCACGAATGGCACAAGGGTTAGAATTCATCAAGCTTCAATTGAGAAATATTTGGCGATCCTTACATTGCCATCTCCCTTGTCCGAAACTTGGCCAACCATCGACCATTCACACTTTAATAACGCAACCTCTAAGATATTGACACCTGGTAGTTAGGGTATTGATGTTATGATAGTTATATTGATCAAAACCGATGTCATATATTTGAAGAAGGATTGCTCTTCTGCGTATCCATTATTTGCAGTAAGACAATCGTGTCAAATTAGTCTCAGATGTTTCCATAAGAGGATCATAAATCTATATGACAAAACAGGACAATTGTCTCCCCCTCTTATCTGGCTTCATAAAGGATGGCAGAGATCTTATCACACCAAATGGACGGTGGATCTCAGCCACATACCCAATTTTAACAAACGCTTTGTCGATGAGTGCTGTGGGCACGGGTCACCTACTATTTACTTACATATACGGAATGAAATGGGTTGGATTTACATATAGCCCAAGGGTCAGGCTCAAGAGCCCCACTTTTTATGCCTCGAGAGGGGTGTTGCTGTTAAAACGGATTGAAACGGTCAGGGCAAAAATGGAAAAAATGGATTTTAATGATTTTAACAGAAAAAAAGTGGTGATGAAATTCAAAATTTGAAATTTGAAATTTGAAAAAAAAAAAAAACTAGAATTTAACAGAAATTTAATGGTTTTCTTATACCCCTCTTATCTTATATGGCTTCAATAATGAGTGGCTGAGATCCACTATGCTTTATATCGATGGCTGAGATTAACTCCCACCCGATTTTGACGAACACTTTGTCGGAAAGTGCCGCAGGCATGGGCCACCCATGCATATATCAAGACAAATATTCAAAATTCAAATTTCAACACCGTTATTTGTTGTTATTTCTGTTATTTTCCCAAATCTCCCTCTGTGTGTCAGTTGTCTTGATATATGATATTCGCTCAAAAGTGCTTATTTTAAGCACTTATCCTGTTAGCGTTATCGCACTCTCCTACGTAAAACTGCTCTAATTATCCACTTTTCTACGTAAGAGTCTATCTCATTGCGTAAAACACACTTTTCTGGACGAAATGGTATATTTGCATGCATTAAACACATTTTCGGAAGTCTAAATATTAAGCCGTTTTGATTACGCGCTTCTTTTGTCGCAGGGCACCCCGATGGGACGATTTTCGAGAATTGTGGGCCCACAATCAACCTACAATGCCTTTAATCAAAGCATAAAGAGCCAGTGGACTTGGACAAGAAGATGTAGGCCAAAGAGAGAAGAAGAGCCAGAGAGAGAGAGCAAAAGAGTCGAGAGACGACAAAGGGAGAAGGAGAGACAAGCCCTCAAAGAAGAGACTAAGGAAATTAAAGCTTATCAACTAACACAAGTTGAGGACTAGCTCAGTTGGTAAAGCATGCAGAAGACCAAGTCAGAGATCAGGGTTCAAAATCCTCTGCCAGCATTTTTCTTTTTATTTTTGTAATATTTTCTCTCTCCTCTCTCTAAATCCTCATTATCTCTCTACTATCAATCTCAATCATCCAATCATCTCTCCCTTCGCAATCACGCGATCCTAAGGCCTACCTTGGCTGATCGCCACTGTCCAATGATCCATCCTATTATGGCCATCCTCGTCTACCGTCTGATCGCCAGTAGATCATCCATTCGATCCCCATCATCACCTTGGTCGAACGTCACTAGTCCTATCATCCGCATGACGTCCATACTTTCAATCCATCATCCCCTTCATCGGAAGGGCTATGAGGAACCTAGGTATTGATCAACGTTAGTGACCAGGGGAAGATTTTCAATGGAAGATTTTTAGGAGAAGATTTTTTAAAAGAAATAAAAAGAAATTTTTGGAAAGTCAAACTTATTTACAAAATAAGGAAATTTTCTAAGAAATAGGGGGGGATAGTTTCTATTTTTATGGAGAGAGAGTGAGGGACGTTGAAGTGTAATATCTCTTACACACGTCCTCACCTCATTGGAAGGAGGGAGGAGAAGTTTTTAAAAAAAAAAAAAAAAAAAAAAAAAAAAAATTTTAGAAACCGTGGATTTCAAAGATAGAAACCCACGGTTCCTTTATAAAGGATCCTCTCTCCCACGTTCAAAAACTCTCTTGACCGTCCCTCTCCTATTCCTTATATCTTCCCAAAAACCCTAAGCCACCCTCCTCATCTCTCTCTTGCTGGCCGTCCCTCTCTCTCCCATTTTCCATCCACGTTTTCTTCAAAAAAACAAAAAAAAAAAAAAGGGAAGAGAAGAAGAAAACGAGGTGAAGGAGGGCCTTTGCACTGCTGCCATCACCATCTAAGCACCACAGCACCTTACACCCCCTGCTACCATTGTTACCACCACCAGCTAAACACCACAGCATCACCCACCATTAATTCCGGTTGAAACCTGCAACTCCGGCGAACTTGATCGCCGGACTGGTTCTGTTTTCTCCACAGCAGCCACACCAAGATCGCCTCCACCAACAGCTTCTATCCTCCATCTATTTGCTACCTAAAAGAGGGGCAGCAGCACTTGCTGTTGTGATTTTTGCTTCCACCACCACCACTTCGCCGGAACTGCAACTCCGGTCGGCCATCTCCTATCTTTTCCTCTCTCTTCTAGCGCTCTCACCCCCTCTAACGGTTGCTGGAGTTGCAACCTGCAACTCCAGTCCGTCCAAGCCTTCCTAGCCGGTCTCTTCCTCTCATTTCTCTTTCAAAAGAAAACCAAAAACGAAAAAAAAAAAAAAAAAGAAAAGAGAGAGAGGAAAGAAAGAAGAAGAAGATAGAGGAAGGGGTGCAAACCTGGTGCGCCCCCCTCCTTGCTGCCACCTCCTACCTGGCCATCTCTCCACCACCGCCTGCTGCTAGCATCCTTCAGCTTGCTGCATCACCAACCACCACGCCCCAGCCACCACGGCCTACTAACTTGCAGACCGTCTTCTCAACTCCACCTGCCGGTCCTCCTTGCAACCATCCACCAGTCCTCATTCACCCTACAGCCCCACTCATTTTCTCATTCCAACACTCCCCCACTCTTTGATCTCAAGCCTTAACCCAAAAAAAAAAAAAAAAAAAAAAAAAAAAACCAAAAAAAAAAGAGAAGAGGTGAATAAGAAGAGAGGAGGGAGCCGTTAGCTTCATCCTTGAATCCTGCTGGACGCCTCGCTACCACCTGCTGCAAGTTCTCGCTCACATCGCCACCTTCATCCTGCTCATCTCCTTAAACCTTCAAACCCTGGCCCCTTTGGATGGCCTGCAACTTTCGGGCAAGAGCTCTACCACCAGTCGCTGCACTTCACCCCCCATCGGTGCAATCATTCTCCTGGACATCACCTCTCTTCACGAACCCTTTCACTTGGTAAGATCTCTTACCCACTTGTTCACTCTCTCTCTCTAAATTTTAGTTTTCCCTCTCTAATTTCTCTCCCTAGATATTTCTCTCTCTACATTTTCTCATTTCTCTCTCTAATTTTTATGGCTTTCTAGGTTAATTTTTGAATTTAATTTGATTTTGTAAGACTCATTGAGGATGAATAAAATTATTATCTTTGCATTTGTTAGTTTACTTTTGTGTTTTTGATTGTTTGTGGTAATTTCTCTCTCTAAAAATCACTAAGAATGTTTTAAATCCATCACCATTCTCACCCCTCCATGTTTTCTTGATAAAAATCCGTCATTTCATGTCGTTGAATTACGCAAACTAACCCCGAGTGCGGATCGACATCCGACACGAGCCACTGTACAACCCTGTGATTTTTGCAGGATTTGAGTGAAAAAAATCTCGGATAATATACAAATGTGTTGATTCTAGGGTCGTTCTCTCAACGATAGAAAAACCCTACTTTCAAATGGCGCCGCTGCCGCTCGGGTGTTCGGGAATGCGAAAAAGGACGTAAAGACGGAATTGGAAAGTTGCTGAAGCGAAAAGCTACTCAATTTGGCCAGCCCGACCTTTTCGGGAAACTTTCTATTTTTTGTTTTTTTGTTGATTTTTAGCAGTTTTTAAATTACTATTTTTAATGCCTCGGAAGGCCGAGTGCAATTTGTAATAATTTAGGAATTTTACTGCTTTCCATATAACTGCTAGATCTTGTTCTAGGGTTTTTTAGAAACCCTAGATTAAGTGAAAAATACCAAAAAAATAATAAATTCAAAATTCAACAAAAATTAGGGTTTCATATTCTGCAGATTTTTAGAAATCACCAAACCAGGATTTGCGATTTTTGGAAAGATTCTAAAATCTTGAAACTCTGCTTAATTAGGGTTTCCCCTCTTAGAAGTTTCCTCTTTAGAAGAATTTCTATCTTTAGAAATCTTCCGAATTTGGAAAAGTCTGCAAAAGGAAACACCCCAAATCTAGCAGAATTTCAATTTTGGGAAATTTCCAAAAATTATAAGGGATCTCGCAATCAAATCTTTCTTGGAAGATCTCCACAGTTCGGGAAACTTTCCAATCTAGGTATTTTCCAATCTGGGAATTCCTAAATTTTAACCCATCTCGAATTTGGAAATTAATTCAAAAACTTGCCTAAATCCAGTGCTTGTTTAGTGAACCCTAAAAAGGCAAGGATCTTCCAAATAGAATCCCAAATACCTAGACCGTGCGATCTAACTTTTCTGCAGGAACACGATCCAGTGTGGGTAGAGAGCGAAAGCTCAAAGAGGTGGAGTCGGGCCCAAGCCCATTAGGATACCCCTCTCTAACCCACGGAGGAGACCCCGTGGCGTGGCCCACGGGAGGTAAGTCTCTATCCTCGCCTTGAGTGCGATACAGAGCATATTGGGTGCATCATTGCCGCTTGTCTATTTGCTTTCGCATCCATATTCTTCGACTTGCGTGGCGTGGCCGTTAATCAATCAACTCTAAGAGAGCAGACCCAGCTCCAAAATTGAAACTGGTGGGATTTCATCACCCACCTCATCACTCCAGCTGAAATTGATCCCCAGGATCCATCTATAAATAAAAAGAATCAAGAAGTAGAGCCAATTAGCCCGGTGTTCGAGGAAAAATCCATACAAAGCGAACCCGCTTAACATCCAATCGAAATAAGACCACGAGCGCGGGTCCCTGTTGTCTAACACACCCATAAGTCCCTGCTACTCAAGTACACTGAGCTCGACGTGGCATCTTGGACTATTCGGCGGTTAGTTGCGTGTGGACTAGGAACACGCACCAACCCTAGCTTAACCCGAGGGAACACTCTTCTTATACACTTGACCAATCCGGTTAGTCTGGGACGTACTTAAGTCAGCCATTGTGCCGCACGTCTGTCTAGGCTTCGGATTGCCTTGTTGTTAACTAGAGTTAGTACTAAAGGATTCGCTCTGAAGAGTGTAGCCTGGTGAGAACCTCTGAGTGCAAAACAGTTAGTCCGGCGGTTAAAAGATAAACCAGTGGTCCGCCCACTGTCATAATCTACTCTAGCCCCAAAACTAACAAAGATAATTCCTAAAATATATCCTGAGTGCTTAGAATAGGATTATCTGTGCTTGGTGTGCATCATTTAGGATAGTGTTCCTCTCTGGCAACTTTTTGCCAAGTATAGAGCTTGCCTCATTCGCGTATGCCCGTTTGGAATCGTCCGAACAAACGCTTGGTTCGATCTGAGAATCACGTACCTACAGTGGATCCTCCACTAAATTCTTCCCCATCTCTTTCACCACCCGCCTCCCCCAGTACTACTACCTTTGTAGTCATGGCAGTCGAACGACCTCTTATCGAGACGTTCGCCCCTATCTCTGCCAATCCACCCACTTGCATTGTTCTCCCACCTACTACGGCGGTACAATTTGAGATCAGGCCACAGACGATCCAAATGCTGCCAACCTTTCGTGGTCTCCCAAGAGAAGACCCATATTCCCATATTAGGGAATTCCAACATGTCATCCTACTTTTCAAGAATCAGAACCTTGATGATGACAATGTCCGTCTGCGAGTTTTCCCATTCTCGCTCAAAGACCGAGCCTCAGATTGGCTCTACTCCTTACCCGCTGATTCAATCAGCAGTTGGAAAGAGTTGGTGGGCAAATTCATGTCTAAATTCTACCCCATGACTCGGACCAACCAAATGAAGCAACTCATCCAGGACTTTCGACAGAAGTCCGATGAGAAATTTTTTGAAGCGTGGGATAGATTCCAAGACTACTTGACTAAGTGTCCCCACCATAGCATCGATAAGGGCAATCTTGTCCATGTCTTCTACAAGGGACTTACTGATGAGTCCCGGACCATGGTAGAGTCAATGTGCCAAGGAAAATTCCTGCACCAAACTCCGACCGATGCATACAAATTCTTGGGAGAGTTAGGCGAAAACTCTCAACATTGGACGACTGACTCAGAGTTTAGTCGAACCACTTCGGTCCAAAGGACAACCAAGGGACATGATGCTACAGCTGATACTGAGCTTCGATCAGTCATTCAAGAGTTGAGCAAGTCAGTCTCGGCACTGGCTGTGTCTGTACAAAAGCCTACTCAACAATCTACCCCAGTCATGCATGTGGAACACGAGAGCCCTATGGAATCCTGTACCCTCTGTTTGCAACCCTCCCATACTACTGAGCATTGTCCTTTGAATGAAGGGTGGTCTAATCCTCTTCAGGAAGAAGTTTGTGCTTTCAGCACATACAAACCTCCTACTCAGAACTCGTATAGTCAATCTTATCATCCGGACACGAGAAACCACCCTAACTTCTCTTGGAGGCCTCAGTCTACTCAACCACAAGCTCAACCTCCACGTCAACCTCAGGGCATGTATCCTCCTGGGTTCAATCAACCCAATAGGCAATTCAATCAGGGCCAATATCAGCAGAATCAGTACCCATCTACTCAGAACCAGCAGTTCCAACAGGGTCAATACTCTGGACAACAGAGCACATTTCAGAATCAGCAAAGAGTTCCCCAGAACTTTCAGAACCAACAGATTGTCCCAACTAATTCTTCCGCCTATAACTATAATGCCCCGATGAGCTCGAGTCGCGAATTGGTGCATCAGCTCCCTTTAGCTGTTCCTCAACAGTCGGTCCCCAAATCTGGTATTGAAGACCTTCTAGCTCAACTCATTACTCAGCAACAACAATCTATGCAACGCCTAGAGCAACAGCAACAGCAATCCATGCTTCGTCTAGAGCAACGTCTAGGTAACTTGGAAGCTGAGAAAGCTAAGGGGATCTTTCCTAGCCAACCCATTGCCAACCCTAAAGGAAATGCCAAAGGGGCAGTATATGAGATCGGATCCCAATCTCAAAGCCAGAATGAGAATTGTCAAGGGGAGGTGCAAGCTGTAACCACCCTACGATCTGGAAAAACTGTGGACATGGGAGTCCAACCATCACCGGTGCCATCTCCAGCACCCATCACTCGTACAGAGGAAACTAGTACCAATCCTACCTCTGCTTCTTCTACCTCTGCACCAACATCAGATATCCCTGTGCAGAAATCTAAGGCTAAAGACAAAGCCATTTGTCGAGTAAAGCCTCCCTTCCCGGACAGACTTGTCCAAGATAAGCGGGATCAGCAATTCTCTGAGATCTTAGATGTCTTTAAAGACGTCCAGATCAATATCCCATTCCTTTCTGCTATCAAGCAAATCCCTTCCTATGCCAAATTCCTCAAGGACTTGTGCACAGTTAAGCGGCGTACGCATGTACCCAAAGCTGCCTTTTTGGCCGAAAAAGCTACCGCGTTCATTCAACGCAATAGTGTGATCAAACACAAGGATCCAGGTAGCCCAACTGTCCAATGTGAAATTGGAGACAACTTTAGCTGCACTGCCTTGCTAGATTTAGGGGCTAGCGTCAACCTCATACCATTCTCGGTATATCAGCAGTTAGGACTGAAAGATATGAAGCCTACCAATGTCACCCTGAAATTAGCTGATCAGTCAATCAAGATTCCTAGAGGAATTATTGACGATGTCCTAGTAAAAGTTGCTGACTTTTATTATCCTGTGGACTTTATCATTCTAGACACCGAGCCGTGTCAGGATAACCGCATTCCGGTCATCTTAGGCCGTCCATTCCTTGCCACCGCGAACGCACACATCGGGTGCCGGGATGGAAACATGTCCATTGCTTTCGGTAACCTCAAAGCTGAGGTCAACATCTTTCGTCTAATGCAACAAGATGCCGATCGCGATGTGGCCGATGAAATGTGTGCCGTTGAGAGTCTAATCCTGGACTCCACCGAAGATATTCTTAAGCAGTGTCTAGAACACTTTGGAGCTGACTTTGCAACAGAGTCAGCTATTTCTGATCTCAATGATCTTTTGGAGACTGCTCCACTGATAGAGATCCCCGCTCCTCTCATCGAGTTCGAGCCTCTGATAACCATGGCCAGAGAACCCATCCTTCCTTTACCTACTGAAGTCAAACCTCTTCAATCCGTGTCTTCTGTGACACCTATTTCTACTCCATCTGCTCCAAAATTGGAGCTTAAGCCTCTTCCCACAGATCTTTCCTATGCCTATCTTGGTCCTAAGGAAACCTACCCTGTCATTATTGCTTCCGCTTTGTCTGAGAGTGAACGTAAGAAACTTCTCGAGCTGCTCAACGAGCACCAATCTGCGATAGGTTGGACTATAGATGATATTCGTGGCATAGACCCCTCGGTGTGCCAACATCACATCTATCTCGAGGATGAATCCAAAACCTCTCGAGAACACCAGAGGAGGTTGAACCCCGTCTTGAAGGATGTAGTCCGGGACGAGGTCCTTAAACTGTTAGATGCGGGTATCATTTACCCCATCTCCGATAGCAAATGGGTGAGTCCTATTCATGTCGTCCCTAAAAAGGCAGGATTCACAGTTGTGGAAAATGAGAACAAAGAAATGGTAACCCAGCGCCTGAAGAAAGGGTGGAGAGTCTGCATCGATTACCGACGACTCAACACCAACACGAGGAAGGACCATTTTCCTTTACCCTTCATAGACCAAATGTTGGAGAGATTAGCAGGTCACTCCTATTACTGCTTCCTCGATGGTTACTCAGGGTATAATCAAATACCAATCGCCCCTGAGGATCACGAGAAGACAACCTTCACTTGTCCCTTTGGCACTTTTGCCTACAAGCGCATGCCCTTTGGCCTCTGCAATGCACCCGCAACCTTTCAAAGGTGTATGATGAGTATATTCTCTGACATGGTGGAAAAATTCCTCGAAGTCTTTATGGACGACTTCTCAGTTTTTGGGTCATCCTTTGATGACTGTCTGAACCATCTAGGGCTGGTACTTCAACGCTGTCAGGACAAGCGACTTGTCCTCAATTGGGAGAAATGCCACTTCATGGTGAAGAAGGGCATTGTTCTGGGACATGTCATTTCCCATCAGGGCATTGAGGTCGACAAAGCTAAAATCGATATCATCTCGACCTTGCCCATTCCTAAGTCCGTGCGTGACATCCGATCCTTTTTGGGACACGGAGGATTCTATAGGCGATTCATCAAGGACTTCTCTCAAATCGCTCGACCTCTGTCCCATCTTCTGGCTAAAGATAGTCCTTTCGACTTTAATGCTGACTGTGTCAAGGCATTTGAGCGTCTCAAATCTGAGCTCACTACTGCGCCCATTATCCGTCCCCCGGATTGGACTCTACCTTTCGAGGTAATGTGCGATGCTTCTGACTACGCGTTAGGCGCTGTTCTAGGGCAGAGAGTTGACAAAAGGTCACACGTGATCTACTACGCGAGCAAAACTCTTAACTCTGCCCAAATGAATTACTCCACCACTGAGAAAGAACTCCTGGCGGTAGTCTTCGCCCTTGATAAATTCCGTCAGTACCTCTTAGCCACTAAGGTGGTTGTGTACACTGATCATGCAGCCCTTCGTTACCTCATGTCGAAAAAGGAAACCAAACCTCGATTAATTCGATGGATTCTCTTACTGCAGGAATTCGACCTCGAGATTAAGGATAAGAAAGGAACTGAGAATGTAGTGGCTGATCACTTGTCTAGACTGACTTTAGAGTCATCCTTCGACACCCAGCCCATCCCTGAAACCTTTCCAGACGAACAACTGTTCGCCATCTCTGTTAATCCTTGGTATGCTGACATTGTCAACTACCTTGCCACCGAAGAAATGCCTTCACACTGGTCAAAACAGGACAAAAGCCAATTCCTAGCAAGAGTTAAGTACTACTCTTGGGATGACCCTTATTTGTATAAATACTGTCCTGACCAGATCATTCGTCTCTGTGTCCCTGAGTCAGACCAACTCAATATCTTGTCCTCGTGTCATGACCAACCTTGTGGTGGTCATTTCAGCACTAAGAAGACTGCAGAAAAAGTGCTGCAATGCGGATTCTACTGGCCCACATTATTTAAAGATGCCCATATCTACAGCACAACCTGTCCTAATTGCCAGCATCTAGGCCGCATCTCCCAGAGGAACATGATGCCCCTAACTCCCATCCAGGTCGATGAAATATTTGACATTTGGGGCATCGATTTCATGGGCCCCTTTCCCATTTCATATGGTTTTGAGTATATTCTCCTCGCGGTAGACTATGTATCCAAATGGATAGAAGCCATTCCCACCAAGACCAATGACCACAAAGTGGTGGTCAAATTCCTAAAGGAGTTCATCTTCGCTAGATTCGGTGCCCCTAAGGCCATCATTAGTGATGGGGGCACCCATTTCTGCAATAGGATATTCGAGAAATTAATGAAAAAGTATGGGGTAACCCACAAGGTTGCCCTAGCTTATCATCCGCAGACTAGTGGTCAAGTGGAGGTTTCTAATCGTCAGATCAAGCAAATCTTGGAGAAGACAGTCAATACCACACGTAAAGACTGGTCTACTCGTCTCACTGATGCTTTATGGGCATACAGAACCGCCTACAAGACCCCACTCAATATGTCTCCCTATCGTCTGGTCTTTGGGAAACCTTGTCATCTACCGGTAGAGATTGAACATCGTGCCCTATGGGCCATTAAGAAACTCAACTTCGACCTCGAATCTGCAGGGGAAGAGCGAAAACTTCAAATGAATGAGTTAGAAGAACTCAGAAATGATGCCTACAACTTGTCCAAGAATTACAAAGCCAAAATGAAGTGGATACATGACAAGAGCATCCTCAGGAAAGAGTTCCATCCAGGACAGAAGGTCCTTCTTTATAATTCTCGTCTTCATCTCTTCCCTGGGAAACTGAAATCTAGGTGGACCGGTCCGTATACGGTCACCGCAGTCACACCCTTTGGGGCAATCACTATTGAGGATCCCAAGGATCACTCCTCTTTTCAGGTCAATGGGCAGCGTCTAAAACAGTTCCATGAACTTGACGTATTGTTCATTCAGACTTTTGAGATCGATCTCATCGATCCTACCTATGTCGACTGATGATCTACTCAGTCTCCTGTGCTCCAACTTGGTTGGGGGTGCCTGTCACCCCCGTCATGTCTGGCTGAAGACGTAAAACTTAGCGCTTTCGGAAAGGCAATTCCGGTATTCCTAGAGTACATGAGTCTCATGCATTTGTTATTACTGTTATATCTCTGGAAATGCAGGTACAATCATTCTTCCGATCATCAGGTACCACACACTCTCGAGTTTCTGCCGACTTGGTAACATCCTTCCTGAATCTTTGCATCATCATCATTGATTTGTTATCATTTTATGTCCCGGTCATGAGCACCGAGGACGGTGCTGTATTTTGGTTGGGGGTGGGGTATTTACCAAAACTCATGTCTTCATTTTGATAAAAAAAAAAAAAAAAAAAAAAAAAAAAAAAAAAAAAAAAAAATGTTGTTTTTGGGGTGATTTCCGATGTTCTCCAAAAGTTTTCTAGAATTTCAAAAATGTGTCAAATACCCTGACTTTGATTAGCTGAAAACCTCCGTTAAGTCAGTATTGAGGATGTCAATTTTTGTTTAAAGTTAGCGTTGAGTCAAGTCAAGTGTGACTACAGCAGGTTTGAAAACTTAGAAAAAATCAGATTCGGCACAATTGTACACTATCAACATCAGAGTCATCCTAAGTTTGGAAATTCTAGAGATCCTGTGAGAAGAATTGTGGAGACCTAACCCAGTAAGCTTTCGAGCCTTTAATCATTTCGGAGAGTTATACAATAATCCTGAGTCACAAGATGACTCACTATTCTTCATGCCCGCAATATTCGTTGAGAGATCTCATTATCTTTTGCTTCGATCATGGAACTCGGAACGACATCAACATTGGATTACTACGACAGAACCTTCTCTGTATCCAGTCAAGACAGTATACATGATAGTGCAAACCCTAGAAAATGATTTAGGCCATTTTTCTGAACCATTCAGCCTTTTTACTCACCTGAATTATACTTCACTAGAAGCCCCTTGAACCTTTCTATAAAAGCCTTTTATTTGCAAACCCATCAACCTAAAATCCAGTCCAGCTACGAAACATGACTGGCTACCCTTATTTTGAGATGGACAAAAGAATAACTGATGTGGGTGTACCGTGAAAAGAAAAGTAAAGAAGAAGAATCAAAAGGAAAAGAAAGTGGTTCAAGCTGAAAACAAAATATGAAAAGAAAGTATGAAGAAGAGCTGAAAAGAAATTGAGCAGTCTCAGAAATATCAAGAAAAAGAGAAAAATACGAAAAAAGGAAAAAGAACCAGATAATGGTGTTACGTCGCAGGAAAAATTCAAGAAAATGGCAATATCCTCTCAAGATCTTTGAAATCCTGTATACCTTTATTTTTCTACACCTGACCTACGCCTCATTACAACCCAGGAAAGTCCTACTTGATTCTAGGATAGCACGATCATAAAATGTGGAGATTGGAGAAAGAGAAGCTATAGAGTTTGATCTGACGTTCCCGAGTGAAGTGGTATTCCAATCATGAGATCTTCTTCTGTTAAAGATGTCCTTCCTTCAAATAAAACATATGTGAGATCTTTTGCCTCTTTATATTAAATACATCTCCTCACATATAAATTGAGAGAAAAGAAGAAAACCCTTCTTGTGTGATTCTATTCTGAGTGCTAAACATGTGAGATTTGAGGTTGAGGCATAAAAACTTAGAGGTGATCTGGAAATCTTTACTGTCGGATGATGAGAACGTTGAGCACACACACACGCAGAGTCTGACTATTCTGGGTCATGATTATCAGTCTGTAGTCTTGCCAAAACTTTCCAACTCTTCGCTAGCATGTAACTGTTTTTTGCATCCATTCAATGATTTGACGAACGGGGTTTTCCCTGAGCTAATATGAAAAAGTGTGCAGCATGTGCAGAGCCCTTTTAAGCTCATGTATTTCGCACTAATTGCCAAGGATTGGCAATATGCTGGTTGGGGGTTGTGATATTCGCTCAAAAGTGCTTATTTTAAGCACTTATCCTGTTAGCGTTATCGCACTCTCCTACGTAAAACTGCTCTAATTATCCACTTTTCTACGTAAGAGTCTATCTCATTGCGTAAAACACACTTTTCTGGACGAAATGGTATATTTGCATGCATTAAACACATTTTCGGAAGTCTAAATATTAAGCCGTTTTGATTACGCGCTTCTTTTGTCGCAGGGCACCCCGATGGGACGATTTTCGAGAATTGTGGGCCCACAATCAACCTACAATGCCTTTAATCAAAGCATAAAGAGCCAGTGGACTTGGACAAGAAGATGTAGGCCAAAGAGAGAAGAAGAGCCAGAGAGAGAGAGCAAAAGAGTCGAGAGACGACAAAGGGAGAAGGAGAGACAAGCCCTCAAAGAAGAGACTAAGGAAATTAAAGCTTATCAACTAACACAAGTTGAGGACTAGCTCAGTTGGTAAAGCATGCAGAAGACCAAGTCAGAGATCAGGGTTCAAAATCCTCTGCCAGCATTTTTCTTTTTATTTTTGTAATATTTTCTCTCTCCTCTCTCTAAATCCTCATTATCTCTCTACTATCAATCTCAATCATCCAATCATCTCTCCCTTCGCAATCACGCGATCCTAAGGCCTACCTTGGCTGATCGCCACTGTCCAATGATCCATCCTATTATGGCCATCCTCGTCTACCGTCTGATCGCCAGTAGATCATCCATTCGATCCCCATCATCACCTTGGTCGAACGTCACTAGTCCTATCATCCGCATGACGTCCATACTTTCAATCCATCATCCCCTTCATCGGAAGGGCTATGAGGAACCTAGGTATTGATCAACGTTAGTGACCAGGGGAAGATTTTCAATGGAAGATTTTTAGGAGAAGATTTTTTAAAAGAAATAAAAAGAAATTTTTGGAAAGTCAAACTTATTTACAAAATAAGGAAATTTTCTAAGAAATAGGGGGGGATAGTTTCTATTTTTATGGAGAGAGAGTGAGGGACGTTGAAGTGTAATATCTCTTACACACGTCCTCACCTCATTGGAAGGAGGGAGGAGAAGTTTTTAAAAAAAAAAAAAAAAAAAAAAAAAAAAAATTTTAGAAACCGTGGATTTCAAAGATAGAAACCCACGGTTCCTTTATAAAGGATCCTCTCTCCCACGTTCAAAAACTCTCTTGACCGTCCCTCTCCTATTCCTTATATCTTCCCAAAAACCCTAAGCCACCCTCCTCATCTCTCTCTTGCTGGCCGTCCCTCTCTCTCCCATTTTCCATCCACGTTTTCTTCAAAAAAACAAAAAAAAAAAAAAGGGAAGAGAAGAAGAAAACGAGGTGAAGGAGGGCCTTTGCACTGCTGCCATCACCATCTAAGCACCACAGCACCTTACACCCCCTGCTACCATTGTTACCACCACCAGCTAAACACCACAGCATCACCCACCATTAATTCCGGTTGAAACCTGCAACTCCGGCGAACTTGATCGCCGGACTGGTTCTGTTTTCTCCACAGCAGCCACACCAAGATCGCCTCCACCAACAGCTTCTATCCTCCATCTATTTGCTACCTAAAAGAGGGGCAGCAGCACTTGCTGTTGTGATTTTTGCTTCCACCACCACCACTTCGCCGGAACTGCAACTCCGGTCGGCCATCTCCTATCTTTTCCTCTCTCTTCTAGCGCTCTCACCCCCTCTAACGGTTGCTGGAGTTGCAACCTGCAACTCCAGTCCGTCCAAGCCTTCCTAGCCGGTCTCTTCCTCTCATTTCTCTTTCAAAAGAAAACCAAAAACGAAAAAAAAAAAAAAAAAGAAAAGAGAGAGAGGAAAGAAAGAAGAAGAAGATAGAGGAAGGGGTGCAAACCTGGTGCGCCCCCCTCCTTGCTGCCACCTCCTACCTGGCCATCTCTCCACCACCGCCTGCTGCTAGCATCCTTCAGCTTGCTGCATCACCAACCACCACGCCCCAGCCACCACGGCCTACTAACTTGCAGACCGTCTTCTCAACTCCACCTGCCGGTCCTCCTTGCAACCATCCACCAGTCCTCATTCACCCTACAGCCCCACTCATTTTCTCATTCCAACACTCCCCCACTCTTTGATCTCAAGCCTTAACCCAAAAAAAAAAAAAAAAAAAAAAAAAAAAAACCAAAAAAAAAAGAGAAGAGGTGAATAAGAAGAGAGGAGGGAGCCGTTAGCTTCATCCTTGAATCCTGCTGGACGCCTCGCTACCACCTGCTGCAAGTTCTCGCTCACATCGCCACCTTCATCCTGCTCATCTCCTTAAACCTTCAAACCCTGGCCCCTTTGGATGGCCTGCAACTTTCGGGCAAGAGCTCTACCACCAGTCGCTGCACTTCACCCCCCATCGGTGCAATCATTCTCCTGGACATCACCTCTCTTCACGAACCCTTTCACTTGGTAAGATCTCTTACCCACTTGTTCACTCTCTCTCTCTAAATTTTAGTTTTCCCTCTCTAATTTCTCTCCCTAGATATTTCTCTCTCTACATTTTCTCATTTCTCTCTCTAATTTTTATGGCTTTCTAGGTTAATTTTTGAATTTAATTTGATTTTGTAAGACTCATTGAGGATGAATAAAATTATTATCTTTGCATTTGTTAGTTTACTTTTGTGTTTTTGATTGTTTGTGGTAATTTCTCTCTCTAAAAATCACTAAGAATGTTTTAAATCCATCACCATTCTCACCCCTCCATGTTTTCTTGATAAAAATCCGTCATTTCATGTCGTTGAATTACGCAAACTAACCCCGAGTGCGGATCGACATCCGACACGAGCCACTGTACAACCCTGTGATTTTTGCAGGATTTGAGTGAAAAAAATCTCGGATAATATACAAATGTGTTGATTCTAGGGTCGTTCTCTCAACGATAGAAAAACCCTACTTTCAATATATTCAAAATTTAAATTTCAACACCGTTATTTTTTGTTATTTCTGTTATTTTTTCATTTCTCCCTTGTGCGTTACAATCTATTATAACAGTTGTTATAATGGAAAAAAATAGTAACGCCGCAGTCCGTTATACCGTTTGGTTGGAGAAGGCACCCAATTTTTGCAAACGCTTTTGTCGGAGAGTGACGTGGGCATGGGCCATTTACTATTCTATATAACAAACCACATTGGTTGTCTCCCAACTTATACCTCCTCTTATAAGCATCAACAAAGAAGGGCCGAGATCTAATCCTCCCCCAAAAGGACGGTGGATCTCCGCCACTCAACTGATTTTGGCAAATTTTTTGTTGAGGAGTGCCGATGGCACGGGGCACCCACTAGTCTATATAACAAAACAGGAAAGTTGTCTCCCCCTCTTATTGGTTTCATAAAGAAGGGCCCAGATCTTATCCCCTAACTGAACAGTGGATCTAAGCCACTCACACCCAATTTTGACAAACCGTTGTCGATGAGTGCCATGGGCACGGGCCACCCACTAGTTATTTACAAGAAAGAAAGATGAGTTTATAGGTGGCCTTAATGGTGTTGATGTTTTGTACGTACTTTGTAATTTATATCAAGCAATGCATATTAAAGCAGGGGTCAAATTGGCAGTAGAAAGTAGGTGAGTAAAACTTTTGTCACAACGGATTGCAAATCACACAATCATCACAAGCTAATGAGTTCTCGACACGTACACCTCAAAGCAAAAGCACATGGGTACGTTGCAAAAAACACTAGGGTACCTGCCGAGAACTCATTGGCTTGTGATGATTGTGTGATTTGCAATCCGTTACGACAGAAGTTTTACGTGAGAGTAGACAATATAAAAAAGGGTCGTGATGTAACAGGCTATATTTGACGCTTTTTTATGTCAGCTAGCGCGATTTTTGTACTCACCGCTGCCCTCTGGGCTCACTGGCTGCATAGATGTTTAGCCCATCCCTTGGCGTATATAAAAACACCAAAAATCACCTTGTTTAATGATTTTTAGCGATTAGTACTTTTTAATATGCTGTTGGATCCAAACCAATCTTTTTTAGTACTAAAACCGACCAAGGATGAAAGTCTCGTGATCGAAGGCTGGATCGGTAGGCTCTGATCCCGATCCAGAACAGGATCGGTACTCCATCTTGCCTGAGATAAAGTGAGACTCCTTTGTAAAACAGTGATATCGGCCTTGAACCATGAAACCAACGGCTAAAAATCATGAAACAAGCTGATTTTTTGTGTGACTGTCTTCCAAGGGGTGAACTAAACATCCATGTGGTCAGTGGGCCCTTATGTTAGTACCCAAAAAAATGCTTGAAATCAACAGCTAGAATCACTCCTTAAAAAGTGCTACAATCTATTGGCTGGAGATAACTAATGGAGCTGAGCTTTGGTGTCTATATCCACAAAGGGGTGGGCTAAACATCAATGCAGTCAGTGGGCCCCCAAAAATTCACAATCATACATTACAACATTTTTAATTGAAATAAATAATCAACCAACTAAAATAACACTTAGTCTAAATCTAACGAGGATTGCTTCTCGCTCACCTAGAGAGTCAACTAGGTCAGTAGTCTTTTAGAGAAATACTCTTCTCATGAATCTACAATTCTCAACTCAGTTAGATGAGTACTTTCTCATCCACCAATTACTAATAATCAAGTTTGATAAAAATTAAATTCACTCTAAAAGGTTTGTTCTAGGAGATACTTACGTTTTGACGAATTCGATATAATGGTGAATCGCCCTGAAGAAGAATTCGCCACAGAGATACTCTGCCAAGGAAGATCCTCTTTTTTGAGATGTTTTGACGAATTCAATATAATGATGAATCGTCTTGAAGAAGAATTCGCCACAGAGACACTCTGCCAAGGAAGATCATCTTTTTTGAGATGTTTTGATGAATTCGATATAATAATGGATCGTCCTAAAGAAGAATTCGCCACAGAGATACTCTGCCAAAGAAGATCATCTTTTTTGAAGAAGATAATTGCAAGAAATAATGAGCTTGTAGTCTCTCAAACAATTAGAGCATTCACAAATAATGAACTAGAGTTGCTCATGTGAAGCTTTTTCAAATTCCAAATCTCTAAACTCACAAGATTATAATCAAATGATGGGGGTCAGAGAGATAGCTTAATTGGGTTATCTATAATGGAGGGTAAGGGCTCTATTATATAAGGCTATACCCTCTCAAGAGAAGCGAACCAAAATAGTGGTTGGAATGACTAGAGTGTGCCTAAAATCGTACAAAAGATCGAGTCAAAACGAGATCCGAAAAGGGTGGGGTCGATTGCACATATTGACCGGTTGACCGCACTCCGGTCGGCTGCTCGGGTTAGAACAAATTTCACAGAAGGGTCCGGTCGATTGCACCTTTTGATCAGTCGGCCGGTCTTCGTAGACCTTCGTCGATAAAACCCAAATAATTCTTATTATATCATTTTTTTTTGTCAGGATATCTTCCAAACAGTCCTAATAATAACTAAGGGACATCTAAGGTCAATTTTATCCGCGGGAATGCACGATGTACCCTTAGATGTATGCAAGTAACTGCAACACGAGATTCTTGATAGTTGAGCGTTCGTTAAGTGAGAACGTACTTTGATCATTCATATCTTCATGCTTGAGCTTGTTTTTATTTTCAGTTGAACTTTTAACACTTGGGTTAGTTTTCTTCAGCTTTAATTTTTCTTTGATTTATTGATGAAGTCTACTTGATCTTTGATACTTCAGTCCTTAGCGAACTCCTAACTCAGCGATTTATATTACAGAAAACTAAGAATTCCTGGGATTGACAACGGAGACCTTTCAGACCTCTAATTTACCCTCGTGGCTATCTTCGATCGTCACGAATGAGGGTGACAAAGGCCATGTCTAGATGGTTATCACTTTTTGGGTTGTTTTCTCTAGTTTGAATGAATGAGTTGATTACTAAAAAATAAATAAATAAATAAAAAATTTCACCATAAAAAGTGGAAATTTTTTGCCTCACGCAATGATTGACTAAAGTGAATAAAAACAAAACAAGAGCCATCCATCAATACATGGGGAGTGGCCCGACCTCCACATGTATTGATGGATGGCCCTTGTTTCACTGAATACCCTTTGGGTCAAGCACTGTGTTAGGCAAAAAATTTCCATCAGAAGGGGTGATCAGTATTCAATTTTTATTAGAGGGAAAGAGTGGTCAACAACCACGAGCTGATCATATCCACTGGATGGTAATTGACCTCGACCTACAACACCATGGTTTAAAAAACATTACAACCCACGTTTAAGACACCGAGACCGTTATGCTATTTGTTCAAAGCCACCAAAAACATAAAATAAAGAAAAAATTACCTCTAGGGCCATTAGTTTAAACTTACGGCCCAAAGCAACCCCCTCTTCATTATTGGGTCCGAAAAGGGTTGCCTTTTTAGAAATATGGTCTTAAAACCCCAATCAACCTATTTTGAGCAACTTCTAAAAATTTACTCCTACTTTACCCTCATAGGTAGAGAAGTAGCTTTATCCCTTCTTTTATTAGGGTAATTTAGTACTATCTCCTCCTTTTGCAAAAGTAATTGGTAGTACACAGGGTTGTGAGCGAAGCCGATCACAGCCCACAATACGGGCCACGTGTCACACTCTTAGTGGTCGTTGACCGTATGTATGTTTGGCCAATAACTAGGTGGACCTACAAACCAAAAATAAACCTGATTAGTGATTTCTAAGCGTTGGATTGAAGTTATTTTCATAGGTTGATTTTAACTGGGGGAATTTGAGCGTTATATGGTTACAAAGATCCAAAGGTTCTAAATCACTAATCAGGCTGATTTTTGGTTTGCAGTCTCTCCTTGTTTAATTTCTTCAGTTATTTTCTTTTTCCTTTTTTATTTTTTTATTATTAAAACCCATTAAACTTACGTTTCTACCTATGAGGGTAAAGTCAGAATATATTTTTAAAAGTTGCTCAAAATAGGCTGATTGGGGTTTTAAGTTCGTGTTTCTAAAAAAGCAGCCCTTTTTGGGCCCAATAATGAAGAGGTGGTTACCTTGGGCCGTAAGTATAAACTTATGGAAAAGTTTCTAGAAAAGGCTTCATATGAAAAATAATAAATAATAAAAAAAAGTATTAGACTACGAAAACTTTTATAGACATTGATGGCAAAAATTGTTTCTAGAAGTTTTTTTTTCAATGGCAACCCTCCAGGTAGGGTTGTCAACGGGTTGGTTCCTAAGGTGGCCAGAACTGGAACAATTGGTTCCGGTTCTAATCGGTTCAGTTCCTTAACGATTCCGATTCTCAAAGTGATGGATTTGGAACTGGAATCGGAACCAATTATGTATTTCTGTCGGTTCCGGTTTCGGTTCCGGGAATATTGGGCCAAATCTTGAGAATATGAGAGTTTTGACACTATATCTATATATTGGTACCGGTTCTTATCGGTTCGGTTCCAGTTCTTATCGGTTTTGGTTCCATATTAGACTACCCGGAACCAGAACCATCATTTTCGATTCGGTTCTGGTTCCGGTTCTTTTTTAATCGGTTCCTAAAAATGTGGAACTAGAACCGGTGTTTTCAGTTCCAGTTCCGATTCGGTTCAGGTTAAACGGGTAAAATTGACACCTCTACCAGCAGGGCCTTGTAGTCTTATAGATTGAGTCGATCCTTACCAAACCTATGTTTTAAAAGTCACCGACCCGACTCGACTCGATCGTATTTCGAGTCGACTCGGCACACAAACTCGGATTTGCATAGTCTGGTGAGTTGACTGGGAAAACCGTCCGAGTTGACTCACAATTCAGCCGAGTCACCCCGTTTAAAGGCCGAGTCCGGTCAAAACTCAAATTTTTTTCTGGTTTTCTAAATGTTTTTTTGTATTTTTTTTCCTATTTTCAAAGTTTTTTTTAATAAATATATTTTTATATATTTAAATAAATAATAATCAATTTAATGACTCGCCGAGTCATCGAGGTGACTCGGCCCAATGGACTTCCGAGTCGAGTCCGAGTTCCGAGTTTTAGAACATACCATGGCCAACCACAACCATTCACTTAGGACCAATAATGCAACCACTAGGATATTGACATCGAGTAGTTATATTCAAAACCGGTGTCATATAGTTCAAGAAAAGAAGGCTGTTCTTACAAAAAAGAAAAGAAAAGAAGGCCGTTCTCCCTCTCCATTATTTGCAGTAAGACTATGGACTCTGTCTACTCTACATCTCACTGTTGTCTATATTTGAAGAAGTGCTCACCCCAATTTATTTCTATGGGCGGGTGGGCGGGCCTTTTCCACTGCACGTGAGTCCGACCGTTTCAACGCCCATTAAAAACCGGTCCTCCTTTGATGGCGACACACTTACCATCTTCCCCACATTTGTCTCCTGTGGGTTTCGGAATCTTACAAAAGTGCAGAAACCCACGTGCTACTCGATGTATATAGTTGAATTTATATTTCAAATATTCTCATCAATCAACGTGAGAATATTCTAACTTTCTAAGTTGTTGACCATCAATCTCTTCCGTCCGATCCATGTTTAGAGTCTTTAGACTACTACTTGATCCATCACGTAATCATTTGATTAATCAACCTTTTAGCCTCAACTTATGACGTGTTCTTCTGATTAGTTCATGTGTCTTATTCTTCCTGTTTTCTCACACTTCTCACGTTTATTAGTTGAATGCTTATACTATTTACTATAGTAGTTGTTGATGGACCACAATATGAGCCACGTGGCATACTCTTAAAGGACACTGGATGTTTGCCTCATGCATCCCTAGGTAGACCTACATACCAAAAATCAGCTTGATTACTGATTTCAAACCTTTGAATCTTTGAACCCCAAATAATGCTAAGTAATGCTCAAATTCCACGGTTAAAAATCAACCCATGAAAACAGACTCTAATCCAACAGTTAGAAATCACTAATCAGACTAAGTTTTGGGCTGTAGGTCCACCTAAGGTTGGACCAAACATATATACTGTCAGCAACTTTGCTGATCCTTCAGCCAAGTTCTAGTACTTATACATCAACAGCGAAAAATTCGTTGGTCTCCTGGCGACAGCAAAGTTTGAAGTCCCCCTCCCAAAATATCTGACACGTACACTTGTTAACCAACCTTAACCAACTAACCAAAGGCTTAACATGGGTTGGGTTAAGGCCTTGGGATAAAGCGAATATTTTCTGGAATGAGGGTGGGTCCAGGACCGATCCCATAGTAGACCCACTTGATTCAGAATGGATAAGATTTTAATTGATTGGATACAGGCAGAACAGAGCAACCCAACATTGAATAAATCTCATCTATAAATCAGTGGAATATCTTTTTTTTAGATAAACCAAAATTGACGAAGAGATAACAATGTTGATGATCAAATCTTACGACCATTTGTCAGCACGATGACAACAACTTTGATCCATTGGATCTTGCGTGGAACCGTTAATTGGGCAATTGCTCATTTCAAAGGATACCTGAAATTTTTGGGACGATTCTTGTTACTCGACGCTGTAATCTGAGCCCACTAACCGCATGGATGTTCAGTCCACACCTTGGTGGATATACATATCAAAAAATCACACTGATTGATAATCTCTAGCCATTAGAGTTTACTATTTTTTAAGTCGTGATGATTAATTCTAGCCGTTTAATTAAACCAGTATTTTTGAGTACTAAAACCAACGGCTAAAAATATCAAACAAGCTGATTTTTGGTATGAAAGTCTACCGAGGTGTGGGATAAACATCCATGCGGTCAGTGGGCCCAGATAGAAGCGATGAGAAACAAAAAAAATCCTGCTTCACCCTTGCTACATCACGACCCTATAAAAAGATAAAAAAATAAAGAACACGGTATTAATAAGAAGACCAAACCAAACCACACCGTTTACTCCTGAAAATTCAACCACAGAGCTACGTCACACATCACAATAAAAAAGGACACTCTTTTAGGTGGACTATGGCTGACGAAACATCTGACGTGGAACGAGATCAAGCCACTGGTATCTACATCAGCAACGAGTAAAACTTCTATCACAATAAATTGTAAATCACACAATCACAAGCCAACGAGTTCTCGGCACATACACAAGTGCTTTTTCCAACGTACCCAAGTGCTTTGCTTTTAGGTATACGTGCCGAAAACTCATTGGCTGTGATTGTGTGATTTGCAATCCGATTGTGACAGAAGTTTTACTCATCAGCAACAACTGGCAGTCATTTTAAACCAGCGAGATCACGCGTGGTAGAATTAGGGCCTGTTTGGTAACGCACCACGACGGACAAATAAAATATTTAGCCGCGCAAATATTCGCCCGGCTGTGTTTGGCAGACAACCGCCCTTGGCGAATATTTAGCCTGGCCCACCCCCCCTCCCCTTTCACGCCGATTATGTCTTGGTGAGAAAATTTTATTTTCTCGCCGGAAAATTACTATTTTCAATAAAAATTAATTTTTTAATATATAAAAAAGATAAAAATAAATTTTTTTTTATTCTTTGACATAATATGTGGTTCCCGCACTGACCCAACCTATTTTTTACTTACTTTGATATGTGGGACCCACTCAAATTAAAAGAAAATGAAGTAAGTTGAAGTGAGCTAGCTCGTACACGTACCAAACATTGTTAAATATTGCTATGAGCAAATATTTAGCCAAGATAATATTCGCCTGGCTAAATATTCTCCGTCAGAACTCTTTTTCTCACGTACCAAACAGGCCCTTATAGTCTACTTTCTTCTTCTTTTTTCGACAGCGATAAACGCGACTCTGAATGCAACGTGACGCGTCAGTGACACGTACCGCATCCACGAACTTGTTGTCCCAAAAATAATCCGACTAGTGTACAGAGAGAGAATTGTCTATTAAAGGGAGGAGAGGTATCCGTCTGCTCTTATCCAAAAGAGATAGTAACCATCCATTGCCTGGTTTCTCTCCGAAACTGCTGGCCTGTTATTCCAAGAAAAGAAATAAGTTGGTCGGGTTTTGAATAATAATTACAAGCTTTGGTCTCGAAAACCACCTTATAGCCCAAGATTTGTTTTCAACTTAGTTCCTCTGCAAATTTAAAGATGGTTTCTCGCACCGGAAGGCACTTACAGCGATACATTAAAGGCCATCGCCAAGTCGTAGGGTGGGTCTCTCTCTCTCTCTCTCGTGTTTAATTTCTTGCTTGATAGCATTCTAGTTTTTTTTTTTTTGCTTATTGAGTCACTTTTTTTTTATTCTAAAGAAAATTATTTAGGCGAATTTGCTAATTTTATGAACTAAAAGGCAAAAATATGACATGGGTCTTTGAAAACTGGACGAAATGTGTTGCCCCTTTTTAAGAATTGTAGAATTACTACTTGTATGTTTGTCCAAATTAGAAAATTTTCTGATATTTGAAAGGTCCTTTTTAGACATTTATTAAAAAATTTTGAATATTTTTAGTGTTTTACATAATTTTTATTTCTGAAAACAATAGTTTTTTTTTTTCTGATTATATGCAAAAGTTTTTTCGAAATTCTCTTTTCTTTATTTTTATTTTTTATTTTTTTCTATTCTGTATAAAATTAATTTTCACAAATAGTTTTTTCGAAATTCTCTGGTAGAAATAATCCACAATTTCCAATATTTGTTATCTAATTATGCTTTTACTGGTTTCCAATCAAACAGATGCATTCCGTATAGATATAAAAAGGGGAAGCAGAATGGGATCGATGATGAAGAATTGGAGGTTCTTCTGATCAGTTCTCAGAAGGGTCACGCAATGTTGTTCCCAAAGGTAGCCATCGCCTCTAATCACACAAAAAACCAGCATGGGAATATAATATTTGTAGTAGTATTTCAAATAGGGATCATTGCATTTCCATTGACAAATTGGTGTTGCAATGAATTTATCAGGGAGGTTGGGAAACAGATGAATCAATCGTAGAAGCAGCTTCACGAGAGACAATGGAGGAAGCTGGTGTACGCGGCAATGTAGAGGTAAGAGTATTTTTAGTGAGCAATTGAGGAAAATTGAATGATTGATGAGATCATTTTAGACATTTTGAATTGAATTTGGTTACGGAAATGTATGATTGCAGTGTCAACTGGGTAAATGGACTTTTAAGAGCAAAAGACATGAGAACACATATTATGAAGGATACATGTTCCCTTTGCTTGTAAAAGAGCAACTAGATTCATGGCCGGAGAAGAATGTTCGGATTCGCAGATGGGTATGTATGTTTGTGTATATAAAATGCTTCATTTGTGAGATTATTGTATGTATTGTACTAATTTATTTATTGAATCTATTTTGTTTAGTTGAGTGTGGGGGAAGCAAGAAAAGAATGCCAGCATTCGTGGATGAAAGAAGCACTAGATGTATTAGTTCTTCGTCTCAGACAGGAGGACGACATAGCAATTTCTTCTCTTTAGATAGAAGATTCATTTATATCACCTTTTGTACATACAACACTGTCGACGATCGAAATCGAATCCAACAACCAGCATCCTAGAAGAAGAAGAAGAAGAAGAAGAAGAAGAAGAAGAAGAAGAAGAAAGCAATTGAAAATCATGTCTTGTTGATTCATTTATTCATGGTGCTTGTTGCCCATTGTTGGAATTCCGATTACAGCTGCAAAATCATGTCTGGTTGATTCATTTATTCATGGTGCTTGTTGCGCATTGTCGGAATTCCAATCACAGTGCAAGTTAGTCACATTTTAGTTGAGGCATAAAACAGAACATCAAAAAGATGTACATTTCAGTTGTATTCTTTATCAAATAAAGTGAGGAATTTTTTTTTTACCCGGATTTTTGTTTATGTTCTTCCAGATAATCCGAGCTTCCAGCTAAAGGAAACCCTTGGATCCTCGAGTGGAAGTTGTACAGAAACACCAAGTAAGATGAAGCAGCTCTCTTCTTTGAACTGATTTAGGCTAAAACAATGCTCTAACAGTCGGTCATCTCTTCCTGTATTTTGTTTATTTGAAGTTTCCACTATTTATAACATTCAATTCCCATTTCCCATAGATACAAGGTGATGCAGGAGTATATAATCTCAGCAGGAAGCCTTCTTTGGAATTATACTAATTACCCCCTCAAAATTTGGAATTGGGGTGGGGGGTATAAGAAGGGCTTCCTGTAGGCGTTGTGGTTTGAGTCGTCCCGTGTTTCCCGCGTCCAGTTTTGTACTTCGTTCTGTGCTCTTGGGATTTATTTTATCCTATATTCAGGCTGAAACCCATGTTATTCTCACCGCTTTCATGGTTTCAAATCCAATAATCAAAGTTGTTGAAGAAGAAAGTTCTAACCCTTGTTCCAACGGTTCTACACGGATTAGAATCGGGTATTTAACCCGTATTTTGTGCCCTTTTTAAGGGGAGGTTCTACCGGATTTTAGCCTTGAAATCCGTGTTTAAATCGTTGAAAATCGAGGTTTAAAACTTCACCTTTAATGGCCATTTTCGTGGCTTAAAACTCGATCGGAGGTTGAAGATGAATTGGGAATTCACCATTTTGGATTTTCTCGGCGAATATAACACTATTGGTGTGTTACTGGGCATCAGGGCGCCTTTTCCCTTTAATTTGGGGGCGAATCTAACACCATTGATGTATTGCTGGGCATCTGGGGGCCCTTCCCCTTCAATTTGGGGGCTTCCCGTGGCCGGAGGACGTGGCACAAAGGCTGCGAAAAATAGACTTGATTGTGCAATTTTGTGAAAGTCTTGTCCTTCGTTAGAAATTTGGCAGGGAGTGAAAGCAAATTCAATATTTGCACAGAAAGACAAGATCCCTGGGACAAATTACGTGATCTAATTCAAGGTTTAAAGGAGGCCGTTTTAACGGTTAAACGGATTGGGGGCGTTACCGTTAAAACGGACTGAAACGGTCAGGGGCAAAAATGGAAAAAAATAGGAAAAAATGGAATTAAACAGATTTTAACGGAAACTGAAATTCAAATTTCGAAATTTGAAAATTAAAAAAAAAAATGGAATTTAACGGATTTAAACGGATTTTAACGGAATTAAACGGTTTTAACGACCATTTTTTTCACAAAAATTTTCAAAATTAAACAGCTGTTTAAACGATTTTAACGGCCGTAAAACAAAAAAGCGGCCGGTTTTTTCAAAAATGATAAAACGCGTTTAAACGGTTTTAACGGAAACGGGCTTGGGGCGTTACCGTTTAAATGGCCGTTTTTTTTAAAACCATGATCTAATTAACTAATTAAGCTTGCTCAGTTTTTAAAGTTAACTAATTAAGCTAGAAGGTGCCAGCTTAAAGTTTGTGGGTGATGATACCATAGACCTGGGTTCAAAAACCCGCCTTCACCAAGTTACTGATCTCTTTAAAAACAGGCTTAACTACAAAAAAAAAAAAAAAAAAAAACTAATTAAGCTGAATTACTAACTAATTAAACTGAATTACATGGGCTGAAAAGAGAAACCTACAGATAGTCCTTACTCTGAGGAGTACAAATTTGTATTCATAGAAAACGACCAAGACCTACCCAAACGAACTAGACCTACCCAAACCTGATGCTTCACAGGAGCAAAAAGACCATTATGTGAAATGGAAAAAGGCATACGAGGAGCAAAAAGGCCAAATGGAAGAAGGCATACCAGATGAGCATTTTGGCATTTTTAAATGTTCTTCATCACCAAGGAGATGTTTGACGAATAGAGCCGCTCTGTTAGGCAAGTGGCTATGAAGAATCTCATGAATACTAAGGCAGGTGGCTATGAAGAACCTCATGAATACTAACTAAGATGGCTGAAAGGACTCCTATTCATGATCATATGTGTGGGTACCCTATTTTTCGAGACGTTACGACAAGATCACATGTCACTTAATTACGCACATCTACCAAACAGAGGCACGTGGACTTTCGTATGTCGCGGACCATCTCGGCCCCAATTCCGACATACATACCTCATTGCCGACACCATCCCACTATATAAGTTATGCTGGGGCGGAGCCCTAAAAGCACCTAAGCAAAATAACGGCCGACACAGTGCGACCAAAGCATAAGGCTAATCGGAATAGGGTAGCTGTCCATCTTAACCGGAATAGCTGCCGACACAGTCCGACTGAAGCATAATGCTAGTCGGAATAGGGCATCTGTTCATCCTAGTTGGAACAGTCGCCGACACTGGCCGACTAAGGTATTGGGCTAGTCGGAACAAGAGTATCGATATTTGACCCTATCTGAACACCTGGCGGCACCGTCCGATTTAAAAGTGCTTCACATCGGAGCAAGCAAGGGCCGACTAGTCAAATAAAGGCTGGTCATCCGAGGCCGACAATAGCAAATGTCAGAATGCTCTGACGAAGCATTCCCCTCAGATCAAGAAGCATAACGGAAAACCGTTATCAAGAAACGATGGTTGCAGGCTCCCCAACAAACGACGCGCTCCCTGTTGGGGGCCCTATAAAGAGGAAGCAAGATCGAGTGAAGGCGGGATAAAAAAAATCAGCGCGAGTGAGACCAAACAGGACAGGTATCAAGAACCAGACCTAAAGTATCCTGATCCATCCTGACTTGAGCGTCGGAGAATGATTTGTACGTACCACGACGACCGGAGACGCGACGACGTTCGCTAAGGGAAAAGGTCAGAAGAGGAGCAAGCCGGCAGATCTTACAGGATTCTCGGAGGCAGAGTCAATCACGCCAGGAGGTTCGTCTGCCAAATCACCAATCTGTATCTTCAGGGATTGTGCGGGTATTTTTCAGGAATTTTCCCCCACATCTTCTGGCGTTGTCTATGGGAACGTCTAGCATAACCCTCGACCAGAGGAAATGGAATGGTGAACACGCGATGAACAGAGTTGAATGGCAGAGAAGCCGGCCCCGTCAGAGACCTCCGGGACATCATCTCGGAGGGGAGAAGGGCGCGAGAAGAACAAATTGACCAACAAGAATTGGTCGCAAGGTTACAAGAAGAGAACAGACGACTGAGGAGGCGCCTAGAAAAGCAGCCGGCCGATAACGACCGGGTGTCCATTAATATGGCATCCAGACATACCGGACGAGAAAGGTCACAGGGGCATAGCCATATCAACAGGGGAACCACGTCGAGAGAATCCAACCGAGCGCACGGAAACTCTCACGGAACGGCCCAAACGGGAAACTCGCCTACGAACTCGAAGGCAGCACCACCAAAGCTACCAAGGGGAGAACCGTCGCAGGAGCGGATTAATAAAGTCCAGCAGGATGAGGAACCGGCCCAAGGAGTACTCAATAGGCAACAGCATTGCCTGTAGAGCAATCGGCGTCACATCTGGTGACCCGCGAACAATTGGCAGGTCTCCTCGGCAAGAGGGAGACACTCGCGGACCGGATGACGGCAATTGCAACACGAATGCCGATAGATTCCCCATTCGTCGAGAACATCCAGCAGTACCGGGCACCTTTGTCTTTCTCCTATCCAAAATTCTCAACTTTCACAGGGCTGTCAGACCCTATGAACCACGTCCTTCGGTTCCGGAAGTTAATGACAATGTGGGAGTTCGACGACCGCTTGATGTGTCGGATGTTCCCATCCACGCTGAGCGAGGATGCTCTTGTCTGTTGCGTAGAACACACTTTTCTGGACGAAATGGTATATTTGCATTAATTAAACACATTTTCAAAAGTCTAAATATTAAGCCATTATGATTAAGACTCATTACGCATTTTTCACTATTGCAGGAAACCCGATTGAACGCTTTTCGAAACATTCGGGCCCACGATCAATCTTAGAAGCATATCACAAGAGCCGGAGGCAAGCCCAAAAGGCCAGTGGACTACACCAAGAAAATGGACCGAGATAATGAGCAAGGAAATTCTGAATCATGTGTCAACCCATAGAAGTGATGGGCCAGAATTGGTCACAGATCACGAGGCTAGATCAACTAAGATTTACAGTAGTTGATTCCATCTTAAGGTACTGTACATGGAGGAACGGTATGGAGAATAAGTGTGGAGCCCACGGGTCCAAGATCCATGCAAAACAACTAGACGATCTAGCGAAGTGAGATGTTATACGAAGTTGCATCAAATCGGGAACATTTGATTTGCTTGTGTTCATTAATGAAGGGCTAAACCAATAACATGTGGCGATGTGATAAAGGAGTGTGCACGGCACGTACACGCATGAGCTGTGGGTGGCTATCAAGGTTTGCAAAAGGACAGTAAGCACGTTGAAGGCTGAGATGGATTGAAACAAAACTATAGATGATGGAGATCTTGCGGGACCCAAAAGTTGACCACCAAAAGTTGGATGACATACCAAAAATGGCGTGATAATCGGGATTTCACTTAAGTAGCAATGGACAATCCAGATTGCATGATGGAGGTAGTCCTTAAATAATCCATTATTGGAAACCATATGCGTAGCATCTTACAAGTATGAGGTGGCATGAAGTTTTGTCGTTTAGCAAGAGCGCTTTAGAAATTAGACAAGACTTACACGGTATTGAAAACAACAAAGTTGCTTGCCGTTGGATTTGTGTGAAACAATTCAAAAAGATGATTTGGTGTGGATGCTAAGAGACAACAAGAAAAGAATATTAACTAATGTGGTTGAAGTGGTGAATCACAAAAGTATTAATGGTGGAAAGGTTGACCAATACAAAGGATGTTATTATCAAGGAAAGAAAGTGGTTTTGGCATAGTGGCATGGGTGGTATTGGTGTTGAGAAAGGAAACACAGATTTAGCTTTGGCAAGTGCAAAAGGGTTAGGACGTGTGTAAGAGGTGGACATCATCATACATAATATGTGGGCCCCTCAAATTAAAGAAGAGTGGCTGATACAAAATGGGTTCAACACTCCAACGGTTGGGATTTTTCCCTCTTCAAGACAACTCTCAACCCTAATATAAAGAGAAGCTACAGCTTCTCCAATGCCCCTCTTTTTCCATCCTCTCCAACGTCCTCATCTTTCTCTCCAAACTCTCCCATTCACGTCTCTTGAATGCTCAACCCGAACCATCTCTTTTGGTTTTCCTGTCTCATTCTTTCCAAAACGCTGGCTGTTCTCAATATCGTGGTTCTCTCCGCATCTTCAAAAAAATGACTTGCTGGCTGCTCCTCTATCCTCTCTTGGACGAGCTGCGACTTGCAACTCCCGCTTTGCTCCACTATAGAATCATCGCTTGCTGGGTCCATGATATTCGCTCAAAAGTGCTTATTTTAAGCAATTATCCTTTTAGCGTTATTGCATTCTCCTACGTAAAATACTCTATTTACCTACTTTTCTACGTAAGAGTCTCTTCTGTTGCGTAGAACACACTTTTCTGGACGAAATGGTATATTTGCATGCATTAAACACATTTTCGGAAATCTAGATATTAAGCCGTTCTGATAAAGTCTCATTACGCGCTTCTTCTGTCGCAGGAAACCCCGATGGGATGATTCTCGAGACTTGCGGGCCTAGATCGATCAAGAAAGCCCATTATCAAAGCTTAAAGAGCCAACAGGCTATGACTAGAAGATATGGGCCAAATACGGGTTGAAAAAGAGGATCGAAGAGCTGGCCCAAGGAACCACGAGAGCGGGAGAGCTGATAACCAAGAGAAGGACCAAAGCATTTAAAGCCACATCAAATGATGGCCTGCTCTACTGGCAAAGCTCAAGTGAAGAACAATGGAAAACCAGGGTTCATGACCCTCTGCCAATACTTTTTCTGATATTTTCTCTCTCATCTCTCCTTATTTTCTCTCTCTTCATTTCTCGGTCCTCGAATCTATTGACTTAACCCCAGACCTCCTGCTCATTGGCTCTGTCTCATCTCCCTTAGCTTTCTGACCGTTGGATCTTCCATCGGGCAGTTGAATCTCTATAGATCGCCATGTGATCTATCAATTCTATGCATCCGACCATCCGATCATGCTACTGATCAGTCAATCATCCATCCTATCAACCACCCGATCTCCAGTGTAAAATATCTGTCCCTAAGGCAGGTTTGATTGTAGAGTAATGCCTCAGATTATTGATCGTGGCTGAGAGCGTAGAGCTCGATTTCCGAAGAAAGGAAAATACATCTTTCCTTGATGGGTATTTCAAGGGGAAAAATGCATTTTTCTCCCCTGGCAACCAAACGCACCCTAACCCACATCCATCGAGCCCAGTGGCCCACTATCCTTCTCACCTACCTTCTGGCCCATGGCCGATGCACTCTGGGCCCACGATTTTGAGCATTCCCATTGGCCAACCACTGGCCGACTCGTGGCGTCATCTCTCGGCCAACCACTGGCCAACACGTGGCATCAGCTTTTGGCCTGGTGGTCATGGCCAAATAGCCCACGAGCCCAAGCCCGTAACCCACATCACTTTTCAAAAATAAAAATTAAAATAAAAAAATAAAAAAAAATAAAAAAATAAAAATGACTTTTTTTTAGAAACCGTGAGTTTCTAAGTGTAGAAACCCACGGTTTCTACTTAAGGGGAGGGTTGAAAAACCCTCAAGGGCTCTCTTCCTCATCCCATTTTTTATCTCTCTTCTTCCTCTCCCGCAGCTCGGATCTCTCTTCTTCCGCTTCCCTTTCTTCTTCTTCGTCTCCTCCGGCGTGCCATCGCCGGTGAGGAGAGTAACTTTTTCTTCTTCTTCTTCTTCTTCTTCTTCTTCTTCTTCTTCTTCTTCTTCTTCTTCTTCTTCTTCTCCTCTTCCTCCTCCTCTTCTTCTTTTTTTTTTTTTCGTTTTCTTTTTATGATTGCCGGAGTTGCTGGTCTGCAACTCCGGCCGGCGAACCGAGCGCCACCACCGTCCTCACCACAGCGAGCTGGTGAGGGTCCTCCCCCTCTTCTTCTCCCTTATCTTCTTTTCCTCTTCCTCTCTTCCCTTTCTTCTTCTTCTTCTTCTTCTCCTTCTTCTGCTGCGTCTTCTTCTTCTTCGTTTCACGTTCATACCGGAGTTGCTGCTGCAACTCCGGCCTCCACCACCAACCAGCAACTACGTTGCTGTTATTTCACCTATCCTCCAAGCTTTTAACGCCACTGTTAACCCATCTCCACCACGATCTTCCCCGCTTGAGGTTTCACCACACCGCCCCTTCATCTTCCTCTTCACATCACGGCCGGAGTTGCAGGTTTGCAACTCCGGCGTTAATGGCGTGAATAATAGAAAAAAAAAAAAGAAAGGAAGAAAAGAAGAAATAGAGGATACCGATGTCTCTTCTCTCCATCGTTTCTGGTGTTGCAACCCGCAACACCAGTCAACCTCACTAGCCGTGCAAGTTGCTGCTGCCATCATCCTCTTCACCTTCAACCCCCAGCCTGTTGGTGCCGTGCACTCCCTCAAGGCTTGCACGTAAGTGAACCTGCAAGGTATCCTTCTACTCCCTCCACCGTTGAAGCCATATGTTTCACTCCAGAGTTGCTACCAGCAATAAAACCAGCACCGCCATTATCTTCATCTTCAAACGGTTTGGTTCTCCACGAACTATTATCACCGAGCAACCACCATTAAAACCGGTAGCCCCCCTTCCAAGCACCACTAGATCTGTGCACCTGTAGCCCCTCTCCTTCTTCACGAGCCTGGCTCTCTTCCACAAAACCATGCTCCCGGTCTCCTCTCCATCCCCTGCAAGCTGTAACCCTTCACAAACGTAACGGGCTGCACTACCACCGCTACCTCCACCACCGGAGTTGCAGATCTACAACTCCGGTCGGACTTCATCTCGAACAGGTTGCAGCGCCTTCCCATCTTCCTCTTTGTCACGCACAACACCACAGTGTGTTACAATCCCAATCATCACTGATGGATCACCTAGGTACCTTCTTCTTCATCTAGAGCAGCATGCATCACCTCTTCTTGCTGCTTTTGCTGGAGTGTAACTGCTCCACTCGTCGTGTACCTCCCTTCTTGGCCGAACCTTACATTCTCCATCACTAGGCCATCCTCCGATCGATCATTAGTGGCTGATTCCCACCTTTCCGGTAAGTCCAAGGGTGAGTGTTATAACTTTCTCTCTCTAGTTTCTATAATTCTCTCTCTAGTTTATAATTTAGTTATTTTGGTTTGCTTTTCATTGTAAGAGACATGCTTGATTGAATGAAGTTGATTTGAATAATATTATATTCCATTCTCTGCAAATTTCCAGTCATTTTATGTTCTTATTCGCGCTAATCCGACTAAGCCCGAGTGCGGATCGACATCCGACACTTCCCACTGTGCAAGAAGTTCTAAATTTTGCAGGATAATCGGATTAAAATTACAAATATGTTGAAGTTAGGGTTTCCGTAACCAACGACGCGGAAAAAGCCTACTTTCAGTCCACGTTGCTGCATTTCCAACTCCACACACCTGCTGCTACTCTCTTGCGCCCCTGATGCCTCCTATTTGCTGAACCGCTAAGCATGCTCCACCACTAGCCATTATCATCACGATGCTGCACATCTCACTGCTTAATCGAACTAGCAGATTCCCCTCTCCATGATCGCCACCTAACAGCACCAACTTCCTCCTTGCTGGCAATTCAGCCTGCAGACTCTCACTACAAAGGTGGCTCCAACCTGCTAGGATCACGCCCCCACCTTGTAGCCACCACCACTGATTCGGGCCTCCTCACGGACTAGATCTCCTCTAGAACCGTCCTCCATTGCTAAGCCTGCAAACCACCATCGTTGCCGCCTTCTTTGCTGCCCATCCACATCCAAGGCGCCACTTACTTCTGTCATCAAACGGTGCTGCATCCAAGGTTTGTTCTTCACCAACAAACTCGCCCTCCTCCATTGTCTCCACACTGGAGAGTGATCCCACCAATCTTTCACACGTCGCACACCCTTTCCCTTGGGTCACCGCCTCCACGCAATCACCAAGCATCACTGTTGTGGTGTTCTCTTTCACCATCATGGCCTCACTTTTGGGTCGATCCAACCATTTTGGGCCAATTCATCATGTTCGATCTCCGACCGAGCATTCCGGGTATGTTTCAAGGGTAAGATTCTCTCTCTTGAGCTCTTTCTCTCTCTTGCACCCTCTTCTCTCTCTAGGTTTCTTTCACTCTCTCTCTCTACCTAAACTTTCATCTTTCTCTCTCTAGATTTGATAAAGTTCTTACTTTCTAGATCTAGTTTTTTTTTTTTATGTTTTGTTAGTTGTTTTTGTTATAAACAAGTTGGATTTGAGTTTGTAAAACTAAATTTTAGTTAATGAATGATGTTGACCTTGTTAGTTTTGCTTAAGTATTTGTCTTTCTTCTTGTTCTATTTTATTAATGCTTCTCATAGTTAAATAATCCCCCATGAACAGAAAATTATGTTTTAAAGATCGATCCAGCTTTCTCATCCCACCACCAATTCTTGTAAATTCCGTAGTTATTTTTGTTCCTTAATTTGCGCTAACCCGACTAATCCCGAGTGCGGATTCGACTCTGACTTTCCATTGTGCTAGAATTCTTAATTTTTGCAAAGAAAAAGAACCGGATTAATTACGAATGTGTTGATTGTAAGGTTTCTGTTACCAACGACGCGGAAAAACCCTAGTTTCAAATGGCGTCGTTGCTGCTCTGGTGTACGGGAGTGTGAAAAAGGACGTAAAGACGGAATTGGAAAGTTGCCAAATCGGAAAGCTGCTCAATTTGGACAGCCCGATCCTCTCAGAAAACTTTCTATTTTTTATTTTTAGCTACTTTTAAATTACTATTTTTAATGCCTCGGAAGGCCGAGTGCAAAGTTGTAATAATTTAGGAATTTTACTACTTTCCAAATAACTGTTAGATCTTGTTCTAGGGTTTTTAGAAACCCTAGATTAAGTGAAAAATACAAAAAATAAAATCAAAAATCAAAATTCAAAAAAAAATTAGGGTTTTATATTCTGTAGATTTTTAGAAATCACCAATCAAGGATTTGCGATTTTTGGAAAGATTCCAAAATCTTGAAACTTTGCTAAATTAGGGTTTCTCCTCTTAGAAGTTTCCACTTTAGAGGAATTTCTATCTTTAGAAATCCTCCGAATTTGGAAAAGTCTTCAAAAGGAAATACCCAAAATCTAGTAGAATTTTAATTTTGGAAAATTTCTCAAAATTGCAAGGGATCTCGCAATCACATCTTTCTCGGAGGATCTTCACAGTTCGGGAAACTTTCCAATCTAGGTATTTTTCATTTATGAATTGCTAAATTTTAACCCATCTCGAACTTGGAAATTAATTTAAAAACTTGCCTAAATCCAATGCATGCTCTGTGAACCCTAAAAGACAAGGATCTTCAAAATAGAATCCTGAATACCTAGATTGTGCGATCTAACTTTTCTACAGGAACACGATCCAGTGTGGGTAGGGAGCAAAAGCTCAAAGAGGTGGAGTCGGGCCCAAGCCCATTAGGATACCCCTCCCTATTCCACGGAGGCGACCCCGTGGCGTGGCCCACGGGAGGTAAGTCTCTATCCTCGCATTGAGTGCAATACAGAGCAATTTGGGTGAATCATTGCCGCATGTCTATTTATTTTCTAGCAACAACTTTCTCGACTTGCGTGGCATGGCCGTTAATCAATCAACTTTAAGAAAGCAGACCCAGCTCCAAATTGAAACTGGTGGGATTTCATCACCCACCTCATCATTCCAACTGATTTGATCCCAATGCTCTATTTAATTAAAACGAATCAAGAAGTAGAGCCAATTAGCCCAGTGTTCGAGGAAAAATGTAATACTCTGAACTTTCGTTCTAGGGTATTATGGTAAATTCACCTAATAATGCAAACCTGAAACTTTTTCAGACTCTTATTATTATTTTTATTGTTAAATATCATGTATGAGTATGTGTATTTAATTTGATTTCATTTTAACAACTTTGAAAAACTTGTTATTTTTGAAACTCGCTCGTTAGGGCTAAATTCTTGCTAAAAATAATGAACCATAATTTGCAGGGGACTTTTTCTTTCCCCAGCTAACATTCCAAAATTTTTATAAAAAAATTATTTTGTGGGCCCGAGACTTCAAAAATATTCTTATTTTATCTTTGTCAACTTACCTATGAAATTTGGAAGCTTTTCTGAGACATAAAAACTCTAGTCGAAGATTTTGGGAGATTTTGACAAAAATAGTATTTTTATAATTTTTGAACTTCCTACCATTCGCATATTTTTTAAAAATAATATTTAATTATATTTTATTTATTTAATAAGCGTGGGACCCGCAAATCACTTTCGGGTCATTCCAATGTCATTTGACACTTTTCTAGGATTTTGAATGTTTTTATGATTTGTGTGTGTGACATGTGTCAATACCTTATTGTATGGACTTTTAAATTATATAATATAGTTTGATTGAATTAATTTATAATTATTTATGTTATGATTGTTGGGTGGGCCCGTATGGTCAATCTAGAAGCCTTTTGGGCTTAATAATAATCTTAATTGAGCCTAGTTGTTATATATGGGCCTTGGGCCCATTTCTGACCCATTAGTAGTGTAAAATATAAGTTTTTGAGGGTTGAAAAAGCCATCCCTTTGATAGTTACGAATTTCAATAAAATAAAAACCCTAATCCTTCCCTAAACCTATTTATGAAAAACCCTAAAGCTTTAGAAGTTTTGACAAACCCAACTCCATTGAAGAATAGAGAAAGCTCCATTAAACCTTCATCCGGGCACTGATCGCACTCGAGCAAGAAGGGAGAATTGACGGGGACTCCGATTAGAAGAACATACTCCGAGGAGAGGACGATCCAACGACTTTCAAATTTGAAGGAACTTTTGATTTTTATTAAAGTTCAAGAAACCTTAAGGTAAGTGCGCTTGATCCATCCTATACTTGTTTTTCTTCAAGATTTTATTTATCTTTCATTAGATAATGGTTGATACTCATTATAAATTAATTTCAACAATATTTATTTTATTCTTATTGGGTTTATCTTTATTTTGGGCCACCATGATGGGTTATGGTCTATTTTGTACCTATAACGGATGATTATGTTCTTTATCATTTTTTTATATTTTTATAATTTAAATATTTTTATAATTATTTTTTTTAAATACCTCTTTGAATCTATTTTCCAAAACCGTTTAGTTTGTATTTTTCTGATTTGTATTGATTAAGTTATGATTTTTTTAAGTTGTTGGACTTTACAAAATAACCCAGAATTTTAGATTTTATACGGTCCACTTCACTTGGGATTTCAATCTATATTTTTAACCTAAATATTTTTCTAATTATTTTTCATGGATACCTCTATAAATATAGTTTCTAAAACCTTTGAGGTTGTATTTTTTTGATTTGTATTGATTAAGTTATGATTTTTCTAAGTTGTTGGACTTTACCAAAAAATCCAGAATTTCAGATTTTACACGGTCCACTTTACTTGAGATTTCGATCCATATTTTTAATCTAAATATTTTTCTAATTATTTTTCACAGATACCTGAAAG
Source organism: Euptelea pleiosperma (assembly GCA_035048495.1). Taxonomy (NCBI): domain Eukaryota; kingdom Viridiplantae; phylum Streptophyta; class Magnoliopsida; order Ranunculales; family Eupteleaceae; genus Euptelea; species Euptelea pleiosperma. The sequence continues at coordinate 28,381,785 of CM068550.1, forward strand.
TAGGTATTTTCCGTGTCGTTGGTTACGGAAACCCTAACTTCAACACATTTTTAATTTATCCGAGACTTTTGACCTGTAAAATTAGCAATTTTGCACAGTGGCTCGTGTCGGATGTCGATCCGCACTCGGGATTAATCTGATTAGCGCAATAATGAACATAAAATGACGATAAATTTGCAGAGAATGGAACATAATATTATTCAAATCCACTTCATTCAATCGAATATGTTTCTTACAATCAAGTAAAAATAACTAAATTATAAAGCATAAAAAAAATAAAATAAACTAGAGAGAGAAAGAGAGAACTAGAGAGAGAGAGTAGAGAAATCTAGAGAGAGAAAGATGGTTTAGATAGAGAAAGTCAAAAATCTCAGAGAGAGAAAGCTAAGGAAACTATCTAAAGCCTAGAGAGAACAAGGTGAGGTAGAGAGAAAAACCTAGAGAAAGAGATCTCTAGAGAGAGAGATTGCTCTTTAGAGAGAGAAAGAGAAAATTTAGGAGAGAAAAGTAGAGAGAGAGAGATTAAGAGAGAGAAAGTGACATTGTACCATTGTGCTTACCTTTCACACAAGATGATGGTGCCTTGGAAGAGAAGCACAGGGATGAAACCGTGGTGGAGCCTTGGTACGTGGTCAACAAGTGAAAGAGATGCTGGCCGTTGAGAGCAAGTGCTTGAGCTAGATTGGTGACGGTGGTGATGATGGTGAGGTGGGTAGCGTGGAGGTATCCAGCAGAGTTGAGAGTTGCAGATCTATGACATGGAGGTGTCCTTGTCGTTGGTTGCAATCGGTGTAAGGTGGAGCACACGTAGAGAACCAGTTGGAGTTGGGTGTTGGAGGAGAGCCAACGACCTGAGGTTGCTGGTTTCGTGGTAGTGATCTGCACGATGGTGGTGATTAAGATAGGAAGAAGGTGGCTGAGGCGCTGCCCCTGTTGCACTTGTAGTCGATGGCCATTAGTGGCAGCACCTTGGGTAGGAGGATGACGACCAGGAGAGAGAGAATAGAGGGGCGGTGAAGGGAGGAGAACCAGTCCGGCGATCAAGTTCGCCGGAGTTGTAGATCTCGACCGGCTTTAATGGTGGGCGATGCTGTGGTGCTTAGATGGTGGTGGGAGCGGTGGTATGGCCAGCCACGAGATGTGCTGGTTCTCCAGCCATTGATGGAGGCGTGGTAGTGGATCTAGTCTCCACGTGATGAGGTTACGGCTTGGTTGCAGGTAGAAGACGAGGGCAGCAAGGTGAATGGAGGTTGCACCAACAAAGTTTCCGGCTGTAGGGATTGGGAGAATGGTGGAAAGGGAGAAGAAGGTGGCGGTGGAGCATGTAGAGGTGACTGGCGGTGGAGATGACGACCGGAGTTGCTGTCTGCAACTCCGGCGAGCTAAGAAGATGAAGAAGAAGACGTAGCAGAAGACGAAGAGGAACAAGAAGAAAACGACGAGGAAGAAAAAGAAAACGAAGAGGAAGAAGAAGAATATGAGGAGAGGGGGAGGAAGACCTTGATGGCCGGAGTTGCTGCCTGCAACTCCGGCGAAGATGAGGAGGAAGAAGAAGAAAAAAAAAAATTAAGAAGAAGGGAAGATGGGGCCAGAAGGAGAAGAGATCTGTGCGGGATTGATAGGGGGAGAGAATGGAAGAGAAAGGGGGGGGATTAGGGTTCGAATGAACCCCTATCCTTCTCCTTTTAAAGCTTCCCTATTTCCATTAATGGAAATAGGGGATTTTAGAAAATAAAAAAATAAGAAAAATATATATATATTTTTTTTTTTTAAGTAAAAACCTACTTTTCTATGGGGAATCTCCCCAATTAGTGGACCCCCCATTTAATTAAAATTATTTTTGAAATTCGCGGGGTCCACTAACTGGTCAGTCAGCGGGTCGATGAAGATGGGCCCGGCTATTGGCCCTCATGGGTTGATGATGTCCATCATCTCACAGAATGATGTGACAGACAGTCTGATGGCGATCGGATGGATGGTGACTTGATTGGGACTCAGATTGGTAGATCGACGGATCTAGAGAGATCCAACGGTCCGATTGAAGATCCAACGGTCCGATGGAAGATCCAACGGTCAGAAAGCTAAGGGAGATGAGATAGAGCTGATAGGCAGGAGTTCTGGGGTTAGGTCAGTAGATTCGAGGATCGAGAGATGAAGAGAGAGAGAGAATAAGGAGAGATGAGAGAAAAAGTATCAAAAAAAATGGAAAAAAGCACTGGCGGAGGGTCTGGAACCCTGTTCTTCACTGTGACCATCCTCACGCTTCTCCAGTAGAGTCGACTATCATTCTTTGCTGACTCATGTGGCTTTAAACGCTTTGGTCCGTCTCTTGGTCATTGGCTCTCCGGCTCTCTTCGTTCTTTGGGCCGACTTTTTGGTCATCTTATTCAGCCCATATTTGGCCCATATCTTCTAGTCATATCATGTGGGCTCTTTAAGCTTTGATAATGGGCTTTCATGATCGATTTGGGCCCACAAGTCTCGAGAATCGTCCCATCGGGGTTTCCTGCGACAGAAGAGGCACGTAATGAGACTTTATCAGAACGGCTTAATATCTAGACTTCCGAAAATGTGTTTAATGCATGCAAATATACCATTTCGTCCAGAAAAGTGTGTTCTACGCAACAGAAGAGACTCTTACGTAGAAAAGTAGGTAAATAGAGTATTTTACGTAGGAGAATGCAATAACGCTAAAAGGATAATTGCTTAAAATAAGCACTTTTGAGCGAATATCAATACCTCTATCAATCTAGTTTCTAGAACCTTTGAGTTTGTATTTTTATAATTTGTATTGATTAAGTTATGATTTTTCAAACGTGTTGGACTTTTCTATAAAACTCAAAATTTTAGATTTTATACGGTCCACTTCACTTGGGATTTTGATCTATATTTTTAATCTAAATATTTTTAATTATTTTTTATAGATACTTATATGAATTTAGTTTTTAAATTAATTGAGTTTGTATTTTTTTAATAATTATTTATTTAGTTATAACTTTTACAATGTGCGGGACTTTTCTGTATCCCAGATTCTGTCCGGCCCAATTAATTAAGAGTTTTGACCTATATTTTGGATATGAATATTTTTCTATTTATTTTTCCTAAAACCTCTGTGAATCTAGTTTTTAAATCCATTGAGTTTATATTTTTCTAATTCATATTTATTTAGTTATGATTTTTATAATACAGTACATTTTTTTTGTAAAAAACCTATTAATTATTCGTGATTCGGTTATGATTATTAACTATTAAGGTTTTAACCTTGTTGTTTGACTAAACCCTAGATGGTTTGACCTATACCTGTATGCATGGGGATCCCACCCATGTGTCTTGGATCTCTCATAGGGTTCGGCCAAGTGTCTTGGATCCCTCTTTAGGGTTCGACCTTGTGTCATGGATCCCTCATAGAGTACGACCATGGCGTGTTGGATTCTCTTGCGATTTTAACTTATATTATTCATCGATGTTGATTGTGATATTTGGTCATGTCTTATTGACTATTATACCTAGATGGTTCGACTTATACTTGTATGCATGGGGATCCCACCCATGTGTCTTGGATCCCTAATAGGGTTCGGCCAAGTGTCTTGCATCCCTCTTTAGGGTTCGACCTTGTGTCATGGATCCCTCATAGGGTTCGGCCATGGTGTGTTGGATTGTCTTGTAATTTTCACTTATATTATTTATCCGTGTTGATCGTGACCTTCGGTGATTGTTACATGTTATTCATGGTTAATCCTAATTCGTTCTCATATTATTACTCTTAATGATTATTGGTTCATTTTATATTTTTATTTAAATGTTAAATACATGCGTGCTTATGTCATGTAACCCTAGTATATCTTGTTGTCATACCATGATCATCACGTCATTTCATATAAGGGGTGTATAAGGGAACGGGGTTGAAGTATATTATATACGTTTATATTGGTTTTATCAATTAATCAGGGTTCGGTACCCTAGGGTGAAAGGCCCCAGACGTTATTATATCCTGCAGATGGGTCAATGAGACCGCTCCCAGTAAGGGAAGGAGATGGAGACCCTATGTGGTTATGGGTACTAGTTGCATTTGCATCCCGTACTCACTTGCATTCATCATCATATGCATGTTATCCTTATTATACGATTGAGATGCATACCTTGATTAAAAAACTTGTATAGTATGATATCATACCATGCACACTGTTGTATTACTGGGCATCGGCTCACGGTGCTACACCGATACCATTTTCAGATTTTGAGGAGCTGGGTACGTGAGATGATTTTGAGACGAAAGACTCCGGTGCATTCGAGGAGATCGACGACGATTTGGGAGTCGATCCCACACTTTAGAAAGTTGTATTTGATTATTTTATAACATTATTTATTTTTTTTCATGGGCATATAAGCCTTTGATTGAGAGCATGTTCTCACTTCCATCTCTCCACATTTAGTTGATTGATTGAATTATTTGAATTATTTGTTTCCTACATCTAGACTCTTTTTTTTTACTTAGTGGATTTTTGAATGAACCTTAGTAGTCTAATTGACCTAATTGGACCACTAGGGGACATTCATGGATTACCTCTGGGTTCGGGTACGGGTCGATCCATGAATTTTTGGGTCGTATCTAGGTATCCGGATTCGGGGCGTGACAAAAAATCCATACAAAGCAAACCCGTTTAACATCCAATCGAAATAAGACCACGAGCGCGGGTCCCTGTTGTCTAACACACCCATAGGTCCCAGCTACTCAAGTACATTGAGCTCGACGTGGCATCTTGGACTATTCGACAGTTAGTTGCGTGTGGATTAGGAACACACACCAACCCTAGCTTAACCCGAGGGAACACTCTTCTCAAATACTTGACAAATCCGGTTAGTCTGGGACGTACTTAAGACAGCCATTGTGCCGCACATCTGTCTAGGCTTTGGATTACCTTGTTGTTGACTAGAGTTAGTATTAAAGGATTCGCTCTGAAGAGTGTAGCCTGGTAAGAACCTCTGAGTGCAAACAGTTAGTCCGGCGGGTAACAAGTCTAACGTTTTAGATTCTTCACCAGTCGCTTTACCTACTCTATCTCCTACCCTCCCCTCCTCTCCAAGAGAAACTACCTTCGTAGAACTGGCGGCTGAACGACCTCTCATTGAGATGTATGCGCCTATCTCTGTAAACCCACCTACTTGTATTGTACTTCCACCCACGACGGCAGTTCAGTTCGAAATCCAACCGCACATAGTACAATTGCTGCCTACCTTTCATGGTCTTCCAAGAGACGACCCGTACACTCATCTAAGGCAGTTTCTGAACATCTGCAATCTCTTCAAACTTCAAAACCTTGATGACGAGAGTGTCAAATTGAGATTTTTCCCATTATCTCTGAAAGATAAAGCCGTTGATTGGTTTTATTCTTTGCCCGAGAATTCGATTACCACATGGGATGAACTAGCTCGAAAGTTTGTATTCAAATTTTACCCCATGTCAAGGACAAACGAGATGAAGCAGATCATCTAAGACTTCCGACAAAGGTCGAATGAGAGATTCCATGAAGCATGGGACAGGTTCCAGGACACTCTCACTAAATGTCCCCATCATAATTTTGATAAGGGGAGTCTAGTCCACATGTTCTATAAAGGACTCACTGATGAGTCTCGAACTCTGCTAGAGTTGATGTGCCAAGGCAGATTCATGCACAAGACTCCAACAGAAGCCTACATTTTCTTAGGAGAACTAGGTGAAAACTCCCAACATTGGAATACCAATTCTGTGTGCAGTAGTAACACTCTGGTCTAACGGGATGTGAGGCAAAGGGTGACCCCGAGCTACAATCTCTAATTCAAGAACTTACCAAATCGATCTCCGCCCTTGCTGTCTCGGTACAGCAACCTGTGCACAATTCTCAGTCTGTAGGATATTACCCTCCTGTCGAGAAAGATGTCTGTACTTTCAGTACATTTCAATCTCCAATGCAGACTTCCTATGATAACACTTATTATCTGGCCAATAGGAGTCACCATAGCTTTGATTGGGAACAGCCTTTTCTCCAGCAACCACTTCCGCAGGATAATTATCCTTCCGGGTTTCATCAACCCAATGGAGAGTATGACTGGCAATTCTCGCAGTCGCAGTACCAACCAGATCTACATACTGAATATTTTGGTCAACAATAGACCCATCAGGATTACCAGAGTAAGCAGACAGTCTCAGACTCATTATCGGCCTACCATCATCATAATCCTTTGGACTACTATCAAGAGTTGGCACCACAACTTTCCTTAGCTGAACCGGTCTAGAAGATCTTCTCTCTCAGTATATCATCCAACAAGAACATTCCATGGAGAGGTTGGACCATTGTCTAGGTCAATTAGAGTTTGAGATTGTGGAAGTCAACTACCCCAGTCAATCTAATGCTTATCCAGAGGGGAATGACATGACCACCATCTATGAGGAGGATTCACTACCTTGGATCCAATACCAGAATTGCGAAGAAGACATAGAAATTATTCCCATTCCTAGATCGAACCAGATTATTGAGGAGCCAGTGTATCCATTTTTGGTACCCTTACAAGTACCAAATCCTGCACCTCTCCCAGAGAAGTCTCTTCTTCACTATACCTCTGCTACCTCAGAACAGGAAGACGATATTCTTGACACTAAGCTGTGTCTAGATTGTAGGAGCCTAACTATCCTAGATCTAACGTTCCTGACCTCCACTGGAGTGTGCCACAAGAGTGATGAGCCAGAGTATCCATTTCTGGTACCCTTACATGCAGCCATTTCGGAACCGAGCACAGCGATACCCATGTCCATCTCTATCTATCATGATTCTGCCTCTGCACTGGAGATAGACATTCCTACCATTGAGCTATCTCTAGAATATGAGACTCCAGCTGTCCTAGACCTACTGTTCCCCACCGAGGATGAACATATTGAGTACAGGGATTGGAACATCCCTATTGCATTAGGAAACCTCGAGGAAGAGGTCGACAGTTTTCACCCACCACCCTACGTCCATATTATCGATGACTCGTGTGCCATAGAGAGTCTAATTCAGGACTCTCCTAAAGATAAATTATCCAAGTGCCAAGAACACTTTGAGTCTGACTTCATCTTGGAGTCAGACAATTCTGGTATTACTGATCTGTAAGAGTCTGCTCCATTCAGATACATTCCCGCAAAACTCAATGAGTTTGTGGCTCTACTAACCACGGTCAGAGAACCCATTACTACTCTTCTCTCAGTCTTTACTGAGAAGCTTCTAACCCTCCCCGCTGAACTAAATATTTTTGCGGGTCTACTCAGAGAACTTACTGTCCTTCTCTCAGTCTACACTGAGAAAGACCTGTTCTACACAGGTATACCTAGACAAGGGATAGGATAATTGTCTCCATTCCACTTTAGGTGTCAGGAAGACTACAGATTCTCTTAGTCTTCATGAGTTTCAACCTGGTTGGGGGTACTTGATATACCCCCGTCATGTCTGGCTGAAGACATAAAACTTAGTGCTTTTGGAAAGACAATTCTGATATTCCTAGAGTACATGAGTCTCATGCATTTGTTCTTAACTGTTATATCATTGGAAATGTAGGTACATTCATTCTTCCAATCATCAGGTACCACACACTGTCGAGTTTCTGCCGACTTGGTAACATCCTCCCTGAACCTTTGCATCATCATCACCAATTTTTCATCATTTCATGTCCCGGTCATGAGCACCGAGGACGGTGCTGTATTTTGGTTGGGGCTGGGTATTTACCAAAACTCATGTCTTCGTTTTGATAAAAAAAAATCTTGTTTTTGGGGTGATTTCCGATGTTCTCCAAAAGTTTTCTAGAGTTTCAAAAATGTGTTAAATACCCTGACTTTGATTAGCTAAAAACCTCCGTTAAGTCGATATTGAGGATGACAATTTTTGTTTAAGGTTAGCTTTGAGTCAAGTCAAGCATGACTACAGCAGATTTGAAAACTTAGAAAAACTTAGATTCGGGACAATTGTACACTATCAACATCAGAGTCATCCTAAGTTTGGAAACTCTAGAGATCCTGTGAGAAGAATTGTAGAGACCTAACCCAGTGAGCTTTCGAGCCTTTAATCATTTCAGAGAGTTATATAACAATCTTGAGTCACAAGATGATTCACTATTCTTCATGCCCGCAATATTCGTTGAGAGATCTCATTATCTTTTGCTTCGATCATGAAACTCGGAACGACATCAACATTGGATTACTACAATAGAACCTTCTCTGTATCCAGTCAAGATAGTATACATGAGAGTGCAAACCCTAGAAAATGATCTAGGCCATTTTTCTGAACTGTTCAGCCTTTTTACTTACCTACATTATACTTCAATAGAAACCCCTTGAGCCTTTTCTATAAAAGCCTTTTCTTGTTAAGCCCATTAACCAAAATCCCAATCCAACTACGAAGGATGACTAAGCCACCCTGCTCTTGAGATGGATAAAAGAATAACTGATATGGGTGTACCGTGAAAAGAAAAGTAAAGAAAAAAAAGAAAAAAAATCAAAAGGAAAAGAAAGTGGTTCAAGCTGAAAAGAAAGTATGAAAAAGAGCTGAAAATAAAACGAGCAGTCTCAGAAATATCAGAAAAAGAGAAAAATACAAAAGAAAGAAAAGAAACAGAAACTTATTTTACACTAACAGGAAAAATACAAGAAAATAGAGATATCCTCTCAAGATCTTTGAAATCCTGTATCCCTTACCTAAGCCTCATTACAACTCAGGAAAGTCCTACTTGATTCTAGGATAGCACGATCATAAAATGTGGAGATTGAAGAATGAGAAGCTATAGAGTTTGATCTAACGTTCCTAAGTGAAGTGATATTCCAATCATGAATTCTTCTTCTGTTAAAGATGTCATTTCTTCAAATAATACATATGTGAGATCTTTGCTTTCATATGTCAACACATCTCCTCACATATAAATTGAGAGAAAAGAAGAAAATCATTCATGAGTAATTCATTTCTGAGAGTTTTACAAATGACATTTGAGGTCAAGGCATACAAACTTATAGGTGATCTGGAAATCTTTACTACAAGATGATGAGAATGTTGAGCACACACACACGCAGAGTCTGACTATTCTGGGTCATGATTATCAGTCTGTAGTCTTGCCAAAACTTCCCAACTCTTTGCTAGCCTATAACTATTTTTGCATCCATTCGATAATTTGACGAACGATGTTTTTCCTGAGCTGATATGAAAAAGTGTACAGCATGTGCAGAGCCCTTTTAAGCTCATTTATTTCGTACTAATTGCCAAGGATTGGCAATATGCTGGTTGGGGGTTGTGATATTCGCTCAAAAGTGCTTATTTTAAGCAATTATCCTCTTAGCGTTATCGCACTCTCCTACGTAAAATGCTTTATTTATCTATTTTTCCACGTAAGAGTCTCTTTTATTGCGTAGAACACACTTTTCTGGACGAAATGGTATATTTGCAAGAATTAAACACATTTTTAAAAGTCTAAATATTAAATCATTATGATTAAGACTCATTATGCATTTTTCACTGTTGCAGGAAACCCGATCGAACGCTTTTCGAAACATTCGGGCCCACGATCAATCTTAGAAGCATATCACGAGAGCCCGGAGGCAAGCCCAAAAGGCCAGTGGACCACACCAAGAAAATGGACCGAGATAGTAAGCAAGGAAATTCTGAATCATGTGTCAACCCATAGAAGTGATGGGCCAAAATTGGTCACAAATCACGAGGCTAGATCAACTAAGATTTACGGTAGTTGATTCCATCTTAAGGTACTGTACATGGAGGAACGGTATTGAGAATAAGAGTTGTGGAGCCCACGGGTTCAAGATCCATGCAAAACAACTAGACGATCTAGCGAAGTGAGATGTTATACGAAGTTGCATCAAATCAGGAACATTTGATTTGCTTGTGTTCATTAATGAAGGGCTAAACCAATAACATGTGGCGATGTGATAAAGGAGTGTGCACGGCACGTACACGCATGAGATGTGGGTAGCTATCAAGATTTGTAAAAGGGCGGAAAGCACGTTGAAGGCTGAGATGGATTAAACAAAACTATAGACGATGGAGATCTTGCGGGACCCAAAAGTTGACCACCAAAAGTTGGATGACATACCAAAAATGGCGTGATAATCGGGATTTCACTTAAGTAGCAATGGACAATCCAGATTGCATGATGGAGGTAGTCCTTAAATACTCCATTATTGGAAACCATATCCGTAGCATCTTACATGGATGAGGTGGCATGAAGTTTTGTCGTCTAGCAAGAGCGCTTTAGAAATTAGACAAGACTTACACGGTATTGAAAATAGCAAAGTTGCTGGCCGTTGGATTTGTGTGAAAAGATTCAAAGATGATTTGGTGTGGACGCTAAGAGACAACAAGAAAAGAATGTTAACTAATGTGGCTGAAGTGGTGAATCACAAAAGTATTAATGGTGGAAAGGTTGACCAATACAAGGGATGTTATTATCAAGGAAAGAAAGTGGTTTTGGCATAGTGGCATGGGTGGTATTGGTGTTGAGAAAGGAAACACAGATTTAGCTTTGGCAAGTGCAAAAGGGTGAGGACGTGTGTAAGAGGTGGACATCATCATACATAATATGTGGGCCCCTCATATTAAAGAAGAGTGGCTAATACAAGATGGGTTCAACACTCCAATGGTTGGGATTTTTCCCTCTTCAAGACAACTCTCAACCCTAATATAAAGAGAAGCTACAGCTTCTCCAATGCCCCTCTTTTTCCATCCTCTCCAACGCCCTCATCTTTCTCTCCGAACTCTCCCATTAACGTCTCTTGAATGCTCAACCCAAACCATCTCTTTTGGTTTTCCTGTCTCATTCTTTCCAAAACGTTGGCTGTTCTCAATATCGTGGTTCTCTCCACGTCTTCGAAAAAAACAACGACTTGCTGGCTGCTCCTCTATCCTCTCTTGGACGAGCTACGACCTGCAACTCCCGCCTTGCTCCACCACAGAATCACCGCTTGCTGGGTCCACGTTGCTGCATTTCCAACACCATGCACTTGTTGCTACTCTCTTGCTCCCTTGATGCCTCCTACTTGCTGAACTGCCAAGCATGCTCCACCACTAGCCGTTATCCTCACGCTGCTGCACATCTCACTGCTTAACCGAATTAGCAGATTCCCCTCTCCATGATCGCCACCTAGCAGCACCAACTTCCTCCTTGCTGGTTGTTCAGCCTGCAAACTCTCACTACAACGGTGACTCCAGCCTGCTAGGATCACGCCCCCATTTTGTAGCCACCACCACTGATTCGGGCCTCCTCACGGACTAGATCTCCTCTAGAACCGTCCTCCATTGCTGAGCCTGCAAACCACCGTCGTTGCCGCCTTCTTTGCTGCCCATCCACATCCAAGGCACCACTTACTTCTGTCATCAAATGGTGCTGTATCCAAGGTTTGTTCTTCACCAACAAACTCGCCCTCCTCCATTGTCTCCACGCTGGAGAGTGATCCCACCAATCTTCCACACGTCGCATACCCTTTCCCTTGGGTCACCGCCTCCACGCAATCACCAAGCATCACTGTTGTGGTGTTCTCTTTCACCATCATGGCCTCACTTTTGGGTCGATCCAACCATTTTGGGCCGATTCATCATGTTTGATCTTCCACCGAGCATTCAAGGGTAAGATTCTCTCTCTTGAGCTCTTTCTCTCTCTTGTACCCTCTTCTCTCTCTAGGTTTCTTTCACTCTCTCTCTCTACCTAAACTCTCATCTTTCTCTCTCTAGATTTGATAAAGTTCTTACTTTCTAGATTTAGTTTTTCTTTATGTTTTGTTAGTTGTTTTTGTTATAAACAAGTTGGATTTGAGTTTGTAAAATTAAATTTTAGTTAATGAATGATGTTGACCTTGTTAGTTTTGCTTAAGTATTTGTCTTTCTTCTTGTTCTGTTTTATTAATGCTTCTCATAGTTAAATAATCCCCCATGAACAGAAAATTATGTTTTAAAGATCGATCCGGCTTTCTCATCCCACCACCAATTCTCGTAAATTCCGTAGTTATTTTTGTTCCTTAATTTGCGCTAACCCGACTAATCGTGAGTGCGGATTCGACTCTGACTTTCCATTGTGCTAGAATTCTTAATTTTTGCAGAGAAAAAGAACTGAATTAATTACAAATGTGTTGATTCTAAGGTTTCCGTAACCAATGATACTGAAAAACCCTAGTTTCATCAGTGCATGATTTTTCAGGTTTAAGCTCACTGTTTATTTCTCAGTATTCTTGCAACAGGCTCCACCAAAAAGACATCGACGTCCTGTTCGATGTAAGGAAGGATCCGAAAGAAACTGTGCGGGACTTCATGAAATGGTTCCACAACATCATGATCACAGTAGAGGACTGTGACAACAAACATGCCGTCACGGCATACAGAAAGGCCCTGCCGATAGAGTCCGGACTCTACCGGTCCCTCACAAATAATCGCCCGTCGGACCTCGACGCCTTGTTTGCAAGGGCCGAGAAGTACGCCAGGCTGGAAGACGACACACTACGGCACACCAAGAAGGCCTACACGATCTTGGGAGTTGAGAAGCCCCCTCCCAAGGAAGAAAAAGAGAAGAGAAAGTTTGAAGGCCGGGCCGGCAGGAAACCGCAGTCATGGGACGATCGCACCTACACGCCTCTGACCATTCCCTTGGAGGAAGCCTTGGAACTGATCAAGGACTTGGTGCAGTGGCTTCGACCCATGAGCCCGGAGACAGCAACAACACGGGACAAGAACAAGTACTGCGCATTCCACATAGACCACGGACATGAGACAAACAGGTGTTATGCCCTCAAGAACCGCAAAGAGGAACTACTCGGCGAATGCCATCTAGGCCAGTACATCCGACAGACAGAAAATGTCACGAAATGGGCCAATAACGGTCCCAAAGAGGGAGCTAACAAAGCAGCGATGTTGGACATGGTCATCGATGTGATCCATGGTGGCCCAAGTAGAATGACAAACCGAGAACTAGAGAGGCAGGATCGAATCAGCTCTCGGCAGGTTGAACACCTCCGGGAGGTCTTAAACATCACGCAAGGTCCAAGGTTCTCTAGGGTCGCAGAGGGTGCCCCGGAGGGCGCGATCACCTTTTTGAACATGGACCTGGATGGGGTGGACCTGCCTCATTCAGACGCACTACTACTAACACTTTCCATCAAAAATTTTGATGTCAAGCGCATTCTCATCGATCTGGGGAGTTCGACCGAGATCTTGTTCGCCGACGCCTACAGAAGGATGAACTTCTCGGAGGTCACACTAGAATCGGCGGCAGCACCCTTAATTGGTTTCAGTGGACAAAAGGTGTATGCCCTAGGAAAAATAACGCTGCTGGTAAGGACAGGACCGACAGTACATATGGTGGATTTCCTAGTCGTCGACACACCATCGCCATACAACGCAATCCTGGGGAGAGGATGGCTCCATGGGATGAAGGCCGTTCCATCAACCTACCATCAGCTAATCCGGTTCCCCACTGAACAAGGGACCGTAGAGATCCGGGGAGATCAAACCTCATCAAAAAAGTGCTAGGCAATGGCTGTCAGGCCGAAAAAGGCGGCTGAACTTGGGGCTGATCCCCATAGCAGCAAGCCACCCGCCGACAGTACGTAGCAACCACAGCATCCGGCCTCTGATCCATGCAGTGAGGCGGATCGGGGACGGCTGATAGTTGAGCCGATAGAAGAAGTTAACCTCGGAACCATTGAAGATCCGAAAATAACTTACGTCGGATCAACTTTGGACGAACAGGAGAAACAGATGCTAACGGACCTTTTAAAAGCCTACCAGGACGTATTTGTATGGTCGCTTGAGGATATGCCAAGGATACACCCGAACATTTCATGCCATAAACTGAATGTGAATCGGAGGTCCGCTCTGATCCGACAACGGCCAAGGGTCGTATCTTCGGAGAAGCAGACGATTGTAAGAGATGAAATTGACAAACTTCTGAAAGCAGGCTTCATTAGAGAAGTAACAAACCCTGAATGGCTCGCCAACGTTGTCGCCGTTCCCAAGAAGATAAGGAAGATACAAGTCTGCATAGACTTCATAAATCTGAACAAAGCCTGTCCAAAAGACCCTTATCCGCTGCCTCGGATTGACCAGCTTGTGGATGTGACATCGGGCAATGAAATCTTATCATTCATGGATGATACTCTGGATACAACCAGATTCCGTTCTTTGAGTCCGACCAGGAAAAAACAGCCTTCACCACGGACAGTGGAGTGTTCTGCTACAAGGTAATGCCATTCAGAGTAAAGAACGCGAGAGCAACCTACTAGAGACTGGTCAACCGGATGTTTCACGACATGATCGAAGAATCTATGGAGGTCTACATCGACGACATGATGGTCAAAAGCCGACATAAGGCTGGCCATCTTACTGATCTAAAGAAAATGCTCGACCTACTCCGAGAATACAACATGAAGCCGAACTCCTACAAATGCGTCTTTGGAGTCACATCGGGGAAATTCTTGGGGTACTTAATAACCAAGCGTGGAATAGAAGCTAACCCTGAACAGATTAGAGCCCTCATGGAAATGAAGCCACCCCATAACTGAAAGGAAGTGCAGAAGCTCACCGGAAGGATAACAGCGCTAAGCCGATTTATTGTTCGATCGTCGGACAGGTGTCGGCCATTGTTCAAGCTACTACGGCGGCAGGGACAATTCCAGTGGACAGACGAATGCGATGGGGCCATCGAAAAATTGAAAGAATATTTCGCCAAGCCACCAATACTCTCAAAACTAGAAGCAGGGGAACCTCTCGGCCTTTACCTGGCAGCAACAGAGGAATCCATTAGTGCCATACTAGTTTGAGAGATTGGCAGAGAAGAGAAACCGGTCTTCTTCACCAGTAAAACCCTCGTCAGAGCCGAACTCAGGTACGCATTGATAAAAAAGGCCACCCTTGCTCTAATTTTTGCGTCCAGGAGATTAAAACCATATTTCGACGAAAAGACTATTACGGTCTACACCAAGTTTCAGCTTAAATTCGTCCTTGGGAAGATTGACTTGTCTGGCTGGATGGCTAAGTGGGCCATTCATTTGGCACAGTACGACATCAATTTTAGCCCCAGAATCTTCGAGAAAGGTCATGTCCTAGTAGGCTTCTTAACCGATTTTTCGATAAGCGATATCAAACAGTCCGGTGAAGATGCGGACATCCTCCACCTACCAGAAGCGCCGACAACGATCCGACAGGGAACAACGTGGAGGCTGTTCATAGACAGCTCGGCCAACAAAGACGGATCGGGAATCGGTTTTGTATTAATAACTCCTGAAAACACCAGAACCGAGAGGGCTGTGAAGCTCGGCTTCAAGGCATCCAATAATGAGGCAGAATACAAGGCCGTTATTTCAGGGATCACCGCTGCCTTAGACCTGGGAGTCACCGATCTAACCCTCTACTCAGACTCACAGCTCGTCGTCTCCCAGTATGACGGAACCTACCAAGCGAGGGACGAGAGAATGGCCGCTTACCTATCCATAGTCAGAGGATTGGCAAAACGCTTCACCCGGCTAGAGTTGCATCAACTCCCGAGACAGGAGAACTGACATTCAGACTCACTAGCATACCTGGCAACAATGCTAGGTGAGACGGAATCAAGACTCATTTCAGTAAACTTCCAGGAATATCCCAACATACAGAAACTAAATGAGATACACATGGCACCCATTGCTACTGGGGGCGAGTCAAGCTGGATGGACGACATCGGCAACTACCTTCGGCAAGGGACCCTCCCGGAGTCAAAATCAGATGCATGACGAGTTCAAGGCATCTCGAAGAGATACACCTTATTACACGGAGATTTGTACCGGAAGTCGGCATCTGGACCCCTCTTGAGATGCCTGGCCCCGGCCCAATCACGGACCGTGTTGGAAGAGATACACGTCGGCGAGTGCGGCAACCACTTGGGGGCGAGAAGTTTGGCGCACAAGACAATCACGCAAGGTTATTTTTGGCCATACATGCAGAAGGACGCCAAGATCCTCGTCCGCAAGTGTCCGAGCTGTTAGAAACACGCGCCACTGATCAGAGTGTCTGCAGAAGAGCTACATCCGGTGTACAGTGCCTGGCCGGTCGCCAAATGGGGATTGGACATAGTCGGCCCACTCCCGAGAGTGCCGAGAAATGTTTGCTTTTTACTAGTATCTACCGACCACTTCACCAAATTGATCAAAGCCGTTGAGCTACCTCAAATCCATGCCACAAATGTCAGAAGATTTCTCTAGAAAAATATTGTATGCCATTTCGGTGTACTCTAAGAAATTGTAACAGACAACGGTACTCAGTTCGACGCTACCGAGATCTGAGACTTCTGTCAGACACTCAGGATAAAGAAAAGCCTGTCGACTCTAAGGTATCCGCAAAGCAACAGCCTGGTAGAAGCAGCCAACAGGGTTATACTCGACACACTAAAGAAGCGATTGGAGAGCGCCAAAGGAAAATGGGCTGAAGAATTGTACGGCGTACTCTGGGCCTACCGCACTACCCCGAGACGGTCGACAGGGGAATCCCCTTTTTCGCTAGCTTACGGCACGGAGGCTGTGATTCTGACAGAGGTTATAGCACCAACCTCCCGAACATTGGCCATAGAATCAGGTCAGAACGAGGGCATACTGGCTCACGACGTAGACCTCTTCGAGGAGAGAAGGGAGCAGGCAATGGTTCGACTAGCCGACTACCAGCAGAGAATCAAGCGGGCATTCGACAGGAGAGTAAAACATAGGACCTTCAGGCCAGGAGACCTCGTACTCAGAAAGGTGTTTGAAAATACAAGAGAGACCAATAGCGGCAAGCTCGGTTCCAACTAGGAAGGGCTATATATGATCGACAAACTGGGACAATACGACTCTTATTTTCTCAAGGCAGCAGACGAGACGACACTATAATCAAAAGGCCCTGGAATGCCTTTAACCTGAAGATCTTCTATCAATAAAAGCCCTGCCAATATTTTACACGATCTAGTCCTAACCCACCTTACACATTGGTGAAAAGAACTGCACTCCTCTACAAAGGAGGAAGAAGTCCCACATGTAGGCCGAGGCACCCAGTCCTTCTTTGCAGTGAAGCCAAGGACAAAATGGGACCCAGACACGTGCAGTTGGCATCCATCAAGAGCAGGCCTTGACCGCCTTGATGCATGAGAACTGCACCCTCTACAAAGGAGGAAGAAGTCCCACATGTGGGCCGAGGCACCTAGTCCGATAATGAGAACTACACCCTCTACAAAGGAGGAAGAAGTCTCACATGTGGGCCAATGCACCCAGTCCTTCTCGGCAGAGAAGCCAAGGACAAAACGGGACCCCGACACGGGTAGTTGGCATCCATTAAGAACAGGCCTTAACCGCCTTGATGCATGAGAACTGCACCCTCTACAAAAGAGCAAGTCCCACATGTGGGCCGAAACACCCAGTCCTTCTCGGCATACGAGCCAAAGATAGAACGGGACCCCGATACGTACAGATTGCATCCATCAAGAGCAGCACTTGATGCATAAGAACTGTGCCTCACTTCACAGGAGAAAACAAGAGAAAATTAGAGGCACCAGTTCACTCTCGGCAAACAGACCGAGAGTGGAATGAGGCGTCGACATGGGCAATTGGCATCCATCGGAAAATAAGAATTCAACTTCGAAAAGACTAGACAACCCAGCCCTCTCGACTGAAGGGCATGGGGCAAAATTGTTGGCCCAAGAGGCCAAAATCGAAGGAAGGAAGGAAGATACGCGAGTATTCTTATTCCCACAGGACACTTACATAAAAAAAAAAAGTAAAACACAGACGATAAAGTAAGAAGTTCTTTATATATAAAAACGCCATACGGCATCTACATTCAGAAAAAAATAAAATAATACAAACAGTTTATTCCAAGGCTACGACGTCAGACGACTGTCCGACGCCTCCCCCAATGACCTCGGGGTCCTTCTCGCCATCCCCTTCAAGCGCCGACGGCTCTAGCTCCCCCCCAACAGCAGCTGACTCCTCCTCGTCCATGTCAGCCTGGGCATCCGCGAACCCCATCTCGTATTGGAATTGTTGAAGACGAAGGGACTCGACGTAGACTAGCTCCAAAGTCTCCTTCATCTTCTCTAGCTCCTCCTCGGTGGCCGCCTTCTTGGCTTCGGAAGCCTCTAGAGCCGAGCAGATGTCAGAAGACTTCCTCTCGGCAACCAGACGGGCCTCCTGGGCCTTGGTGAGATCTTTTTTCTTCGCCTGAAGTTGTAGGTTCAAAACCTCAAGGTTCTGGGAGGCAATGGCAAGCCGTGAGGCTGCCTGGTCCGCCCTCTCCCATTGGCGAAGAACCTCGGCATCCTGCTGGACGCGCTGGTTCAAGAGAAAGCCAACGAAGTCCTTCAAACCAAGGTACGCATTGATACCCTGCAGAAAAACAAAAAAAAGCAGGGGGGGAAAACCTGTCAGCCAAAAAAAATAAATAAATAAAATACAGAGGAATGGGGATCAGGAATTCCGTTACCTCGGGGAAGGACTTACTTAGGCCGTCATAGGCCTGAGTTGGCTCCGTTATGTCGGCGTATCGTTGCCAATCTCTTCGCAACGAGAGCCTGTCCACAAGCCCCATGGCCACTTCGGGGTCAAAGAGGGAGTGGCCCTAGGTGATGACCTGGCCGAGAGGGGTGTGGAAGGCAGGGAGTGAAAATGGAGCAGCCGTCCATTCCGAAGGGGTGGCTTCGAAGTGCCGTTCGAAGGGGTCCAACACCTCATCCAAGTTGATCCTTATGGAATGCCTAGTTGGGACGGCTGCTGCTGGCGCTGGGGGAACGGTAGGAGCCTGCCAGGAAGCTTGGGTCACAGAACCTCCAGCTACGACAGCGAGAGGGTCGAAGGCCTAGAAGCCTCTCTTCGAATGGCGCCCCGACTCCGTCTGCTTCCGTTTGCGCTGGACAAGAACCTTCTTCTTGCCACGGTCGTCCATGACTGGGCCCACACAGGTTTGGGGGACTGCTGGGATGGCCGCAAAGTCAGTGCCGAGAGCCTCTATTTGAGAGGTCGGAATGACCTCCGACCTTGTTGTAGCCTTACGACTGTTGCGAGTAGTGAGTCGAACTTCACCATACCAGAAGCGATGCGTGAGAGGGACTGTGGCAACGAACCGCAGCACCTTCTCGGCAATAACATTGGCGTGCGTCCCCGGTGTCTGCACGTTTTTCGCAAGAGAAAACAAGGGTGATAGTTAGTAAGACTTAAATTGAGACTTAAAGAAAAAGAAGGCAACCTAGACGGCCTACTTGCCGGATTGAAAGTCGACCGAACTGAGCCTATCAGAGAGCCTAAGTCAGCTTGGCCGTTGCTATCCCACGTTCCCGAGACAACCAAGGCCTTGTCGGGCCACCCCTTGTGGGAATCTGGAAGGTCTTCAATCATCCAAAAGGGGTCCAACTTAGCCAACAGGCTATAGACATGGTCGGAATAAGGAGTGCGCTTTAATACGTCAGCGCAATCCATCTCCAAAAGGCCAATGGAGTGATCCCCAAGGGCGCAGATGTTTTCAATCCTGGAAATTATCCTCCAGGTATTGGGGTGGAACTGACCAGGTGCTCTATTGTAAAAAATCAACAGAGACCTGGCTAGAAAAGACAGCGGGAAGGACATCCCACCCTCCAGCTGCTCCTCACGGATACTAATCTCCCCATCGGGGAGAGGTTCTCCGAGGAATCGGCCCTTCCTAATGTGTATACGGCGGGAGATGCCGTAACGCTGGAATAGGGCCTCGCACCCATCGTCCGTTGGGGCAGGCTCACTGAAAATGAATGGCCTGGACGACGAGGCGACATCACTTGTATAGACCCTGGTAGGGTCCATGTCAGCCGCACGACTAAAGGAGTCGGCTTTGGGGACTTCGGAGAAGAAGTCTTCTCCGAGAATAAGGTTTTCTACAACCTCAGCTTCCTCTAAGGAAAAAACCTCAGAGGAACGGGACATACAGGTCTAGGGAAGAGAGGAAAAAGAAAAAATGAATAAAAAGAAGAACGAAGAATCTCTTTTTTCAAACTGGTCTACGGTGTCCCGACCGAGGAAACTCACGAACGAAGGTGCTGGCAGGGTCTTTTGTCGGGAAGAGGGGAAAAGAGTAGAGGGGGTAGAAAAATGCCATCGGAGACTTAGAGCTCGTAAAAAATGAAAAATGACCGAGGGTGGGGGTATTTATACTAGCGATGCCTAGCGTTATCACCAAGGCATCTTAGCGTTAACAAAGCCCATATTAAATGCATAATCATTACAGATTCCCTTTCGACGATTCATTTCGCACGCCAGAACGGTTCGACGGTTGATTTCTTTGACAGCTGGACCAATGGCATGTCAACTATCCAAGAAAGGGGGCGATGTGGGTACCCTATTTTTCGAGACGCTACGACAAGACCATGTGTCACTTAATTACGCACATCTGTCGGACAGAGGCACGTGGACTTTCGTATGTCGCAGACCATTTCAGCCCAAATTCTGACATACATACCTCCTTGCCGACACCATCTCACTATATAAGTTATGCCGGGGTAGAGCCCTAAAAGCACCTAAGCAAAATAACGGCTGACACAGTGTGACCAAAGCATAAGGCTAGTCGGAACAGGGTAGCTGTCCATCCTAACCGGAACAGCTGCCGACATAGTTCGACTAAAGCATAATGCTAGTCGGAATAGTCACCGACACTGGCCGACTAAGGCATTGGGCTAGTCGGAACAAGAGTATCGATATTTGACCCTATCTGAACACCTGACGGCACCGTCCGATTTAAAAGTGCTTCACATTGGAGCAAGCAAAGGCCGACCAGCCAAATAAAGGCTGGTCATCCGAGGCCGACAATAGAAAGTGTCAGAACGCTCGGACGAAGCATTGCCCTCAGATCAAGAAGCATAACAGAAAACCATTATCGAGAAATGACGGTTGTAGGCTCCCCAACAAACGACGCGCTCCCTGTTGGGGGCCCTACAAATAGGAAGCAAGATTGAATGAAGGGGGGATAAAAAAAAATCAAAGCGAGTGAGACCAAACAGGACAGGTATCAAGAACCAGACCTAAAGTATCCTAATCCATCCTGACTTGAGCGTCGGAGAGTGATTTGTAAGTACCACGGCGATCGGAGACGTGACGGTGTTCGCTAAGGGAAAAGGTCAGAAGAGGTGCAAGCTGGCAGATCTTAAAGGATTCTCGAAGGCAGGGTCGATCACCCAGGGAGGTTCGTCTGCCAAATCACCAATCCGTATCTTTGGGGATCGTGCGGGTATTTTTCAGGAATTTTCCCCCACAATATGTTAAAAATGATCTATTTCATTGGTGAACTGGAGATCCTAGATGTGGGGACAAAATGTTAGATCTTGCTCACTAATCCCCGAGGAATCATATCCACGCATTGTGACTGAGTTATCAGGTTGATGGGCTTAACTTTCTCGATTCTCGTATACCTGCACAAAAATTAGTTGCCTGTTTGAGGAATGGAAGTGGCTGTCGAGAACCCGATTGCGTTTGTCGACGTGTATAGTGCTTCCGCTGCTCTTCTTTCCTTACGAGTCGTGCCCTGGATGGGCAGGGTACATGACAAAGAACTCTGATGATCAAGCTAGCAGTCGACCTGCTGTGCTCATCGGCAGCTTGTAAACTTGCCGGAGGAGAAGTGTGAGGAGAAAGAACATAAGACAATCAAGATTAGGGGAGTTGGAATCCCAATCAGGTTACTATTCTCTCTATCCTCTGATAGTGATTTAATGAATTTTTTATGATCCTCTATTTGGTGTTTGGCTCCTTCTATTTATAGGTTTTTCCATCATGCGTGTCTAATCTATTTTGTAACGGTCTTTCTGTTACCTTAATGGGTTTGTTGTTAGCTTCTCCCTTTCTACAGAGGTTTGTTAGGATAGTTGACAGTGATTGATGAAGGATTCCTGGGATGTATGTTCGAGTTAAGTTCTCCCTTTTCAATGAGTCAATTCCACGGGAGATGGTGGCAACTCGTCGGCATACTTCCTGATTACTAGATGCCCTTGTTGGCTTGATTCTTATATGTTGATGCCTTGTCGGCATGGGGAATCTTTGTCATCATTGATTCCAAGATATGGTAATATGAGGAGATATGGCCGGCGTTGTGCCTGTTGTGTTCTGTTGAGACTAATGACGATTGAAGCGTGGTACATGAAGGCTCGATTCCGCGGCCCAGCTATATATACCTCGATTCTGCATTGTACATTTTGGGAGGACTTTTTCCTGAGGGCATTTTTGTAGTTCTCACATAGATATACGGAAACCCTAATTTCATCTTGGGGTTATATATACCTATGTTGGTGAGAGACGAGTATCCTAATCTTGTACTGTGTGTATTTCTTTTTGCCCTAGAGCATAGTGGAATCGGTGTGGATCCGTGGACGTACCTCATTCTAGAGGGAACCACGTAAATCTCTGTGTTGTGGTTGTGTGCATCTTTGTTTTATTGTTCATTTATTGTTCTTTCTTCCCAACAATTGGTATCAAAACCTTGAGCTAGAGAAGATCGATGGTGGAAGAAGGATAGGTGAGGATTGAGAAGTTCAATGGTGCGAACTTCGGATTCTGGAAGATACAGATGGAGGACTACTTCTATCAAAAGGACTTATATCTTCTTCTTGGAGGAAAATTGAAAAAGCCAAAGAAGATGACTAATGATGAGTGAGAGCTACTCGACAGAAAGCTCTAGGTATAGTAAGGCTGAGTCTTGCTGCATCTGTAGCCTTTAATATCTCGAAGAAGAACACGACATAAGGTTTGATGGTCACTTTTTCGAAGATGATGAAAAACCCTCTGCCTCAAATAAGGTTTTTCTGATGAAGAGATCGTTCAACATGAAGATGACTGATGATGGTAGTGTGCCCACACATCTCAACGAATTCAACACCGTTATAGCCTAGTTGGAATCCGTTGGCATCAGCTTCGAAGATGAAGTCGAGGCTCTTCTGATTTTATCAGGGTTACCAGACAACTGGGATAGTCTGGTAATGGCAGTGAGCAACTCTTTGGGAACATGAACGCTAAAGTACGATGATGTCGTAAGCATAATCCTAAGTGAGGAAGCTTACAGACGATCCTCGGCTTCTTCGGGTGAAACACTATGGAATGCCCTGAGTGTTAAAGAAAGAAGAAGGAAGACAAGCAGAGGAAGCAAAAGCAATAGTCTATCAAAATCGAGAACCAGCAAATCCAGAACCACCTTTGTGAAGGGATATAGCGGTTACTTGAACTACAGCAAAAATGGGCACATAAAAAGAGATTGTAGAGCTCCATAGAAGCAGTCAGAGAACAGCCATCAGGGAAGTAAAGATTCGGTAAATATTTCGGATGAAAATGTTTATGATGCATTAATTTTATCTTGTGATAATCGGTATGAATCTTGGGTAGTAGATTCTGGTGCATCCTTTCATGCTACTTCGCACAGGGATACTCTTCATAACTATGTGTAGGGTGACTTTGGGAAAGTCTATTTAGGTAATGACGAACTCTGCAGTATTCTTGGAAAGGGTGATGTACAGATAAATCTGTCAAACGGAACAGTGCTGAAGTTGAAAGATGTTAGGCATGTGCCTAGTCTAAAAAGAAATCTGATATCGATTGGCCAGCTTGCAGATTCAGGCCATTTGAAAGAAGAGGTTTTCCCTTGTCGTTGGATCGGAAACCCTTGATTTCAACAATATTTGTAATTTCTCCGATTTGGTTCACTTAATCTGCAAAAATACAGATTTGCACAGTGGCTTTGTGTCGGATGTCGATCCGCACTCGAGGTTAAGATACGCATAATTGGAACACATTATAACAAAAATTAAATAGCTAGAAAATGATGGTGGGATGAGAGGGATGATGATATCGGGATTTTGAAAACATGCATTTTTGGAGATTGGTAATTAACCCTAATAACTCAAATAAATACTAACGAAATCAAAATGGACATGATTGCATAAATCAAAGCAAACTTTTATTCATTATATCAAATCAACAACGTACAAAAGTTCCTCCATTTAACAACTAAGCATTAATAAAAAATGAAACTTAGAAAGCAGTGAATAAAACTAAACTAGAAAGAAGAAGAAGGAGAGGGAGAAAGATCTAGAGAGAGAGAGAGATCTTAGTAAGAGAAAAGATCAAAGGAGGAAGAGAAAGAATAGAGAGAGAAAAGCTAACCATGATGATCAATCCTTAGAGATCGAAGGAAGACGGGTACACATGAGTGCAATGGCTTTGAAATGAAGGTGTTGCCGGTCCGATCGTGAACCCGTGATGGAGGAGATCAGGTCGTTGCCAAGGGAATGAAGGAGGTGCAAATCGTGGATGTGACTGTTGTGGTGGCCGAGTCCTTGAAGATGGAGAGTGCTGGTCAACAGCCTGAGGAGATGACGTGCAAGTTGCTGCCCAGACTTGAAGGCTTTGCTTGGTGTTGCAGATTGTGCAACACCAGCAAGGGAGAAGGTGTGGTGGATGCCGGAGGAGAGGACGTTCTCCACTGTTGGTGGAGCAAAGGGCCGGTGTGCATAGTAGGTGGAGACGGTTTTCTTTTAATGGCGGACTGGAGGCGGTGGGAAGACAGACATGCAACTCGTGTTACAAGTCTGTTATGATAAAAGAGAAGGAGGGAGGCCTCGTGGAAGACCTACAAGGTGAAGAGATGGTGCGGAGGCGCACACCAGCAAGGGAGGAATGAAGTGGGTGGTTGCTTGGTGGCTGGTTACAGGCGGAGGTAGCAGGTCTGTAACGGCAAGGGGAGATGCTGGAACTTGTGGTTCAAGTGGAGAGGATGAATGGTCCGTCTGGAATCATGGGCAGTAGCCAGGTGGGGGAGAAGTTGCTGGCTGTTCTATCAACAAAGGTAGAGGAAGACGACCTGTGGGCAGCAGTATAGAGGAGTGCGGCACCGGTTGGAGTGACAAGTTGCAGGCGTTGGTTCGCCCTTGTGCCTGCAAGAAGACAAAAGGAGAAGAAGAGAAGGGGATAAGATGATGGGGTTGTGCAGGTGATGGCTGGAGTTGCAACCTGCAACTCCGGCGAAAACGTTAGGAAGAAGATGAAGAAGATGAAAAGGAAGAAGAAAAAAGGAGGAGGAAGATGGGGACCAAGAAGAGGGGAAAACGTGGGGAAGGGTTTTGGGGAAGGATTGGAAGAGATTGGAGGGGGATTAGGGTTCAAACGAACCCTTCTCCTTCCCCTTTTAAAGCTCCCTATTTCCTTTAATAGAAATAGGGATTTTTTGAAAATAAAAAATAAGAAAAATATATTTTTTTTAAAGTAAAACCCTACTTTTCTTTGGGGAATTTCCCCATTTAGTGGACCCCCCCTTTTTTTTAAAATTTAATTGAAATTATTTTGAAATTCACGGGGTCCACTAAATGGTCGGACAGCGGGTCGATGATGATGGGCCCGGCTACTGGACCACATGGATTGATGATGTCCATCGTCTCACAAGATGATGTGATAGACAATCTGATGGTCAGACTGAAGATGACTTGATCAGGATCCAGATTGGTAGGCCGACGAATTTAGAGAGATCCGACGGTCTGATGGACGATCCAACGGTCCGATAGCTTAGGGAGATGGGCCAGAGCCAACGGGCAGGAGTTCTGGGGTTAGGTCAGTAGATCCGATGACCGAGAGATGAAGAGAGAGAGAATAAGGAGAGATGAGATAGAAAATTAGGGGGAGGAAAGAGAAAATATCAGAAAATGGAGATAAAAGTATTGGCAGAGGGTCTGGAACCCTGGTCTTCACTGTGACCATCCTCACACTTCTCTAGTAGCGTAGACCATCATTCATTGCTGACTCATGTGGCTTTAAACGCTTAGGTCCGTTTCTTGGTCATTGGCTCTCCTACTCTCTTCGTTCTTTGGGCCAGCTTTTTGGTCCTCTTATTCAGCCCATATTTGGCCCATATCTTCTAGTCATAGCCTGTGGGCTCTTTAAACTTTGATAATGGGCTTTAATGATCGATTTTGGCCTGCAAGTCTCGAGAATAGCCTGATCAAGTTTTCTGCAAAAGAAAAGCACATAATGAGACTTGATCATAACATCTTTATACCTAGACTTCTAGAAATGCGTTTAATGCATGCAAATATACCATTTCGTCCAGAAAAGTGTGTTCTACGCAATGAAATAGACTCTTACGTAGAAAAGTAGATAAATAGAGTATTTTACGTAAGATAGTGTGATAACGCTAAAAGGATAATTGCTTAAAATAAGCACTTTTGAGCGAATATCAGGATACGTGGCAACTTTCACCAGTGATTCATGGAAAATTACAAAAGGGGCTATGGTGATAGCTCGGGAAAAGAAAGAAGACACACTCTATGTGACTTTTGGTTCTAACAGTGCCATTGCAGTTGCATCATCAGGGATGGACACAAGCACGTGGCATCGCAGGCTCAGGCATATGAGCGAGAAGAGGATGAAGGTATTACTTTCGAAAGGAAAGTTACCTAGGCTAAAGTCTGTAGATTTAGATCTTTGTGAAGATTGCATCTATGGAAAGCAGAGAAAGGTCAGTTTCTCAAAGGCCGGAAGAACTCCAAAGTTGGAATGGCTAGAACTGGTTCACACTGATGTGTGGGGACCAGCCCAGGTATCCTCTCTTGGTGGCTCTCATTATTTTGTTACTTCATTGATGATGCTACTAGAAAGCTTTGAGTTTATTTTTTGAAACAAAAATCGGATGTATTTGATGTGTTCAAGAAATAGAAAGCTCTGGTTGAGAATGAAACATGTTAGAAGCTGAAGTGTCTCAGATCAGACAATGGGGGAGAATATTGCGGCGATGAGTTTGAATAATATTGTGCGGTTAATAGAATTCTTAGACATAAGACGATTTCCAAAACACCACAGCAAAACGGTGTGGCTGAACGCATGAACAAGATGATTTTAGAACGTGCCAAGAGCATGAGGATCCATTTGGGATTCCTAAAATAGTTTTGGGCAGATGCTGTGAATACTGCGGTTTATTTGATCAATCGAGCACCCTTAATTGCTTTGGCCCATTGCCAGAGGAGGCTTGGACTAGAAAATAGGTAAACCTCTCGCACTTAAAAATATTTGGTTGCACCTCTTTATGTCCATAATGATTCTGAGAACAGGAATAAACTAGATCCAAAATCTAGAAAGTGCACATTTATTGGATACGGCATTAATGAATTTGGTTACTGATTTTGGGATGATGAAAATCGGAAAATCATTAGAAGCAAGGATGTCATATTCAATGAAAATGTCATGTATAAGAACAGATTGGAACAGCAAAGTGAGAAGAAGGAGAATAGAGAATTTGTAGAACTTGAGGAGATATCTAGCATTGATGTTCTGAAAGCTCAAGAAGAGCACATACAGGTAGAACCGCAAACTCCTATCCCTGAGAGGAGACGATCCAGGGTCATTAGACCCCCAACTCGTTATTCACCCTCTCTGCATTATTTTTTGTTCACTGACAATTGTAAACCATGAAAAAAAAATCGGTCCGTTCTCTTTAATCAGAAATACTTAGAAGGGAGGGGTGATTAGGTTATTCAAAAATTAATCTAACCTATCATAAGTTTACTGGTCAAGGTAAGGTGATAAACTCACATGCCTTAGTTGATTGATAAAAGGATTATCTCAACCGACTCAAATCAAATATACCTCTGTGGTATATTATCTTTTCCTCGTTTGATCTAATCAATTGATTTAGCGGAACAACAATCAAACATCCACAAGACAAAGAGTTTTAGCGTGGAAACCTTAGCCAAGGAAAACCACGGGACCATGTCCAGACGGAAAGTATCAGTAACTGAAAAGTTAAACGAAACAAAGGTTACCTACGCAGTATCGTTGCAAATGCAGCTTCCAACCTTAGCCAAGGCCTACTGCCGATGCATCCACGTCCTCTGAATCAATGCTACGAATTCACACACGCCCTCCTAATTAAGAAGCCTTGTCTGCTTGTTCAGTTTGGTACTCTCCAAACCTACCGTCGATCAAAGCTTTTGGCTTTGATCTATAAGAGAAAAGCTCACAAGATATTTATGAGAACTAAATACTTTTTGCTCTTCGAATGGATACTCTTGATAAATAAAATTTTCTTCTCTGTATTCTAATGTGTAGAAATGTATATTGTAAAGCCAGAGAGGAGTTATATTTATAGAATTCGTAGCCTAGAGCCTTTTAGAAAGTGGGATAAGTGGAGACTAGAATTTCAGATCTGAAAAGGACTCATTCCATGTGAAGTCCAATCGATTGTACTCTGGGTCCAATCGATTGGTCTTGTACGGATGGGTTTTTCCTTCGTAAATCCAATCGATTATACATAGTCCAACCGATAGAAATTAAATAAGTTTTTGTCTCATAAGCTCCAATTGATTTCACAGAGGTCTCCAATCGATTGGCCTAAATAGTCCAATCGATCGAACTTTCCCAGAGGTCAATAATATTGACTTAGACTCGGGTCTGTCCATTGACTAGGTTTGACCATTATATTTTATTCATTTTAAACCTATTCCTATGGCCACTAAGTCACTTACCTTCCTAAGCGAGCGTACACGATCTATAATCGACAAATGGGCAGTTACTCAGATGACTCATGTCGTCAACCGTCTGATCCTCGTTGTCTCTGTCTTCTAGTCTTCACGTAGTCGGCGAAGTATGCGCACCATGACATCTTCACACTACACTGGTGCTCGTAGGTAAGGTTACATCAATGTTTTATATCACACAAAATCTTTCCCAGACTAGAATATGAAAATATTCTTTACAATCTCCTCCTTTTGCAATTCCGTGACAAAAAACATTTAATCATATAGAAGGTAAACAAAAATACATAAATATAATCTCGCCCTCTTACATGATTCACCTACTATCTCACAATCTCTTGGAGATAACAAACAGATAATAGAATAAATGCTTTGATCTGTTCCCTGCACATTCCGCCATCAAAATATACCATGTAATATCATCGACAGAAATATATAAAACAATTAAGCATTGCAGTGAGTTAATGCACATCATAGATAGAGAAATAGGTAAAATAATGTACAATTTTACTCCCCCTAAATTTCTATCCCCCTATCTCATGCAACTACTAGTTTACCTCATATGATTTTTCTCTCTTCCTTTTTGTCACAGAATGACAAAGGTACAGAAAATAAACAGATAAATAGTATGCATAATATATTATCATGAATCACAAGTGCATAATAATATATAACAAAATACCAACAATACCATGTCATATACTATGATAAAGAAGTTTATACTCTGAAATACATCGGTAAGAAAATAATACAGAGTATAACCACTAAGGAAAAGAGTTTATCTTAGTACAATGATCTCAAAGAAAATAAATGTAGATAACTCAAATAAAATCTCTCCCGACGAGACTAAGACGATGGTCCAGCACCATCATGCTGGTCCGGAGCAAGAAATGAAGGATGTTGCCTGAAGCCCATCATAGTGAACTGATGCCCCATGTAACGTTGCATGTCCGTCAGTGTGCCAGTCATCTGGTCTAAACCAGCATCCTGTCTTTCTTCTAAATGACGAAAGCCCTATGATGTCCACTCCTCATGTGAACTAAGTCGCTGATCAAATCAAATCATCTGATGATGAAGGGACTCTAAAGTATACGTCGCATGCATCTCGAGTGGCTGTACGTAAGACAGCTATGTCTCAGGAGGATGCATCTCTGTGTCTGTATGATGTGCTCCCGACTCTATATCGTCTCCCAAGTCATCATCAAAGATGTCCTCGAAACCAGATGGAACCTCAATAACCCTACAAACCTGAGACATACTCTTCCGAATGGTAGAGGGTCCAATGGGTCCTATGGGTGCACACACCTCCTCTGATGGTGAGATCGGTACATCAATATGAAGAAGAATAGAACTCACAAGTAGAGGAAAATGAAGATAGGGATGAAGCTCTGGCCATTGCCCTAAACTTGAATCGATGAAGGTCAATGACAAAGCCAGTACCAAGATGATATAGCAACTGAAGACGATCAATGTTCACTTATGCCCCATGGCCAGGTGGATCAATGTTGTACCCATAAATCAGGTGCAACAATCGATAATCAAGAAGAAGAGATGTAAGAGGAATATACGATCTCCAATCCAATAACTGACCAGTAAGAGTCTCAATCAGGAGAACTCTGTCAGTCTTCAAGACACGAGTCCGAGGAAGATACTCATCCGTAGCAGATGGACGAGGAATTCTCAACAAGGTAGAAATCAGATCGGGGGTAATGGTCAACTGAGCCCATAGACATAAGTCTCAAACGATAGCTGACTCTCGTCATCACACTGAATAGAATGATGTTGGCATAAAACATTTTAACTAACATAGGATAGAAAGGCATGTTTAGACGCATAGTAGGAATCCATTGACGAGAAGTAAAAATGGAATGAACAAAAGATCCCATTGTCACGATCCAATTTTTTTGGATGTTAGGACCCGACCCGTTTCATAAGGACTGACCCATATTCATATTTGGTCATGATAAAAATAAAATAAATTATTTCAAGGACAAGGAAACGAAACATTAATCCGAATAAGTGTAAAGCTCAAGTTCGATGTACATGCTGATTAAGAGCAGTTCATCATGGTGTATGACAGGTAGAGGCATTAGTCACCAATCTACCCAATACCTTGAGCAAACTAGTCTAAGATCAATGCATCCCAAAGTTCAGGTAGTAAACATTCCTGGTCACTATGATGTAATAGAGGATATAGATCACTGGTGTGAAATGATCGTGGAGGAGACGTTAGTCCTCATGCTGCCCATCGTCGTCTCAGCACTTCCAAATAATAGGTTGTTAAGCCAGCTTATAACACAACATACAGGGACGACATGGTCTCCAATTTGCCCAATCACTCTATACCGAATGACTTAGGCGTACTATATTTTAAGGTCCAAGCATTATCCTTGTCTCACTGGTTCTATAAAGAGTCCAGTCCACATATACGATTGTCGAGATTGATTTCAAATAAAAAATCTTTCCTTCATACATGCTGTGCATGCCCGAAAAAAACATTCCCACGCATACACTAAACATTTAGAATTACTCGGGGATAGATCTCTCCTCATTCCCGAATCAGCGACGAATGTCGACATTGAAATATCCAGATCTGCATATCATAACTCCATCATCCATTCCTTGGATTCCCACTCCATATTTGGATTTGTGAGTCCATGGCCGGAAAGATTTCTCACGACCATACACTATTTCTTTGTATGCAACAATCAGTACGTCAAGTGACTTAGAGCATTCCACCATCATAAAAAAATTATCCAACAAATGGAGAGATTCATTTATATTTAATAATAGTGCTTCCCCATGTAAAATAATGTCAACACATCCTTGGTACATCAATATTTTTTAGGCTTAAACAATAGCATCCCATGAAATAAAATAAAAACAACCATAGATCTAAATAAGTTGTGAAAGTAGGGTTTTTCCGTCGTTGAGAGAACGACCCTAATCTCAACACATTTGTAATTAATCCGAGACTTTTAACCTGCAAAATGAACTTTGATGCATAGTGGCTTGTCGGATGTCGATCCGCACTCAGGATTAGTCAGATTAGCGCGTGTAAAGAACATAAAATGACATATTTTTATCAGAAAAATATAGAGAATACGGAGAGGTGAGAATGGTGGATCGAGGTGATTTCAAAACATGCTTTGGTGATTTTTAGAGAGAGAAATTGCCAAAGGAAGTTTTAAACAAACCTAACTAAACACGATAAAGCAATACTATACTTTATTGAAATATTAACTCCTTTACAATATTCTCTATCAAAATTGCGAAAGAAACATTACAAGAACTAAAGAGATTAAACTAAAAAGCTGTAAAAGTTTGGAGAGAGAAGGAAAGAGATGACGAGAGAGAAAAGGTAGAGGATGAGATTTTTAGAGAGGAATAGAGGAAGGAGAAAGGAGAGAATGTCACCTTGATGACTTACCTTGAACGGATAGCCTGAGATCAGCCATGTGTTGGCTGGATATTAAGCTCGGGTAGTGTCCATGAGGAGCATGGACCAACGGGTTAGAGCAAGTGATGCTCGAAGAGTTGCTACCATGAGGTTCCTTACTAGTTCGGCTAGCAAGGAAGGTGATGGATAGCACAGAAGTGGAGAGAGCACTCACTGTTTATGTACTGGTGGGCGTTTCATTGATGCATGTGAGAAGCTGACGAACCAGGAGGTAGGGGCGGTGATTGCAGCCCATGAAGGAGAAGATGATGGGCGGTGAGGTGTGCAACCTGAAACCCCAGACGAAGAAGATGAGGGATGCACTGGTTGGAGGACGGTCCAGATGGTGGTTGTGTTGCAAGTGGCCGTGCTAGTCCAATCCGGCTAGGACTGTGATGGAGAATGGTTCGCCGATTTTAATGGGGTTCACCGGAAGAACAACGAAGAAAACAGACCTGATGGGGTTGCAAGTCCGATTTCTTGAAGGGGCAGGGATATCTCGTGGCCGTGAGACAGAGAGGAACCGTGAGAGAGAGGAATAGAGGTTGCTGGCAGTCTAGCAGGCGAAGCACGCAGCAGGCGGCAGTGCACAGGTGGAGCGCTATGGCAGGGGCGGTGTTGCTGTTTGCAACAACAAGGACGCTCGCGCACAGGTGGAGGAAAGAGGAGGAGCAGCAATAAGAGAAGCAAAAGAGAAGGAGGAAGAAGAAGAAGAAGAAGAAGAAGAAGAAGAAGAAGAAGAAGAAGAAGAAGAAGAAGGCGGAGACGGCCGGAGTTCTGCAACTTCGGCTTGAAGAAAAGAAGAATGACGAAGAGAAGAAGAAGAAGAAGAAGAAAAAGAGGAGAATAAGAGGAAGAGGAAGAAGAGGAGAAGGGGCAGAAGGAGAAGAGGAACGCGCAGGTGATGGTGCAAAGGTGTTCTTAACGGACTGGTTCAGTTCGCCGGAGAAGATGATGAAGAAGATGATGAAGAACAAGAAGAAGAGAGAAGAAAGAAGGAGAAGAAGGAGAGGAAAACGTTGGAAAATGTTTTGGGGAAAGAGAGGAGGAGAGGGGAGAGGGATTAGGGTTCAAACAAACCCTTCTCTTCTCCTTTTAAAAGCTCCCACTTTCCTTTAATGAAAAATGAGAATTTTTGAAATAAAATTTTTTTTTTTGTTTTTTCTAAGGAAAACCTTTTTTTTCTTTGGGGAATTTCCCCATTTAGTGGACCCCCCTTTTTATTTTAAAAAAAATTAATTTAAAGCATTTGAAAATTATGAGGTCCACTAAATGGTCGGGCCGCTGGTCGATGATGATGGGCCCGGCTACTGGCCCACATGGACTGATGATGGCCGTCATCTCATAAGATGGTGTGACGGATGATTTGCTAAAAATAATCGATCAGACGGATGATGACTGGATTGGGATCCAGATTGGTAGATCGACGGATCTAGAGAGATCCAACGGTTAGATAGCTAAGGTAGATGAGACAGAGCTAATCGGACAGGAGTTCTAAGGTTAGCTCGGTAGATCTGAGGATCAGGTGGTGATGTATAGGGAGATGAAGAGAGATGAGAGAGAAAACTCTACAAACTACAAAGATAACTGCTGACGGAGGGTCTGGAACCCTTGTTTTCAATATATTCTCTCCTCGGGCTTCGCCAGCAGAGCAGATTATCATTTTCTTCTCATTTCATGTGGCTTCGACTGTTTTGGTCCGTCTCTTGGTCATCGGCTCTCCTGCTCTCTTCGTTCTTTGGGCCGGCTCTTTGGTCCTCTTATTCAGCCCATATCTTCTAGTCATAGCCTGTGAGCTCTTTAAGCTTTGATAATGGGCTTTCATGATAGATTTTGGCCCGCAAGTCTCGAGAATCATCCAATCAGGGTTTCCTACGATAGAAAAAGCACGTAATGAGACTTAATCAGAATGACTTTATATCTAGACTTCCAAAAATGTGTTTAATGCAAGCAGATATACCATTTCGTCCAGAAAGGTGTATTCTATGCAACAAAAGAGACTCTTACGTAAAAAAGTAGATATATAAAGCATTTTACGTAGGAGAGTGCAATAATGCTAAAAGGATAATTACTTAAAATAAGCACTTCTGAGCAAATATCAAGTTGCAATATCATTCATGGTATGGGTCACGCATCCTCCGTGAATTTGCCATATTCGATATTCTCGTCCTCTATCATCTCGACTTCCCCCATCTAATCGGCAAAATCTGAAAATATGAATTGGTACGAAACCATGAGCTGAGGCCCAGTAACAACATATGGGTTCTGAATGATAATAGTTGGGAGAATGCATTCCGCATTGTTTATGATATGTAGCATAGCAGCACAATATTTTCCAGTACAACCAATCAACATGTCGATCAAACAAGTACATAACATAACAATTTTCTTCCTCGTTCCCACCAAGGGAATCCCTGTAGGGTTTATTAATATTGGACCAACAGTAGTTTTATATACATAAGATTCAATAGCATGGCATAACAATGTTCTTGCATCACACGAAATATCGAGATTATACGCATTCAATGATCACCATTCAATCATGCATTCACGCTCATACACTAGCAACAAAGAAACAATTCGCACTACGATTATGGTTAGGAACACCTAATTGTTATGGGTTTAAGTTCCTACGGCTTGATCTTGCTGTCCGTCTTCTCCCTCTCGCTCCTCGTCTCGACGCCTCCGTGTGAGTTTCCTTTCGTTTCTGCTTCTCCTCCTCCTTATATGACATTCCATATGATTCTCTCTCCTTTAAGATCCTTTTCTACCCGTTAGGAATGGGACACGGTTAGTTTGTGTGTATTCCTAAATTTAGTGGTCTAAAAGTAGTGGCTTCTTAATTGGTGAGAGGGGTCTAGGTGTCATAAGGTCAAAAGTTTCTAAGTTCTAGGCTAGGGAAAAATGTTGAGTGTTAGGAAATATCCATGGTCAGCAACATTTCTTAGTTAATCCTCCCATGAGGTTTTCCTAATTTGTTTAGTGGAATTTTACTAAAGTGGTAATCCCTAGTGTGCTTTACTTGGTAAGTTGAGATTTTATCTCTCATTCTCTTAGTTAATTCCTAATTTCTTACATATTCTATATGTTATATGTGGAACATCCAAGGCATACTAGGTATTATAATACAATTTATTTTTCTTGTGGGTCCTACTCTTTGTATGAAGGTTGAGACCGTTTAGGTCAATGGGGTCCACATATTATTCTATTAAAATATTGCATGTCCACCTCGATATCCCATATAGTGGCTGGTCTCATACGATATTGGATGCGATCATTTTCTAGTATGGTAACTCTAGTGAATAAAAGGTTGTACGTGGTATGGTGTGTATAACAATGTGCGCGCTCCAAATCCTAGATTTCCTAGGCATGGTACAATGTATCTCCCGGTTGAGTAACTCAACGTTAGTGGGCCTTATTCGTAACCACGTGATCATTCTGGACTACTCATCAGTCCATTAAAGTGCCTTACGATTTATGTAACGGTCATGTTATTCTTTTGAGGTGGGTGTCATGAGGTGTCCTAGGGTTTTACTTGCGTTGAACTAACATAATTAAATTTATTCTTGTTGGTCTAGTGATCATTGTTGCTGGGGTATCCACTGGTTTCATTCTTTATGATCTTATCCAATTAAGTTCGTTAGCAGAGAGGTGACCATGATTATATTCGAGTAAATTTGAAATGTTGAGTTGTCTTAGGTGTCGGGTGGGGTGGGGTCCCGCATGACATAAGGTTTTCGATTCCAACTTTTAAGTTTAACAAAACAATAACACAAGTTCATAATATAATAATGATCAAAATTATGAAAGAGGCACAAATTTCAAACTTCACAAAATTTTTGAATTTACCCCCGATTGAGGGTTCAGGGTACTACAACCCAACCCCCTTAAAGAAATTTCGTCATTGAAAGTAAAGACTTACTGCTGGTAATGAAGAGGTCCAGATATTTCTCTCATATTTTGGACTCCAACTCCCAAGTTGCCTCCTCCAAGTCGTGGTGTTGCCATAGTACTTTGACTAACTTAATTGTCTTAGTACGTAGCACTTGGTCTTTAGTGTCCAAGATGCGTATATGTCGTTCCTCGTAAGCCGCATCTCCTCAAAGCTGAAGGTCCTGCCACTTGATGACGTACGTGCGGTCTGGCTCATACCTGCGCAGCATCCTGACAGTTGTGGTGGTAGTGCAAGCTGCTATGTGACTTGTCCCACTCTTCTTAAGATTTCGAACGGTCCGATATATCGAGGTGCTAATTTCCCTTTCTTGCCGAAACGAATGGTTCCCTTCCTCGATGTCACCTTTAAGAATACGTAGTCTCCAAGTTGGAATTCTAAGGGTCTTCTGCGCTTATCGACGTAGCTCTTCTGTCAGCTTCGTGCAGTGAGTAGTCGATCTCTGATGATTTTCACTTTCAAGGTGGTCTCCTGAATGAGTTCAGGTCCTGACAGAGTGTGTTCTCCAACCTCTGCCCAGCATAAGGGTGATCTGCATGGTCGTCCATATAGAGCCTCGAATGGTGCCATCCCAATACTTTGCTGTGTAGTCCAATCGATTGGACTCAGGGAAAATATTTTAAATGATATTTTAAAATTTTAGGCTCATTTTCTAAGTCCCCTAGCACAATAAGTACTATTTTTAGAAATAAATCAAGATCATAATATTCAGAAAAATGTTAAATTTCAAATCATGAATCAATCTTGATATGTGTTAACATTGAGTTATTTAGAAAAAATAACTAATCATATTAGTTCAGTTTTGTTTTCTAAAAAATATCAGCTCTTTTAGAATCTTGTGCAAGTCACACACCACTAATGATCATTGAAAGTAGGGTTTTTCCGCGTCGTTGGTTACGGAAACCCTAGAATCAACACATTTGTAATTTATCCGAGATTTCCTGCAAAATTAAGCGATTCTTTGCACAGTGGAAGTATGTCGGATGTCGATCCGCACTCGGGGTTAGTTTGCGCAAATTAGAACTTGAAATGATGGATTTTTTTCTCAGAAAAATGCTATAGAAATTGATGGAGAGGTGAGAATGGTGGATTGAGTTAAAGCATCTTCAGTAATTTTTAGAGAGAGAATTTATTGAAACTACAAACTAAATCAACAAACATGAAAGAAGATTGAGAGAGAACAAACATGCTAAAATCAATTTTTTTATTCTTTCAACGAAATAAAGTTTACAATGCTTGAATCCACTACTTAAGCAAATAAAAAGAAATTAATTCTAGAAAGCAAGATAAAGAGAGTAGTAGAGAGAGAAAGAGTAAGGTAAAGAGAGAAATAAGAGAATTTTAGGGAGAAAAAGATATAAACTAAGGAAAGAAAAAGAATGATAGGGAGAGAGAAACTAGAGAGTTAAAGAGAGAGGTCTAGAGATTTCTAGAGAGAGAAAGATGAAATTAAATAGAGAAATCTAATCCTAGAGAGAGGTCTAGAGAAAGAGAGAGATCTAAGAGTTACCCTTTGAACTTACCCCCGAGTGGTTGGAGAAGATCGACCGATGATGAAGGAGGATTGCCAAGATCAGCCATTGTTGTGGTCGGTGGAGTGAATGATGGCAGCCATGGTGCAAGGAGCATGGTGGAGGAGAAGGGAGGCAGTTTTGCAGGCTTGTTGTGGAGATCACTAGCAGGTGCATCACGGCTAAGCTATGAAGAATAGGAGCAGCAGTTGGGCAGCGACTTGGAGGAGTTGATGGGTGGTGCACGGTGGTGCAAGGACCAGGGATTCACGTCCTGTGTCATGCCGTGTGGGAGGTCTTGCAGAGGTATGTGGAGGAACTGCTGTGCTTTAAGGAGGAACGGTGGAGATGATTGTGGTGTTGGCTAGTGACGTGGATCAAAGCTTGGAGGAGTTTTTCACCGGCGTCAATGGAGGTGTCGCAGTCTGAAACAGAGGTTGCAGGAAGTGGCGGTCGAGAACACTGTGAGTGCTTGCAAGGGGAGAGCGAGATGAGAGAGCCAAGAGGGAAGATGAGGTAAGACATTGCTGGTGGAGACGCCTGAAATAGCAAGCTGGAGTTGCAGGTTTGCAACTCCGGTGGAGGGGATGAAGAAGAAGAAGAAGAAGAAGAGAAGAAGAAGAAGAAGAAGAAGAAGAAGAAGAAGAAGAAGAAGAAGAGAAGAAGAAGAAGAAGAAGAAGAAGAAGAAGAAGAAGAAGATGAGGAGGAGGAAGACCTTGATGGCCGGAGTTGCTACCTGCAACTCCGGCGAAGATGGAGGAGGAAGAAGAAAAAAAAAATAAGAAGAAAGGAAGAAGGGGCCAGAAGGAGAAGGGATCCGTGCGGGATTGATAAGGGGAGAGAAAGGAGTAGAAAGGAGGGGGATTAGGGTTCCAAAGAACCCTTCTCCTTCCC
The DNA here is from genome assembly GCA_035048495.1 of Euptelea pleiosperma. Taxonomy (NCBI): domain Eukaryota; kingdom Viridiplantae; phylum Streptophyta; class Magnoliopsida; order Ranunculales; family Eupteleaceae; genus Euptelea; species Euptelea pleiosperma. The sequence continues at coordinate 28,420,091 of CM068550.1, forward strand.
CCTTTAAAGCTCCCTAGTTTCCATTAATGGAAATTAAGGAATTTTTTAAATAATAAAAAAAAAAATATATATATATATATATATATATATATATTTTTAAGTAATACACTACTTTTCTTTGGGGAATGTCCCCATTTAGTGGACCCCCCATTTTTTAAAATTTAATTAAAATTATTTTGAAATTCACGGGGTCCACTAACTGGTCGGACAGCAGGTCGATGATGATGGGCCCGGCTACTGGCCCACATGGATTGATGATGGCCATCATCTCACAAGATGATGTGACAGACAGTCTGATGGCGATCAGATGGATGGTGACTTGATTGGGACCCAGATTGGTAGATCAACGGATCAGAGAGATCCAACGGTCCAATTGAAGATCCAACGGTCAGAAAGCTAAGGGAGATGAGATAGAGCCGATGGGCAGGAGTTCTGGGGTTAGGTCAGTAGATTCAAGGACCGAGAGATGAAGAGAGAGAGAGAATAAGGAGAGATTAGAGAGAAAGTATCAGAAAATGGAGATAAAAGTATTGGCAGAGGGTCTGGAACCCTGGTCTTCACTGTGACCATCCTCACACTTCTCCAGTAGAGTAGACTATCATTCATTGCTGACTCATGTGGCTTTAAACGCTTTGGTCCGTCTCTTGGTCATTGGCTCTTCTACTCTCTTCGTTCTTTGGGCCAACTTTTTGGTCTTTTTATTCAGCCCATATTTGGCCCATATCTTCTAGTCATAGCATGTGGGCTCTTTAAGCTTTGATAATGGGCTTTCTTGATCGATGTGGGCTCGCAAGTCTCGAGAATTGTCCCATTGGGGTTTCCTGTGACAGAAGAAGCGCGTAATGAAACTCTATCAGAATGACTTCATGTTTAGACTTCCAAAAATGTATTTAATGCATGCAAATATACCATTTCGTCCATAAAAGTGTGTTCTACGCAATAAAAGAGACTCTTATGTAGAAAAATAGATAAATAGAGCATTTTAACGTAGAGAATGCAATAATGCTAAAAGGATAATTGCTTAAAATAAGCACTTTTGAGCGAATATCAATCATAGATTCAAATATCAACAGTAAAATCATCAAGTGTAAGCGATCTAATTTTAACTGTGGTACACGATAGATTTCAGTAATAATTTCTCATATAAATCAGAATTAGAGGTATCTTGTATCTGACCATAAAATCTTCATTAGAGCTATTATGGGTTCTCATATATCACTCATACAATTTTTATAGGTGTATTTGCTAATAGGATAAGAATTTTTTGTAGCAAAATTGGCTGTTTTTCACCTATTTTTTTTATTTTGTGATAGCTTTCACACTCCCTGTAAGTAGACCTTTTCTGCAGCAATTAGAATCAGACTTTAATAGTAACCAGGGCCATACAGAGGGCTTTTACTCTAGTTTTTGGAGGTAGTTGTTTCCTTGGCAACAATAGCTCACATTAGGAAGCCAACAGTCGATTATAGTGGAGTTTCAAAATCAATTGAATGAAGGAACACTACTAATTTGAAGTCATAATCAGTAGAGGTTTATTCCTAATTCCAATAATACAAAATCTCACACCTCTATCAGATCCGTATCCACTAGAAAAAATCAATGTGCACGTGAAGATAAATTAGATATACTGTAGTAATAATCACCTAATGCAAACTAGTAAAGTTGACCAATCATAATAATCAAAAGATATAATACTTAGATTAGCAAAACTTTACTAACATTGATAAAATCAAATTTCATAAATGTTCTCAAAATTACTGCTCATAAAAAATAATCACAATAATTACCAACTTTAACATTCTTCTTAACATTAAATCTTTTGATTTTTTGAAATTTTTAATTTTTATTAAAAAAAATAAGAAATCAACCAACAATCCCTCCACAAAGAATAAGAATAGAAAAATGAAACAAGGTTCTTTCGGTCGTTTGCACGGATAGCCCTTAAATCAATATTATTTTTTCAGTTCTTTAATCCTGCAAAAATTTATTTCTTGATCAAATAGGGTAAGTCGAATGTCGAATCCGCACTCGGGTTAGAGAAGTAACATTAAAGAAAGTAAGCAAGGAAATGATGAAAATGGTGGAGAAACGAGAATGGTGAAAAATGATTTTTAAAACATTTTTTATAGGAGGGGAATTACTTACAACATTAATAAAAGAAAATAAATATGCAATAACAGAAAATAAAATGTCAAAATAAACTTCATTTATTAAAAATAACTGTAACTTACAATGCTTGAATTAAAAATGCTTAAAGAAATAAAGCAAATAAAAACTTAACTAAAAAGTAATGAAAGAAGAGATTAGAGAGAGAGAAAGAGATAGAGAAGGAGAAGAGGAGAACAAACCATGGTTCTTGGAGTTATATTGAGAAGAAGATGATGGAGCTGTTCGATGGAGAAGGAAAGGCAAAGACGCAGACTTTTTTCTTTTTATTTTTATTTTACCTTTTTTTGTGCTAGTGGAGAAGGTAAGAAAGAGATGGGAATTAGAAAGGGCCTAAGGGGAATAAGCCATTAGTGGCTTTTTATAGGGAGATAGTACCATTTGTGGGTTAATGCTCATCCATCTTTTTAAAAATAATTTTTTTCTAAAAACTATCCTTAGAATTTTAAGAACACCTTTTATTGCTTTTTAGAAAGTTTCTTTAGAGACAAAATTCATTTTTTATAAGAAATTTTTTTTTTCTTCAAAGTTTTAAACTTTTCTCGTAAATGAAATATTTTTAACATGTTTCAAGCTTGTGAGTTTTCAAAACCACATGTCAACTCTCTTATGTAAAAGTAAACTTTTTTTTTATAAAAGAAAATTTCTTTTAAAATCAAAACCATTATATATTTTCAAAATCTTTTTAAATCTGAGAGAAATTTGTATGTTTTAAAAAATTAACATTTCTAATGCATTTGTGATCTAGACCATTCATTTTGGTGGTCCCTTGATGGACACACCACCCATGCATGCTAAAATCACCTTCAATTGGACAACCTTTTATCTTGTAGATCGTGTGGCAATCTCATGGTGAATGGGTGTGATGATGGGAATTTAGTGGTTTATCGGATGGATGAGCGGGTGGATAATCGGATGGTGAAGATGCTGGTGAGAGATGGGTGGTGATGATCAGCCAAGGTGGGCCATGGGATAGAGTAATGGTGATAGGAGAGAGGATCGGATGGTTGAGATTGAAAGGAGAGATGGTTTAGAGAAGGGAGAGAAAAAATAGAGATAAATGAGAAAAAAATGCTAACAAAGGGTCTTGATCCCTGGTCTCTGACTTGGTCTTTTGCAAGCTTCACCAACTGAACAAGCCTTCATCTTGTGTTAATTGTTTAGGCTTTAATCTCCTTAGCCTATTCTCTCTGTGGCTTGACTCTTCTACTTTCTTGGTCATCTCTTTGGTTCTTCGATCCTCTGACTCTGCTCAGATTCGACCTATAGCTTCTTGCTTTTACCTTGTTGGCTCTTTAGCTTTGGTCATAGGCTCTATAGGTCAGTTGTAGGCCACCCATCCATCAAAATTGTCCAAATGGTATCTTTGTGATAAAAGAAGCGCGTAATGAGATTTAATCAAAATGGCTTTATATTAGAATATCAGAAATGTGTATATTTCATACGAATAGTCGATTTTTGTCTAAAGAATGTGTTCTACGCAATAGAAGAAACTCTTACGTTGAAAAATCGATGAAAAGAGAAGTTTTAAGTCAGAGAATGTGACACCGCTAAAAGGATAGTGATTTAAAATAAGAACTTTTGAGCGAATATCAAAAAACAAGAGGGAACGAAGAACATTTCCTTTAGGGAATCTTTTTTCACCCACAGATGTAATTTTTGTGGATTGAAAATTTCTCTTAGGATCTCTCCTCTTTTGAGTTAAAAAACTTTGAGAGTGCCTATTTTTCTCAAGGGACTCAATTTCCTTGATTAAGACTTTAGACCTTTTCATTAGGTCTTTCATCTTCCTAGACAACACATCCAATATATTTAGCTCATAATGTGTTTTTATCTGAAGTTTTTGACTCGGCACATTCTGAGTTGAGTTCATCTTTTTCTCAACCAAAGTTTGATGTCCTCTTCTCAGTTTATGACAGTCTCTGATCACATATGACCCATATTTTTGCAGTATGCACAAGGACGTTTGCTATTGGTAATTTTGATTTGATCAATGATCGGAGTGGGAATAGCATTTCCTTTAACAAAAATTGTCTTGGAAGTAGCCGCTCTGTTCTGATAAGGTTTGTTACCCAAATCATGTTTGTCTCCATAGACTTTTTCCATACGCAAAATCCCATCGAGCTTTGCAGAGCTTGACAAGAATCTTGGCACATCCCGTTTAGTTTTAAGAAGTTCATTTTCAAGGGATTCCTTATGTGCCGTACAAGTTTGAAATTCCATTCTAGTGACCTGTTTCTTTTTAATAGAGACTCCTCTTGCTCTAAATCCATAATTGACACTTTTAATTTTTTAGTGTCACTTAATAAGGCTTCATTTTTAGAGTCAAGATATTTAACTCTATCACATAAGACTTTATTTGCCTTTATGAATTTTATGGATTCCTCGTACAGTTCTTTCACACCAACTGTCGAGTCATCCGTATCCCCATTGTAAGAGTCTTCTAAACTCTCATCATCACTTTTCTTGGATTCTCTATGAGATCCATAAGGACTATCAAACCGAGTAACAAAAATTGTTACTTATCAATCTTTTCATTGCTATTAGAATCATCAGAATGATCTTCTAATTCTTCATCCCATGTAGCATTAAAAACTTTGGCCTTGCCTTTATATTCTTCTTTGTTAGGCCAAATATTTGCAAAGTGACCAAACCCCTAGCATTTGAAACATTGGGGTTCGCTTGAGTGACTTTCCCTTGGAGTCCTTTCACTTTTGCTACCTCTCTCATGAGGTATGGCATGTTCTTTATATTTATCAAAAGGTTTATTCTTCTTGAATCTATCATTTTTAGAACGAATGAACTTTTTGACAAATAGTGCCATTTCTACTTCTGAGTCAACATCCGACTCTGAGTCCTGAGTTACAGAAACTTTAAGGGCTATACCCTTTAATTTCTTTGGTTGTCTCAAATTCATCTCGTAAGTTTGGAGAGATCTAACCAACTCATCAATTTTGAGAGAATCAATATCCTTGCTTTCCTCAATAGCCGTTACCTTAGCCTAAAATCTATCAGGCAAGGATCTCAAAATCTTTTGAACCACTTTAGATTCAGGTATGCTCTCACCCAAGTTGTGAGCAGAATTCACAATATCACTGAGTTTGGCATATAACTCAGTAAATGTGTCATTCTCCTCCATTCGCATAGATTCGAATTTAGTTGTCAGCATTTGCAGTTTAGATATTTTGACTGCTGACGTTCCTTCAAGGGTAACCTTGAGAATGCCCCATGCCTCTTTAGCTAAAGTGCAAGAGATTCTACGGAACTCATTCTTGTCTACCGCATTAAAAATAGCATTCAACCCTTTGCTATTCAGATAACACTGGTCAATGTCCTCTTTACTCCAGTCGGCTTTAGGTTTAAGAATAGTTTTATCTCCTGCGGTCATTGTGGGTGGTGACCAACCATCCACTATAGCCATCCAGATTCTTTCATCAATAGACTTTAGAAAAGCTCTCATCTTCGCCTTCCAATAAGCATAGTCTTCTCCATAAAGCAATGGACGTTTGGACGTGTTTCCACATTCTCTTTGCATTTTGACAAATTAACAAAAATGGACTGGTTTTGCAGGAATCTAAATTCAGGTGATTAAACCTTTAATAGAATAACCCGCTCTGATACCAATTGAAAAAATTAACCGGTCTGTTCTATTTAATCAGAAATACATAGAAGGGAGGGGTGATTAGGTTATTCAAAAATTAATCTAACCTATCACAAGTTTACTGGTCAATGTAAGTTGATAAACTCGCATGCCTTAGTTGATTGATAAAAGGATTATCTCAACCGACTCAATTCAAATATACCTCCGTGGTATAGTGTCTTTTCGTCGTTTGATCTAATCAATAGATTTAGCGGAACAACAATCAAACATCCACAAGACAAAGAGTTTTAGCATGGAAACCTTAGCCAAGGAAAACCATGAGACAACGTCCAGATGGAAAGTATCACTATATGGAAAGTTAAATGAAACAAAGGTTACCTAAGCAGCACTGTTGCAAATGCAACTTCCAACCTTTGCCAAGGCCTACTGTCGATGCGTCCACGTCCTCTGAATCAATGCTACGAATTCACGCGCGCCCTCCCAGCCAAGAAGCCTTGTCCGCTTGTTCAGTTTGGTACTCCCCAAACCTACCTTCGATCAGCCACTCCGATCTTAATTCTCAACTCTCCAACCTTTGCTGAAGGTGAAGGCTTCAGTACACCTTGAACCCTGAATCGCTCAAATAGTGTTGAGATGCACTGGTACTCTTAGACTACTAGGTCAAGTTTTCTATGTGGAAGACCAAAGCTGAGTAAAAGATCAAGATTTTGACTTTGATCTAGAAGAGAAAAGCTCACAAGATATTTATGAGAACTAAAGGCTTTTTGCTCTTCGAATGGACACTCTTGATAAATAAAACTTTCTTCTTTGTATTCTAATACGTAAAAGTGTATATTGTAAAGCCAGAGAGGAGTTATATTTATAGAATTCGTAGCCCGAAGTCTTTTAGAAAGTGGGATAAGTAGAGACTATAATTTCGAATCTGAAAAGAATCTATGTGAAGTCCAATTGATTGTACTCGGGGTCCAATTAATTGGGCCAAGTCCAATCAATTGTACTTTGGGTCCAATTGATTGGTCTTATACGAATGGGTTTTTACTTCGTAAATCCAATCGATTGTACATAGTCCAATCGATCGGACTTAAATAAGTTTCTGTCTCGTAAGATCCAATCGATTTCACAGAGGTCTCCAATCGATCGGACTTTTCCAGAACTCAATAATCTTGACTTAGACTTGGGTCTGTCCATTGACTAGGTTTGACCATTATATTTTATTTATTTAAACCTATTCTTATGGTCACTAAGTCACTTACCTTCCTAAGCGAGCGTACACGATCTATAACCGATAATTGGGCAGTTACTCAGGTGACTCATGTTATCAACCATCTGATCCTTGTTGTCTCTGTCTTCTAGTCTTCACGTAGTCGGCGAAGTATACACACCACGACATCTTCACACTACACTGGTGCTCATAGGTAAGGTTACATGAATGTTTTATGTCATACGGAATCTTTGCCAAACTAGAATATGAAAATATTCTTTACAAACCATAATGTTATGAAAAGCTTTATAGGATGAAACCAGTGGTAAGTTGGAGCAGGCCATGGAAGAGGAGATGGATTTTTTATCATCAAATAAAACATGGGATTTAGTTCAATTATCCATTGGAAAGACAGTATTGCATAACAAGTGGGTTTATAAGTTAAAGGAAGAACATGACGGTACCAAGCGGTACAAGGCTAGGTTGGTTGTAAAGGGGTTTCAACAGAAGGCAGGTATTGCTTACATTGAAATTTTTCTCCTGTTGTTAAGATATCTACTATTAGATCGGTCTTAAGCATTGTGGCTATGGAAGACTTGCATTTGGAACAGCTGGATGTAACAACTGTGTTTCTTCATTGTAACTTAGAATAAGACATTTACATGCACATGGGTATATTATTCCAAGGAAGGAAAAGATGGTATGTAAACTCAGGAAGAGTTTATATGGTTTGAAACAGGCCCCCCGACAGTGGTATAAGAAATTCAACAGTTTTATGTCTAGCAATGGCTTTGATAGATGCCATGCAGATCACTGTTGTTATTTCAAGAAGTGTAAAAATACTTATCTCATACTACTTTTGTATGTAGATGATATGCCTGTTGCAGGATCAAGTGTGGATGAGATTTCAAATCTCAAGGAACAGCTGTCAAAGGAATTTGCTATGAAGGATTTGGGTGCTGCAAAACAAATCATCGGCATGCGAATTAGCAAGGATAGGTGAAATTAGGTATTTTCCATGTCGTTGTATACGAAAATCCTAAATCAACAATATTTGTAAAATTCGATTATCTGCAAAATGTAAACTTATATAGCAGTACGTGTCAGATGTCGATCCGCACTCGGTGTGAGTTAGTACAATAAGGAATTAAAACTGACAAATAATATATAGAAAAAAATGAGAATGATGGGAGAGATGAGAATGACAAGTCAATTTAAAAACATCATTCATTTGAGATTCAGAACACCAAAATATCAAAACCAGATTGCATTAATCAAAAGAGTGGTTATAAGAGTGAAGAAAATAAAGCTATAAACATTATTCTAGAAAGCAGATTAAATAAAACATGTAAAGGGGTTGAGAGAAGAAGGGGTAAGGGAAAGAAATATTCATCGAGATCTCAGAGCTAATGGCACTACCGATCAAGAAGACGATCGTCCAAGATTTTGATGGATGCTTTAATCGAGAGAAGGCTCTTGGCAGATAAGCATCCCATGATCTTTGGAGCTAAGGCGCTACTGATCAAGAAAAGGATCGTCCAAATTTCATGGAATACTGCTCAATCATGAGAACATGAGAGAAAAAGTAGAGAGAAAAAGAAGAAATTCACATCAGAGCTTACCGGTCGACAAGGTAGATGTGAATTGGCCTATGATGAAATGATGATGTGCCATGAGAAACTCACCTTTTGCACTTATCGAGAAGAATCAGCCAAGTGAAGAGGCGATCGGCCTGAGGAATCTAGAGAGAGAAAATATAAATCCTAGAGAGAGAACATGTTTCTAGAGAGAAAAATTAGCTCTAGAGAGAAAGTAATTTCTAGAGAGAGAAAAGAGATCTAGAGAGAGGAAGAGAAAAGAAGAGAGAGAAATACCTCTTTAGACTTACCAGAGATCGGAGATAGAGATCGGTCGACAAATGGAGAATCGACCGTGATCGGCCTTGCACCATGTGGTGGCTGGAGTGGTGAATTGGAAGGTAAGCTTTCGGGCGGTTGCACAACCGGCAATAGAGGTGGCTGGAATGGTGCATGCAATGGTAGAATCGGCAAGGCAGCAAGGTTGACTGGAGTTGCATGTGTGAAGTAGCTTCACAGCCTTGAAGGTGGATGATCCAACCGTTTGGAGGAGTTGCAGAGATGCAACCACTGAAGGCAGGTTGAACCACGGCCAAGGAGTACCAAGGAAAGCATATGCTGCAAAGCACTTGCAAGTGAGAGGTGGAACTTTGCTGGTTCGGCCAACAAGCGGTGGAGCTGCTAGAAGAGACAGATATTCGCTCGAGAGTGCTTATTTTAAGCAAGCATCGTTTTAGCGTTATCGCACTCTCCTACGTAAAACTGACATTTTTATCAACTTTTCTACGTAAGAGTTTTTTCTGTTAGGTAGAACACACTTTTTTGGACAAAATGGTGTATTTGCATGAATTAAACAAATTTTTGGAAGTCAAGATATAAAGCCATTTTGATTACGTGCTTTTTTCTATCGTAGGAAACCCGATTGAACAATTTTATGGATTGTGGGCCCACAACTGACTGCCAAAGCCTTTGATCAAAGCATAGAGAACCAGTGGACTTAAACAAGAAGATGTAGGCCAAAGATGGGAAGAGCTGGAGGATCGAAAGAGTCGAGAGACGACCAAAAGAGAATGAGAGACAAGCCCTCAAAGAAGAGACCAAGGAGATTAAAGCGTATCAACTAACACAAAATGAAGACTCACTCAGTTGGTAAAGCATGCAAAAGACGAAGTCAAAGACCACGGTTCAAGACACTCTGCTAGCATTTTCTCTTTATTTTGTAATATTTTCTCTCCTCTCTCTAAATCCTCATTCTCTCTCTACTCTCAAAATCAACCATCCGATCTTCTCTCCTTCCAAAATCACTCGATCCTACGGCCTATCTTGACAGATCTCCAAACGTCTGATCATCCATCCGATCATTGCTATCATAGTCTACCGTTTGATCGCCAACAGATCTTCTATCCAACTGTTCGATCACCATCAAATCGTCTACTCTATCACCCGATCATTCGATTATCACTCTCATCTATCTGATCATCCATCAATTAAACAACTTCTAGAGATGGCCCACATCTCACCACAGTTTCTTAGAAAAGATATGGCCAATGCCACATGGCAGATTTAAGGGCATTATTTGGAAACTAATCGGAGGGTTGGGATCCCAAGGAGATATGGTTATATGGCATTTTTTGGTTTTCAAAAAGAGAGAAATTATTTTGGGGAATAAAAGATTTTTTTAGAATGTTGTAAAACAATTCTAGGAATTATTCAAAAGAGTCCAAAAATTATTTTTAGAAAATGGGAGAAATCTTAAAAAAGGGAAATTATGGTTTTTGAAGAGGGGTTTAATGTGCTGGCATGGGATTTCATTTCAAAGAGAAGATCAAAGGGCTGAAAAGCGTCGACCCATTAGCCACATTCAAAAGGCAAAACAAAAAACCCAAGACGTATTTAAGCCTAAAATGGCTCAACCCTAAGAGCATTCACCCACGTCTTAACCCCTTTGCTTTTAAAAAAAAAGAGAAAAGATTACAGTCGTTACCCCCACCCCATCCCATTCACGTTGAAAAGCCCTCCACGCCATATTCTTCTTCTTCTTCTTCTTCTTCTTCTTCTTCTTCATCTTCGCCTTGATCGCTGGTGCATGTCCCCTCCTCCTTCTCTCCTTCTCTTCTCTTCTTCCTTTTTTTCTTCTTCTTCTCTTCTTGTCCACGCTTCTTCTTCTTGTCCATCGCTGCCACCTGCACCTGCAACTCCGGTGAGCTCCAAGGGCGAGCCAGTCGTCAACCATGCTGCCTGCTTCATCACGAATCTGCCTCTCCACAGTGTGCATCTCCACCTAACACCAACGTACCTCCTTCATTCGACAAGTTCACCAAGTGCACGCCTACAACAAACCTAGCAAACGGCCACATCACCACCGGACCGCCGTTCACACCTGCAACATCAACAGGTTGCGCAACAACCTTCACCGCCAAACCTCCCTCACCATCACCCACACGAGTTGCAGTCCATCTCCCTTCACGTACAGCAACGCACCCTCCATTGGTGTCATTAGCTCCAAGGTTTCTAGCCGGAAGTTGCACCTGCAACTCCGGCCAGCAACCTGTGATTACACCACCAGGCGTTGCTGCTCTTGCATTTCACGGCCTCTCCAACAGACTTCTCCTCACGGACCGTCTCATCCCTTGGAGATCCAACGATCTGCTCCTCTTGCACAGCCATCAGCTCCATCATCTCGGGCACCACCATCTTCATCAACTTGCAACCCTTGCCAACCCATCAAGGCCAACCATCCAATCGACCCCTCTCCAAAGAGAACCGAATCTCTGGTAAGTTTGATGGTGAGTTTATCTTTCACCCCTTGTCTCTCTCTCTCTTTAATTCTCTTCCTCCTCTTTCTAGTTTTACTTATCTCTCTCTAAAATCATCTTCTTTCTCTCTCTAGACCACTCTCTAGGACTAGATTTCTCTATCTAATTTCATCTCTCTCTCTCTTCTCATATTTTCTCTATCTAGAATAATCTCTTCTTTCTCTCTCTAGTTTCCTCTTATTTATGTTTTATTAGAATTTTCGTTATCATGTTTAGAACAATTTTCAATTGGGTAGCGTTTTGTAACTCAGAATTTTGATTAATAAATTAGAATTTTATTCTGATATACCTATGTTTTGAGCCATGTTCATTAATGTTCTCAGTTGTTTGTGATCAATTTCCACATGAAAAACATATTTTAATCTCACTTCCCCATTCTCACCCCTCCATTATTTCTGGCATTTTTCTATTTATTTTTGTTCCAATATTGTGTTCTCTAACCCCGAGTGCGGATCGACATCCGACATACTTTCCACTATGTAAAGAATTGTTATATTTTGTAGGAATAAGTCTCGAAAATTATAAATTTTGTTGACTCTAGGGTTTCTGATCCGATGACACAGAAAAACCCTAGTTTCAAAGACGATGGCTGATGATGCTGGAGTAGATTACAGGAGCAACCATTGCTGGACTGAGAACTTGCTAGTTGCAGGCTCGAGGAGGCAGCAAAATGAAGGTGTACCAGTCATGCCTGCAACTGTGGTGGCTTAGAGAAGAGGTTGCAGCGTGGTGGAAGGGTGCAAGAGAGCAAGGAACACAAAATTATGAAGGTGAGGAGGGTGCTAAAGTTGCCGTCCAGTAAGAGGAAGAACGTGGATGAAGCTTTAGCCAGAATCAATGGTTGTGTGCACTTATTATAGGCTGGTCAGCCAACATGAGGAGATGGGGTAGCTACGGTGTAGCATAGAGGAGGTGGACGTGCTTTTGGTGATGGAAGGAGCCATGGGTTAGAGAAGTGAGAGGGAAGAAAGTTGAAAGTGGCCGAAAATTGTAGGTGTGCAACTTTTCTTGCCAGAGTTACAGGTTCGCTCCTTCATATCAGAACGGCATGGAGGAAATGGCTTCAAAGTTGCTGGTAGCAACTTCGTACGGGTTGGAGAGACGGTGGTAAGTGGATGAACATGAGCGGTTTGACTAGTAGGAGGAGATCCAGTTGTTTCTCCAGCAAAGTGGAGATGAAACCAAGAGAAGAAGGGTGAGGGGTGTAGAAGAAGGAGCCCGGAGAAGGAGGTGGCCGGAGTTGTTGTAGGTTAAGTTGAGCAGCACCACCGTGAAGAGAGTCCACTCACGGTGGAAGGAAAGTTGAGGAGGAAGGGTGGAAGAACAAGGTGGTGTGCAAGCTAGTGGCAAGAGCAATAGTTGAAGAGGCAACCACATGGTGAGGTGGCTTGCTGGATCGAATAGAAGGTGCTTGACAGTAGTGGATGGTGGATAAGGAGGAGCCACCACTCTGCTTCTTGTTTTTTTTGGCCAAGAGAGGTTCTTGAATCTGAGAGAAAGAGAGGGTGAGATAGAGGATTATAGTGTGAATGGGATAGAGAGTCGTGGTTTGTTGGAGAGATAAGAGAAAGAAACGGTCATGGGAGACCATATCCTCTTTGGGGGGATGAGTGTGGTATGGGATTTAGGGTTAAGTAGGCTTGTTAGTTGGGTTGTGGGTTTGGTTAGTGGGTTTTAGGGGGGGAAATGAAAGGTGATGGGCCGTTAGTGTTAGTGAAGGTCGTAGGCCGCTTGATCATGATATTTATGGGTCACTTGGCCAACTAGGTTAGGTCTAGGGTCATGATTGGAAAAGCCCAAAGTAGGTTGTGGATGAGAGTTGAAAAGCCCAAAGTAGGCCGTGGACCACTCATTCTTTCTATTTTTATATTTATTTTGTTTTCTTTTCCTTTTATCATTTTTATTTCATTTTCTTTTATTTATATTTTTTTCTTTTATAATAGGAAAGGTGAGAGAACCGTTGAAAGGTGGGCAAGGGTAGGATAGGATGGTGATGATTGAGGGGTGATGACTGGGTCAAACCCGAGATTGGCGAACCATCAGATTTGGAGAGATCCAATGGTCCGATGGATGATCTAATGGTCTGATGGAAGATCTAACGGTGAAAAAGCTATGGGAGATGGAATAAAGCTAGAGGAGAGGAGATCATAGGTTAGATGATGGAGATTGGAGGGTTAGGATGATCGATCTGAGGATCGAGGTGGTTGATCTGATGATCGGATGGTGAGATGTGGGCAGTTAGATCATGAAGAGGGAGATTGGACGGTTGATCTGAGGATCTAATGGTAGGATAAGATGATCTAAGGGTTAGATGTTAGGGTTTAGAGAGATGGAGAGAGAATTAGAAGAGAGAATTAGGAGAGAGGAGAGAGAAAATAATACAAAATAAAGAAAAAAGAGCTGGTGGAGGGTCTTGAACCTTGATCTTCAACGTAGTCTTCATTAGGATTCACCAATCATGTAAGTCATCATTTTATGTCATTTTGTGCGGCTTTGAATCACTTTTGTCCATCTCTTGGTCTTCAGCTTTGCCTCTCTCTTAGTTCTTTGGGTTGTCTCTGCAATCCTCTGGCTTGGCCTACACTTGGCTTCTATCTTCTTGTCCTAGCCTGCTGGCTCTTTAAGCTTTCATAGTGGGCTTCTGTGATTGATCATGCGCCCGCAAGTCTCGAGAATCACCCGATCGGGTTTCCTATGAGGGAAAAGCGCGTAATGAGAGTTGATCAAAACGGCTTCATATCTGGACTTTCAGAAATGTGTTTAATGCATGCAAATATACTATTTTGTCCAGAAAAATGTGCTCTACGCAGGGGAAGAGATTTTTGAGTAGAAAAGTAAATAAATAGAAAAGTTTTACATAGGAGAATGCGATAACACTTAAAGGATAATGGCTTAAATAAGCACTTTTAAGCGAATATCAACAGGACAAACAGGAAGCTGAAGTTGTCTCAGGTTGAGTACTAATATTCGCTCAAAAGTGCTTATTTTAAGCAATTATCCTTTTAGCGTTATCGCACTCTCCTACGTAAAACTGTTGTAATTATCAACTTTTCTATGTAAGAGTTTCTTCTATTGTGTACAATATAATTTTCTGGTCACAATGGTATATTCGCATGCATTCATACGCATTTATTTGACCGACATGCAAAGTTGTTTTGATGAAAGTCTCATTATGCGTCTTTAACTATCGCATGAAACCCGATCGGACAATTTTAGAGACAGGTGAGCCCACGATCAATCACAGTAGCCCGCTATCAAAAATACAAGAACTAGCAGTTATAACAAGGAGATAAATGCTAGTAGGTCACACTATCAGGTGTCGGGCTAAGCCAGAAGATTAGTAGACAAGTCTGGACTATGAAGGAATATGAAGCTGCAGACTAAGCTATTGGGGTCACGAGCAAAGATGGGCCAAGATTGTGCACAAGATTCAGACCATGATCAAGCATTGATTTGGCAATTCAAAAGAAGGCATGGACAATGCAGCTCAAAAGTTACTGAACACACTGCTAATTAAAGAAGTGTTAGCTAGTCTTACTAGTTAGCAAAGTGAGCCAGCAAGTTGATCTCTAAATGACCTCGGTCAAGAGCAAGGTGGTTAGCGGTAAAACATGAAAAATGGAGTGGTTTGATGCAGACAAAAGTGGACTACGACATCGATGGCGGAAAGACATGAGCCATGTTGATGGGCCAATGGGCCACACTGGTGGGCTAAAGAAATTGATGGACCAAAGACAAGGATCGTGGTTACAAAGAGGTCTGGACCAAGAGTGATTAAGTGGCATTGACTCACCAACGGTTGACTCAAGAATCTCGACCATTGAAATAGCATAGACGTTTTTGGCATTTCACAAAAAAATAAGGAAAAGGGTGGACAACATGTGATAACCTTCCTAAAAGAGAATGTTTGACTTGAAGAATTGCAATGAAAACTTGCTGGATTGTTGTCAACGTGGCTCACTTAGAAGATTTGCTGCTATTGGTGAAGGCAAAAGGGGGATCCTCCTAAGAAAAAGAAAGGAAAGTCCAAAATCTTGGACGTGATGCACTCCCCCCCAACCGTTTCTCTCAAAACCCTACCCCTTTAAACCTCAGAAGAGAAACCCTAAGGGGGGGATCCTCCCTCACTTTCATTCTCCCCTCTATCTCTCCTCTCTTCCTAACCTACACGGTGGCTGCTCCTCCAACAGCTACCACCGTGTAGACTAGCTGCTACTCCAGCATCGCCTACTCCTCTATGGTGACTCCTCCCCAAACAGCAACAGCACTGCCTTCTCGCCTCCCAGCCACCTTGTAGATCGACCTTTGCACCCTACGGCCAACTGGTTTTCCTCCCAGCCGTCATGTTTTAACGGCTTGCAGGGCAAGCACCTGCAACACTGCTTCTTGAACACGTTTCTGTCCACTATCGTGGTCAGATGCTTCTCACCAGCAACCACGTTTCTACAGCCTCCATCCACCTTTCACACACCGCCATAATGACCTCCACTTGTTGGTCGCACAGCAAACCTACACCACCACCACCGTTGTGCACACCAGCAAGCAACAATGTGGCTTCCTTCCTCCACATGCTGTTACCGTAAATGCTCATCTCCTTAAACCTTCAAACCCTGGCCCCTTTGGATGGCCTGCAACTTTCGGGCAAGAGCTCTACCACCAGTCGCTGCACTTCCCTCCTCCACTTCGGTCGTTCACAATCAGGGGATCTCCATAATCTTCTTCAAGCTATGACTGCACCAGTGGTCACCTCCCCATCGGTGCAATCATTCTCCTGGACATCACCTCTCTTCACGAACCCTTTCACTTGGTAAGATCTCTTACCCACTTGTTCTCTCTCTCTCTCTCTATATTTCTTTCTCCTTTCTCATTTTCTTTCTATATAGCTTTCTAGATTAAATGTTTTAGTAAATCAATGATGTAAGTTATTTACTTTTGATGAATAATATGGATTTAAGTTGATTCGTATTTCATTAAATTTGAATTCTCCCACTTGTTTGTCTTTTTTATTTCACATTCTTTTAGTAATGCTTCTCATAGTTAAATAATCCATCATCAAAAGAAAATCATGTTTTAAAGATCGATCCATCTTTCTCATCCCACCACCAATTCTCATAAATTCCGTAGTTATTTCGTTCTTTAATTTGTGCTAACCCGACTAATTCTGAGTGGGGATCGACATCCGACACTTTCCACTATGCAAGAATTCTTAATTTTTGCAGAAAATGAATCAGAATTACAAATGGGTTGATTCAAGGGTTTCCAATCCGACGACACGGAAAAATCCTAGTTTCAAGTACGTAGAAAAGGTAATCAAGAGGTTCAATATGGAATGTGCTAAGTCAGTCAGCACCCCATTGGCAAGTCATTTTAGGCTTTCTAAAGACCATGGCATATCGACACAGGAAGAACGTGATTACATGGCTAAGACACCATATGCCTCAACCATTGGTAGCTTGATGTACGCCATGGTCTGTACGAGACCAGACATTGCTCAAGCAGTGGGAGTTGTTGGCAAATTTATGAACAACCCAGGAAAGTAGCATTGGGAAGCGGTCAAGTGGATTCTTAGATATCTGAGAGGCACTAAGGATGCAGCACTGTGTTATGGAGGATAAAAAATCAGCCTACAGGGATATGTTGATTCAGATCTAGCAGGGGACATGGATGGAAGGAAGAGTACGACAGGGTATGTGTTTACCTTGGATAGTGCAGCAGATGGGTCTCACAGTTACAGAAGATAGTCAATATTTTGACAACAAAGGTAGAGTACGTTGCTGCAACGGAAGCTTGCAAGGAGATGGTCTGGTTATAGGGTCTTTTGAGAGAACTGAGAAAGGAACATGAGAGTTATAAGCTCTACAGCGACAGTTATAGTGCAATTCACCTTGCTAAGAATTCTACGTTTCACTTAAGGACCAAGCACATCGATATCAAGTCTTCATACGAACCATGTTAGAGAATGGACTATTTAGTTTGGAGAAGATCCGCACGGGTCAGAACCCTATGGATATGTTTACCAAGGTGGTTACTATAGAGAAACTGAAGACTTGTTCAGTTTCTATTGGTCTTCATGCTTAGAAGCCAATGAGGAGATTCACATCGAGGTCCCTATGGAAGACATTCCAGATGTAGCAATCAGTGGAGTTGTTCGTGGTCAATCTCCACGATTCGATCCCGTGACCTCCAATGATGATCAACCTCGTACCCGCAGGCCCATTCTACGAGGTCGATCGCCGTTAGAGTTCAAGGCTCATGATATTCGCTCAAAAGTGCTTATTTTAAGCAATTATCTATGCAGCGTTATCACACTCTCCTACGTAAAACTATTATTTTATCCACTTTTCTACGTAAGAGTTCCTTCTGTTGCGTAGAACACACTTTTCTGGACGAAATGGTATATTTGCATGCATTAAACACATTTCTGGAAGTCCAGATATAAAGTCATTTTGATCAAGTCTCATTACGTGCTTTTCTCTTGCAAGAAACCCGATCGGGCTATTCTCGAGACTTGTGGGCCCGCGGTCAACCATAGAAGCCTAATATAAAAGCTTAAAGAGCCCACATGCTATGACTATAAGATATGGGCCCAGTATGGGCTGAGCATAATGATAGCAGAGTCGGACCAATGATTATCAACACAGTTTACAATAACTGCCTCATGAGTCTACTATTGTAGATGGACGAAGTGTCACTAAGAAAAAAATCAAGATCAAGATAATGGGTCAAGGAGCGGACCGACTGGCAGGCCAAAAAGGTGGATGGTAATCTTTATTGAATTTGGACCATTGTATGAACCAAGTCAAGGGGCTAAAGTTATAGGCCATCGCCATGATGTGATCCAAGGACTGAGGGAAATTGTCGATCGTAGATCTCGGTGAAAACACAAAGGATGAGGTTTGATGAAATAGCAGAATCGGTTAGCAAGAAGAAACATAGAAGAAGGTGGGGCCCATAGTTCTTAAAAAGTATGGCTAGACCATACCACAAAGAAGTTGGCGTCAACCGCATTAAGAAAGTGGTAAGGTTAGCAAGGGTATTAATCTCTAATAGAGCAACCCAAGGGAAGGTTTCCATTGGTGGAAATTCCCTTGCATAAATCCAAAACGTGCTGGCCATAATTGGAGAAGAGATGATTCTTTTACAAAAAGGAAAGAAGCTAGTGTTCTTTGCCAAAATGGTTGAGGTGGATGGTCAAAGGGGGATTAAATGAGAGAATATATTTCTCTAAAGAGAAAGTTGTTGTTTTGAAGACAATATGGACGGTGAAGATAAGTCCCTAACACATCCTCAAGGCCATCTCCCATAAATACTAGCCAAACCCTAATCACAAAGGCTCTCTCCCACGCCCCTCTCTCTCTCCATTCCCTCTAAAAAAAAAAACCAGGCCGCCATCTCCTTCTTCTGGGGAGTTAAGACGTCCTCCAGCCGTCACCTATCTCCTCTCCCATTCCATCTCTCCCACGATCTTCACCCTAGGACCACCCCCATCCATTAACGTGTTCCCTCCTCACCTCTCCAACGTTGCTGGTGTTGCAGGCGGCAACACCAAGCAACCCAACCTCACAGCCATCCAAAGGAGGAGATCGTCTTCTAACTAGCAAGAAACTCCATCTCCGCCAGCCACTACCCCATTGTTGCCCCTCCCTTGGGCGTCAACGGCTGCAGCTACAAGAACGATCCCCTTGCCTGCATTTTCATCGGTTGCACCCCTACACCAGCGCTTCATCATCCACAGTCCATCTTCACCAACCAACGCCGTTTCCACCTTAGCACCTAGCCATTGTCTTCATCTTCTATTCTTTCATGCAAACTAGCAAAAAAGTAAAAAGAAAAAAAGAAAGGAGAAAGAGAAGAATAGAAGAAGAAGAAGGAGAAGAGAGGATCATTACATACTTGCCCACCCACCATCAGCCACCACCATTTGGGAACTAGTTGTGTTCTCCTCCAAGTCAACCTTGCTGCACCGTGTACCAGCTGCTTCACCTGCTGCCCCTCCATCGCCTATCACCAACCAGCGCCTCCCTTCCACTGTCAAAACTTGCTGCAACCAGCAACAAGCAGCCACCATGCATCACCTTGCACAGCCCAGCCCGTTCATCCATCTGCTATACGGGAAGTACCTTCCCCACAGCTATCACCGTCCATCTCTCCATTTGTAAAGGAACGATCGTGCTTGCTGAATCTAACCGCCTGCTGCTATTCCATTCCTTATCATGGGTCACACCCATCTCTTGGCCGAATGGGTATTAACTCTCTCTCTCTCTCTCTAAAGCTCCCTAATTTTCTCTCTCTAGAACTTATACTTCTCTCTGTCTCTCTCTAGGCTTGTTTTGTTTAAAACTCATTTTCTCTTTCTAAATCTTTCTTAGCCTCTCTTTCTCACTCTAGCTTTCTCTTTTTATTAATTTTTCTCTCTAAGATAGCTTTCTTTGACTTTTCTCTCTCTACTTTTTCTCCCTTCTCTCTCTAGTTTTTATTGCTTTCTAGCGTAATTTGCTTCATGTTATTTAGATAGATTTCCATTCAATAACAATGTAATTCTTATAATTTTCAATAAAAGTTAAGTTCAATCAGTATTGCATTATTTCACTTTTTAGTAATGTGTTGATTTTCATGATTCTCTCTCTAAAAATTCATAAAAAAATCATGTTTTAAAATCCCGTGATCATCATTCTCACCACTCCATCCTTTTTAGTAGTAATTTCTGTAAAACAAATCCGTCATTTCAGGTTCTTGAATTGCACAAACTAACCCTGAGTGCGGATCGACATCCGACATACTTTCTACTGTACAAGAATGCTTAATTTTGTAGGAAATCGGATAAAAATTACAAATGTGTTGAGAGTAGGGTTTCCGTAACCAACGACACGGAAAAACCCTACTTTCAGCTCACGGGAATGGACCAGCGGGTACGAGGTCAATCGTCGTTGGCGGTCATGGGATCAAATCGTAGAGCCCCGCAGAGCGTGATGTCGATCATTGTATAAAAGCTAAAGTTTGCCCTCTCCAATAAGATATCTTTTCGGGAAGAATGACAGCTTGGAGCCTAGTAAAGATCCTAACAAATGGTATCAGAGCCAAGGTCAAGGGCTCACAGGAAGCTCATTATTGAGTGGGCAATTGTTGGGGTTAAATAATGCCCTTCACTAAGGGCGCGGTACGGGTCCATAGGTGCGAGGTCGATCGCCATTAGAGTTAAAGGCTCATGGGATCGAATCGCAGAATGGGCCTACGGATACAAAGTCGATAGCCATTGGGGGTCACGAGATCAAATCGTGGAGCCCCACAGAGTGTGACATCGATCATTGTATGAAGGCTAAAGTTTGCTCTTTTCTGACAAGATATCTTTTCGGGAAGAATGGCGGCTTGAGGCCTAGTAAAGATCCTAACAGTGCTGATATACAATGTCTCGTCAGCATGGTTGTAACACCTGATTGGTCTGATGAGACCTCGTAGGCATGGGTTCCGATGTATTGAGCCATAAGGAAACATGGCAGATGCTATGCTGACACGGCGGTGCCTAGTCAGCACGGTCGAATTGTCTTTTATTTATGATTATCTTCTTTTCTGAATTTTTCATTTCTATCAAATTGTCTTTTATTTCTAGATCCAAAATTTCTTTTTTCTTTATTTTTGAAGAATTTTTGAAATTTCTTAGCAAATAATGCAACTTCTTCCTCTAGATTAGTAGATTCATCAGAATCATCTTCTTTAGTTTGTTTCTTTGAAGTTTTCAAGGCCATCCCCTTTTTTTTGTTAGATTGGAGTTTAAGTTCAAAGGTTTGAATTGATCCGATAAGTTCTTTTAATTTTATTTGATTAATGTTTTTACTTTCCTCAATGGCCAAAAATTATATCATCAATATAGATTTGATATATCAACACCCCATTATCTTTTTTTTCTCATAAATAGAGTTTTATATAATATCTCTTGAAAATCCAATTTGTTAACAAAAATTGAGATAGTCTTTCATACTAAGCTCATGGAGTTCCCCATATAAGGCTTTCTTTAGCCTGTAGACATGATTATTTTTATATGAATCGTCAAATCCCTTAGGTTGCTCCATGTAAACTTCTTCTTCGAGAATCCCATTCAGGAAAGCGCTCTTAACATCCATTTGGTAAAGTTTAAACTTTAAAGTTCAAAACACAGGCTAGGGCTAAGAGGATCCTAATATATTCTATTCTAGTTACCGGAGCAAATGTCTGATCAAAGTCAATTCCCTCTACTTGAGAATTCCTTGAGCCATCAATCTAACTTTCTTTCTAGTAATGACTCCATTCTCATCAAGTTTATTCTTGAAAATTCATTTAAGTTCCAATGATATTCTTATTTGAGGGCTTAGGAGTCAGGAACCAAACATCATGCCCTTTGAATTGATTCAGCTCTTTTTACACCACATTTATCCAATGTTCATCTAGAAGAACTTCATTAATATTCTTATGTACAAACAAAACACAAATGACTGACAATGTTTTCTAATTGTCTTCTAGTCCTACTACTATCTTTTTTATCAAGGGTGAATACTACAACACACCAAAACTCATACTTTTTTTCTCACCTCTATCTGATCTGATAAATGATGCTGAGGACTAATCTTCTTTTGCTTCCTTGCTATATTGGATTACTTGAACACTGAGATGTGAAAAGTGATCCAACTCTTTAACCACATCGCCCCCCATAGTCTGCAACTGTTTGTAGACTTAAAAGTATGCAGACATTATCACTACTGTGGATGTCCCTTGAAAAATGTGTTATTTAATTTTTCAAAAATAAAGCATTCAATGGTGGATACAATGTTTGCATACTTTTAAGTCTGCAAACAGTTGCAGACTAGATTTGTCCCCCCCCCCCCCCACCCCCCCCCCCAACATGCTCATGCTCACCAGATTGATTGATTATTCTTAGTCTCTCGATCTCTAGAGCTAAACCCATTTTTCTTATGTCCTATTCATATACACCCAATGGTGTAGCCCACATGGAAATCCTACACACGGTGAGTTGTCCATATTGTAGAGACTGTCCTTGCAAAAATAGTCCATTTTGACATTTCCTAACCTCACGAAAAAACTGACTTGAATTTGGAAAATCTGGACCATCCAAATTTGTTGTTACTTTGGGTCAACCTGATTGATTTTTTATGCATGATGATCAATAACACTTCTAACATGATCTCCATGAGGGGGGCTCCACCACCAGAATCTAAATCTTTCCTTAAGTAGGTGCATACAACTGAATCGAAGAAGTTGAATTATTAGGAGACGCATATATTCATCTCGAATTTTTTTGTGTTCTTGACGATTCGATTTGGAATCGTATCATTCCTTCCCTCGGCCAACAATGTCAATCTACTGATCAAACTACAGTCCAACCAACGGGAACAATGAAATGAGTTGTGCTACTTGACGCAATGGATCATATATGTAGCGAGAAGCTTATCAGTCCATGCAACATCTCCACAAAACCCAGAGGGCCGTGTAAGTTCACGATTTGGCCCTGAACTCCTAACCCTTCTGGTTATTTTCTAATAGAATTTATATAACAATGGCGAATGCGAGACTCTACTGTGAATGTGTTGTGTGTGATATTGGCCGTCTCGAATTCTACATATGTATTAACGGAGCTTGTTGAAGACGTGGATCGAGTTCCACGCTGAGCTCGCTGGGGATGCTGTCCTGCTTGAAGACGTGGATCAGCTCCACGCTGAGCTCGCTGGGGTGCAGGGGCCAGCGTACCCCTACTGGAGGTGCAGGACAACCCCCATCGTGAGTGGTCGATACTCATTTTCCGCAACATAATAGGTAGTGTTTAGATATAGGCTAGGCCTAGTTAGTCCTAACCAGGCAGGTTTTTAGTGTTTTTTTCCCTCATTTTTAGGCTCAACTTCAGCTCTCAGAAGCGATTCATCCCAGTTAAATGTGGATACCTAACTAGTAACCAGGTTAGTGCAAGTGAAGAATTACATCCAAACATACTCTTGGTGGTTTACCCTTTCCATGTCTCTCTGCCTGTGCAAGCATCTTCTGTTTTGTTTGGTCAAATCAAAGACTACATATGCATAAAGACGAAGAGTTTCAAACCATCGATTCAACTTCCAAAGCTACGATTTCAACTTGTATTTTTCTAGTTTGAGATGATGAACATGCATTCAAGTCTGGATACAACTACAAATCCAACAACTAGCGCGCCTGACCAGATGATCCTACCGACCTGCCTCTGCTGCATGACAAAATAAAATATTCCAGATATAGAGCCATTTACTGTTTATTTCACACAACACATCTACATGTAGAAACAGAACTAAAACCAATATAAAAATCAAGAATCGAGTATGGAAGTAGTAGTCGATATTGTAGTCAATTACGCTATTTTCTTCGTCGATGTTCTCTCCTTCTCCATTAGTTCAAAGAGGCTTCCATCATAAACAGCTCTAATTGGTATCCTTGT